>CM021698.1:12720000-12782098 GCA_011074415.1 Stictonetta naevosa | reverse complement strand
TGACCAAATTGGAGGGAGAGAGCATGTCCTGCAGCATCCAGAAGATCTCCAGGGCAGTTGAATCGACGAAAGCCTTCTTGTCTTTCTGTGGAGGAAGGAAAAAACCTTGGATTTAGACATGGTGTAGTCCATGCCAGGGACCCATAAAAATAATGTTTACCTTTCGATAGTAGTCCCAGATACCTCCAGGGTATGTACCGGAGAGCTCTTGTCCTGTTTGGATGTAGGTCCGTGCCTGGTCGTTCCCCTTGCCTTCTCCCGGGCATGCGTTCAAAAACTTTTTGGATATCTCTATAGCTTTTGTTTACGTCCTGCGGGAGGTTTAGTTCTGGATAGCTGCCCCAGATTCCTCCAGGGCTGGTACCGGAGAACTTCTGTCTCTTTCGGAGGTAGTTGCATGCCCTGTAGCTACCCTTGCCTCCTCCCAGGCATGGCTATGGCAACAATTTAACATGCTATCCGAGTTTTTGTCTACCTCCTGAGAGAGTTTTAGTTCTGGATAGCAGCCCCACATTCCCCCAGGGCAGGTATCTCAGAACTTTTGTCTCTTTTGGAAGTAGGTCCATGCCTGGTAGCTACCCTTGCCTCCTCCTGGACATGCATTCAGAACCTCTTTGGATATCTCTATGGCTTTTTGGCTACCTCCTGAGAGAGGTTTGGTTCTGGATAGCAGCCCCAGATTCCTCCAGGGCAGGTACCAGAGATCTCTAGTCCCTTTTGGAGGTAGGTCCGTGCCTGTTCATTCCCCTTGCCTTCTCCCGGGCATGCGTTTAAAAACTTTTTGGATATCTCTATAGCTTTTGTCTACTTCCTGCGAGAGGTTTAGTTCTGGATAGCAGCCCCAGATTCCTCCAGGGCTGGTACCGGGGAACTTCTGTCTCTTTAGGAGGTTGATGCATGCCCTCTAGCTACCCTTGCCTCCTCCCACACATTGCTATGGAACAAATTAACGTGCTCTCTGAGCTTCTTGGCTGCCTCCTAAGAGAGGTTTGGTTCTGCATAGCAGCCCTACATTCCTCCAGGGCAGGTACTTGAGAACTTTTGTTTCTTTAGGAGGTAGGTCCATGCTTCTTACCTACCCGTGCCTCCTCCAGGACATGCATTTACAAATGTTTTGGATATCTCTATGGCTTTTTGGCTACCTCCTCAGAGAGGTTTGATTTTGGATAGTTGTCCCATATTCCTCCACAGTTGATATGATATCACTTTCTAATCCCATCCATTTCTCATGCTGAGAAGCATTTCTGATGGCAACAATTTGTCATCCCCCTAGCTCCCCATCCCATTCTCATTTTCCCATCCCCATACTTTCTAACCGTAAAGAGGAGTTTTGGGGAAAGGTGATATTTTACAGGGAAGGGATGGGGCTGGTGGTGGTAGCCCTGGGACACTGGTGTTTTTGCTGTCCCTGTAGTGGCAGCCAGGGTCAGGACACACTGCCCAGCTAGAGCACTAAATAGGGACAAGGGCAAGGCAGAGCAGAAGGGGCAGAGGAGCGTGGCTGCAGCAGGAGCAGGTGCCTGCCAAGGTGTCTGTGGCTATGTCCTGAGTGTGCCTGGGCACTGCAGGGGCCGTAGAGGAGTGGAGGGCTACAGGTAGCCAAATCTCTTGGCTATAGCCATGTCCTTCTCCCACTGCCAGAAGAAGTGTCTGGGGCTCTCTGTGGGTAAAAGCCAAAGGGGGTGCTGGGGTGAGCTGTGAGGCCCTGGGCTCACCTGCAGGGCCACAGCCCCGGGAGTAGCAGGAGCCAGCTTCTGTACCTGCCACGGTGGCTGAAGAATGGGGCACAGGGGGTTCTATCCCAATGGCTAGCGTTCCGACCAACCCCTCGCCGGCAGGCTTGTGATGATTTGATTTTGGGTACCCAAGCAGGCTTCCCATCGCAAGGATTTCCCATCCCAAGGAGGATTTCCCAGTCCAGGGAAGATTTTCATTGCCCAGGACAGTTTCCCATCCCAAGGATCACCTAGCTCAAGAGTAACTTCCCATAGCTAATGGTGATTTCCTACCCCAATGATTTCCCATCCCAGTGGTGTTTTTCTCTTCCTACAATGACTTCTCATCCAAACAATTTCCCATCACAACCATCTTTTCCTATCCCAGTGAAATAATGGTTATAAAACACCAACTATGTAATACAGTAAGCTGAAGGGATATCTGAAATTGCTAAACTGTTGTATTGGCCTCATGCGATAAGCCTCAACTCTAGCTACAAAATCAAGGCTGAAGAAGGAAAGCAGTGCCCAAAGTAGAAGTCAAACAACTGAATTAGCTGAGTTTGAAGAAAAGCAAAACTGCTGAAGTGGTAAACAATGACACAACATGCACAGAACAGAAAGGAGAAAAGTGCAAGGTGAAGAAGGCTACGAGCCTTCATCAGAAAGAGCTCAAAGTGTGACAACCAGAGAGTACTGTGCATGCGAAAGTAGGAGGGACAATATGATAATTAGTTCTCAGAAACATTAACATAAATCCTGCTCTTTCTTGGAAAATTGAATTAATATATGTGTCACCGTACCATAAATACCGTGAATATGTGTCACCATACCATACCTCTATCTTGCGAGAGGAGCTCGACAGGCTGAGAAGCATCCAGAAATCTGAGGAAGAGACTGATGCTTGGTATCAAGCACTGGCACAGACTGAGCAACAGCCCTGCCTTAAGTCCTCTCAAGGGACTGGTAAAGGAGCCTCCAAACCTGAATCACCACAATTGATGAACTGGCGAGACTAGGGAAGCTGGACCCTTTTCTCTGCTTGGAGCCCCTGAAGTGCCTCTATGCAATATGTGTGATGCTCTGAGGCAAAAAAAGGAAAAAAAAAAAAAAAAGGAGAGGGTAATAAAAACAAAAATGGTAACGCTCAAGCCTTAGGAAAGGGCAACAGTATAAATGTGGACCAGCAAACTACGTGTATAAGAACCAAAGTCTCCAATCACCAGCACAAAGAGTGCTGGTGATTGGAGACTCCACTCTGAGAGGCACTGAAGCGCCCATCTGTCACCCAGACAATCTCTCTGGAGAAGTTTGCTGCCTGCCTGTGACCCGCATCTGTGACATCACAAAGAGCCTACCAAATTTGGTTAAGCCAGAGGACTACCATCCTGCCGGTTGCCGAGGCAATCAGCTCTGGGGCAGACGCGTTCTGCAGCGGATCAGGGGATCAAGGCGGGCAGGGTTTTTTTTGCCATTGAGGCCACTCGAAGCAGCCAAGGGAGCCGCCAGGACCCGGCAGCCCTCGCGAGGGAGGCTGATGAGGCATAGGAGGAGCCAACAGCGCCCCCTCCCTGGCCATTCAAAAGCAGCCCCTAGGAAGCGGGAGCGACCAGGAGCATGGCGACCATGGTGGGCAAACGGCATGGCACGTCAGAAGGGTGTGGCACAGCGGTTTGCGTGGCAGTTCGTGCAGGCAGGGCAAGCAGGGAGGGCCCCTCATGGCTCTTTTGCAGCAGTCTTTACCGTTGGTACTTGTAACCTGCTTGCGAAGAGCCTGGCCATGGTATCAACCAGGCAGAAAACCATGGCCTCCGCATCTCTCACGGCCTCTCCAGCCACAGTCACCAATGTGGCTACTCAGATGGAGGGCTCAGGAAAACACCGCCGCCCGGGTCTTGGGCTGCAGGGTGTGCCCGAGGCTTCTGTCTGACCTATTCTCTGTAATCACCAGTGATAGGAACGGTGTTAAGCTGAGGCAGGGGAGGTTTAGGCTGGACATCCAGAAGAGGTTCTTCACCAAGAGGGTGGTCTCACACTGGAACAGTTTCCCCAGGGAAGTAGTCACTGCACCAAGCCTGTCTGAATTTAAGAAGTGTTTGGACTGTGCACTTAGTCACATGGTCTAAAATTCTGGGTAGACCTGTGCGGTGCCAGGAGTTGGACTTGCTGATCTTTATGGGTCCCTTCCAACTTGGGATATTCTATGATTCTATGATTCTATGATTCTATGACTACCACCCATTCCTACTTTTCCATGTAGGGAACAAGGAAACTACGAAACATCAAAGGGGACTTAATGTCCCTTGGAAAGATGTTGAAGGGATCGGGAGCACAAGTAGTGTTCTCAATCCTCCCAACTGGAGACTGGGACCCAAGGAGGAAGCAATGTACAAATCAAGTGAATGATTGGCTGTGTAGCTGGTGCCATGCTCAGGGTTTTGGTTTCTATCATCTTGGGCATTTTTCTGAGTCCAGGAGTGCTGACACCAGATGGGGCAAGCCTGACGCAGAGGGGCAAGAGCATCCTGGGTAGCAAGCAAGCTGGATGGACTCATTAGTAGGGCTTTAAACCAGACTTGGTGGGGGAAGGGAACGTACCTGTAAGAGACGCAAAAGAACCAGTGGATGCTTATACACTAGAAAACAATGGGGAGACACCAGTGAATCGTCCCATAGGAACTGGGAATGACTCCTCTAAAAAGGTAATGCGGCCCATAGCCCAGCTGAATTGCCTCTACACCAATGCACGTAGCAGAAGGAGTTGGAAGCCATGGTGCAATTAGAAAACGATGATCTAATTGCTATCATGGAAGTGTGGTGGGGCAAATCACACAACTGGAACACTGGAATGGAAGGCTACAAGCTTTACAGGAGAGATAGGCAGGGAAGAAAGGGTGGGGGCATTGCCCTTTATGTTAAGAAATGGGTAGATTGTGAAGAGTTGCCACTGAGAAACAGCCATGAGCAGGTTGAGAATACGCAGGTAAAAATTAAGCATCAGAACAATAAAGGGCAGCTTGTGGTTGGGGTCTACTACAGGCCGACAGATCAAGGGGAGCCTTTTGATTAAGCCTTCTAGCTCCAAGTACAAAAAGCATTGTGCTCACAGGCTCTCATCCTGCTGGGGGATTTCAATCACCCAGATGTCTGCCAGGAAAGCTACACGGCAAGCAGTAAACAATCCAGGAGACTCCTGGAGTGCATTGAGGACAACTTCCTTGTCCAGGTATTAGACAAACCAACCAGAGGAGAACTGTTTCTGGACCTGGTGCTCACCAATGTGGGTGACCTCATTAAAGAGGTTAAGATTGCAGTCTGGGTTGCAGTGACCACACCCTGGTTGAGTTTGTGATCTCGAGTGATGTGGGCCTGGCAAAGAGCAAAGTCAGGATGCTCAACTTTAGAAGAGCAAACTCCCAGTTGTTCAAAGAATTAGTGGATGAGATCCCGTGGGACACTGTCTTTAGGGAAAGAGGATCTGATCAGAGCTGACAACTCTTTAAGGATATTTTTTTAGAGCGCAAGAGCTCTCCATCCCCTTGTGGGGTCATCCCCACATTTAGACTACACATTAGGTCAAAATTCTTCACTGTAAGGGTAGTGAGTCACGGGAACAGGTTGCCAAAAGAAGTTGTAGATGCCCCATCTCTGCCATCTCTGGAGGTGTTCAAAGGCAGGCTGGATGAGGCCTTGAACAATCTGACCTTTTTTTTTTTTTTTTTTACGTCGAAGTACATCTTGTACTTTGCTAAAATGTTACCCCAGTACTGGGGTCATTGTGGGATTGAAGATCTCCATCATGTTTTGAACACTGCAATTATTAAATAATAAATGTTTATTCAGAGGAACTTCAAAACTTCTTATCTCACAAGTTTGACAATGAAAATTTTTGTGATGCAGATGTTGCAAACATAGAAACCCTGTTTAAAAGTCAAACTTTGATTACTTGATTGTAACAATGGGCCAGAAAGTGTGAGAGATACCAAGGAATCAGTCTTCTCCCTTGATCACATGGGGAGTGCTGTCTATAATTAAAATTACTACACTCTACTGATTGCAACATAAGTTCCTGAATAGCATTAATAGCTAGACCAGGGCTAACCACATGACACCTACCAGAAGAAAATAAATATTAAACCACCGTGTTATTTTAAAAGAATGGCACAGCAGCTGGGGAATGGCCCTTGCTGGGCATAGTTCTTCCTTGTTATTTTTTCCTTGCAATAAATTAATAAGCTTAGAAAGAATGTCTTATGTCCTCCTGTCTCATATATGTTTTGAATTACTGAATCCATACACAATCACAGCACTTGCACATGCAGTTTACTGTGCAGTCATATAAAAGTTTGTTTGTTTACTAATCAGTGTAAATGTGAAAATTGCAACATATATATATGTGTACATATATATGTAATGCAATTGACACAGAGAATAACAGAAATATGCAAAAAAGTCAAGTTCAACTGATAAGCCCATCTTCAAAGGCAGAGAGAAGCCAAACTTGTGTTTCTGTTTTTTTTTCTAAAGATTCTGACGCTTGCATGTTTGAAATGGGTGGGCAACTATGGCAGAGGATGAGACATGTAAAGATCTAGCAGCCTACATCAGCAGTAAATTTAAAACAGAATTGTCTATTTTTTGACTGTTTAAGTGATGAAACGTGACATGGCAATTATGTTAGTATTTTAAGGGGTATGTTAGTATTTTTTAGGGGTAAAAAAATGGAAAAGAGAAGAAGCCGTTATTGAAATATAAATCTTCACTAGTTAATACCTCTATAGAAGTGTGAAATAAATAAATAATTAAATAAATAAATGAAATCTTGCTTCTTATTGAATTCTATAAACTGGCATTTATGTCAGTAATAATGGAATTGTGCTGTCTTTACTTCACAGTATAATGCTTTGGTTCTTCAGGGATATATTTCACTGTCAATTCACATTAGGCCATTAAAGCAAAAAGAGCCTTCCTAACTTTGGATGGAAAATAAATTTTACTGTTGTTTCTATGACTAACATAACATAAAGAGTTTTGCTTTGAAAATTGGTAATTTTTTTTTTTTTAATCACTGATTGATACTCTGTGCCACATAACTGGCACAAAGTGTTCAATTTTATTGTGTCTTTTTGCGATAATGTCACATCCATGAACCGTTTGTGATATGTCAGTCTTTGTGCCTCTCTTCTCATCAGCATCTCAGTTTCTCTTGTCTCAAGAGGGAACACAAAACCACCAATTATTTGAACTCCAAAGAAGAACAGAACTAAATGCTACCCTCTGATGATCAGTGAAGGCTTCTCCTGAATTCAGTATTGCTTATTTGTATATATAATTTCTGCTATTGAAAATTGCTGAGTGAGCTAAATGAACTTATATATTTTGTTTTTATCTCAGTATGTTTTGGAAGGTTTTATTTAACATTCTTGTCATACATTTTGAAACATAAATATTCTGTTATTTATTTTAGCAGTCATTAAGGTCTCTTAAATATAATAACCATAACAGGACTTGACTCATGACTTTAAGGCTCATAAATTAAGATATCTTTTGACCCCTTTGTAGGATATCTGTTTCTTTACATCACTACACCAAGTTTAATTTACTGTATATTTTTCTCTGTTTTCACAAAAACAAGCAAACAAACAAACAAAAACTTTCATGGGGATGAGGAAAATGTGGATGAATAAATTAACAGAAACAGTTTGCTTCTAGGGAATACAGCAATTTTTCTTGATGGTAATAATAGAAGCTATATCATTCTTAGAAAATCACATATATTAGGTGTATATCCTATATTTACTGTATGTAGTTCTACTCCAAATTTTAAATGGAAATGAGCAATTGATTTTTATGTTTGTAATTTTTTGGTCTCCTGAATTGCTTTAGAGAGAATTTATTGTGCAGTGTGTGAAATGAAGCTTGCTTTACCAATCTAGTAAAAGCAAACCTTGTTAAATTATTTGTTGTCAAAATATTTAGTTGCAAATGTAGCCCTTTTCATATTAATTAATCATAGACATAGTGGTCCTAATTTCTAGAATGTATGAACTTGCCCTAATTCCCCATTTTGTTATACAAGCAGTAGGTGGATGTTCTGAAATAGAAGAATAAATGTATGGTAGCATAAAATTAAAGAATTATTAAACAAAAAGTAATGATTTTTGTTCATTAGAACTTTCTAAGTAATGCTCATTGAACACATAAGTAGTTTGCAGACTTTAATAACAAAGCTTACAAACTGGGGCTTTTGGTTAGGGTGGCTGTTCATTTTTTTCATAGTGTCTGTTCCACCCTATGGTTTATTTTTTCTATAAGATACATTTTAAAGATAGAAAGAAGCCATTAGGTCCCTTGCATTTTCTTTGCAGAAACATGTGTGACCCAGTTTTTACACCATAGAGAGAGAGAGAGAGTGTAGTCTGCTATTTACTCACTGTTCGCATTTTTCATATATAATTTCAGCAGTTGTACCTCATATGCTGAGCTGTCAACACTTTAATAAAATATTCAGTAGATCAAATTCTGTCTGTACCTTAACATACATGCTAAGCAAAGGATTGAATCTGCATCAGTTTTACTTGTGAAAATATGGACATTTTTTCCTGTTCTGAACTTATTACTAACCTAAAATGAAAGCTAGCTAAATACAAGGAACTTAATGTCATAGAAGGTACTAGAAATAAAACAGAACTGATATTTTTAAATCTGTGGACTTTTCCACAAGTACCATTTAGGAACCAGTAAGTATTTAGATGGTTTCAGGTAATTGATTTTGACTTAAGCCTCATCTTGCATTTGTTGATGCTGTGACAAAGTTCCAGTGGTATAGACATAAAGCAGTATACAATCAGCTCTTGTTTTACTTTTTTGAGGGACTGCCAATGTGCATTGCATCAGCTTCTCATGAAGTCCAATGTGTGTCAGTTGCCCTGTGTGGAAAGAGACTGCCAGACATATAGCTTTCACCTCCTGCTTCTGAAGGTTAGGTATTAGTAGCTTTACAATAGTTTTTACTTCTGCATTTTAATTTGACTTTGTGTATTATCAAGATGCATACTCATGCTAGGGGAGGAGTACTGGTAAAATTTCTGCCTATATTTCTTAAGAGTAAAGAACTTATTTTGTTAAGGGGATGGAAAATGGACTCTTAATTTTATTGTTACAGCAAAAATGCCTGAGGGTAATTTGACACCTAACAGTTGTTCAATACAACAGAAAGAATGTGAACTTCTATTGTTTGCTTTAGAGTATCAACAGTTCAAACAGCTAAGAAAATGTACTAGGTTACACCTTCCAATTACAGCAGGTGTAAATACACATTAGGCACATACTTTGAATTACTGATAGGTTGGGCTTTAAAGAGCTAAAGAATAAGAAACACTGAGAAATCATTTGAATTATGTTCAAAATAAACCCCTCCCTGTACTTGACCTTATTATCCCATTTATTTATGAGTAATGCCACCCCCACAAAAAAAAGAAAAAAAAAAAGAAAGGAAAAAAAAAAAAGACTTGAGAGTCTTGCTTTTAAACAGTAAGGTTAGTCAATAATTTACGAAGTGGATTATTTCTTACAAAGCAATTTTTTTTTTTTTTTCCAGTACCCAATTTAAAAATCTGCAATGTATGAGATTAGAGATTAAATAAGCCAAAATGAAAATGCGTACTTTTTTATGCTCTGTTTTAGTATTGCCATTGTAATTTAAAAAAAAAAAAAAAAAAAAAAAAAGTTATTAAAATATATAGTGACATAAGCCAATGTTTTGAAAGTTCAGAGTCTAAATTAAGACACTTAAACAGAATTAATTTACTTTTCAGGAGTGCTGAGCATTTACAGATTAACAACATTATAAGAAATAAGTGTTCAGTACTGGTATAATGAAGACCGGTAAATTGAGAGAATGTGTTTGAACAGCCTCCCCTTCAGCATCCAGAAGTAAAACTGAAACCAAAGACTCCCTCCTGTGAAGGAAGTTTCTTTTCAGTCTGCCCTTTAAGTAGCCAACTCTAAATACCCTGACCTTTTACCCTCACAGATGTATGGAAGCTCTTGGTCAATGACAGCACCTTATTTCATTTAGGCTATCAGCTATGAACTTTTTGTTCCATTGGAAACCTGAGCACATTGATCATTCCCACAGAAAAATAATGAAAATAAAAACACTTGCACTTTAATTGTTCATAAGAGAAAGAAGAGGTATATTTAGGAGGTATTTAAATTTGTCCTGTACTTCAAATATCCATACCACCTGCCTTGGAACAGGAATTAGAACCCAAATTTCAAATGTTCCAGGCTAACAATTTAATCCACAGAGTATGAACTATTTGAAACTTCTGAAATGTCTCTTGGATTTATTTTTTTTTTTTTTTGACACCAAAAAAACAGTTTAAATATTCATTGGTACAAAAATGTGAACATTTTATCTTAATAACTTACCCTTACATTACAGAATTACATACTTTCTCCCTCTTCTGGCTACCACTCTTACTCTCTCCTCTCATTTTGCAAGGCAACGATTATTAATTCATACCAATGTAAATTCAAGTGGGTTTCAAAGGAAATGCATGCTATAAACCACTTAAAAAACCTCTTCCTGCTTAGGTCCCTCTGTAGATCTAGCCCCAAATACCTACATTTCCATGTAGATACCATCTTTCAGATGAGTTTGGACAAAGAATTGAACTCTAATTTCTTTCTGGAAATGTGTTATGGAGTGAGTAAAAAGACACTTCTTTCAGTGGCATATTTCATATTTAGGTGTAGTATTGTTCATAATAAACTGCAACAAAAAGATTACAATGGCTTGCAAAATTTGGAGATGGAGTATTAACAGATGTAGATACTGATATGGACAGTAGATTACCATTCTTTTGAGAGTTGCTTCCAATCTGGTAGTGGTGTATGACAAATAAGGTGGTGCTTTGAATGATGGGAGGTATGAATAAGGAAAGATTATCTGAAATAACATCTGAAGTCTGAATCAATGTTCTTCTAGAGTCAATTAAAATACTATCATTGCCCCAGTATAATTAGGATTAATGTCCCCAAAGTTGTTACTTTTCATTAATACTAGTTCAATATTTTTTTTCAATTCAATTTTTCAATGTTTCTGTTTTTATTGACTGTATAAGTAGAGGTATCATTGGCTTTACTTTTAGGGATCTTTCCTTTTTTTTCTTGACTTCTGTAGTCCCTCTCTGTTGTCACTGTTAAGAAACATTTCAGGCTGTGCAAACAGCAGATCCCAAAACTGAGACCATACAAAATTTAAATGAAGGTGGCAGCAACCTTCTTCCATAAGCCCAAACCCCTGAAAACCCATGTCTAGAGTCAAAACTTAAGAGGCTGATCTGGTCCCTGAAAAAGTAACATCTCAATCCAAAATTCCCTCAAGTCCAGCTAAGACTTCCAGGGCTTCAGTGCTGCCTATTGTCTGGAGACTAGATCTGTCAAGCCTGAAGGCTGTTATTTTATCATCTAGAAACTGCTAGAGTGACAGTCAGGACTTTTTGACAGTTTGCCCAGATGGAGACATTCCATCTTCTTTTTTAAACAATTTTTTTTTTTTTAAACAATGAAATGTCATTCACTTTGAATATTTCTGTCTATCTCTAGTAGAAGGACTGCCGTGTAACTTTACTGATTTTCCCCATTACATTAGTTTAGACTGATAATATGTATACATGTGGTTGCTGTTTATTGATCTTCACTGAGGTTCATTAGATGTTGTCCACCACACCTAGTTAAGTCTTCGTAAAGAAACAAAACAAAAAAAAAAATATTGCTTTCCCAAATAAAGAATCAAAACACGTAATCCTGATATGTACAGCTTTTCTGTAGATTTCATTGCTTAACTCTGTTCTTCAGCATGGACATTCTTCTTTACTATGCTATAACATTCTCCAGATCAAAGTATTCATCTGCACCAGGAAACATGGTCATTAACACACAGTAACTCAGTCCAAACAGAAGAATGGAAACATTAGATGTGAACTTCAATTTCCTTTTCACACACAGGCAAGCTAAAGTACTGCAGAAAAAAAAAAATCAAAATGGAAAATGAATTTTCTACAGGAAAATATATATATATATATAATAGAAATGTTCTAGAGTCTAGACTTCCCTGATTTGAATGAGAAGAAAATATAATTTGATCCATTGATATTTACATAACAGAACAAAGTATCTGTAAAACTACAAGAATGCCCTAATTAAATTGTAGCATTTTCTATCTCATGAACTTGCATAGGATCAAAATATGATTTGAAAATCCTAGCAATTATTGCAAAGATTTACTCAACTGAGTCTGCAGTTAATTTTGAGCATGTTTGCTTAGATTAAACAAGTTAGGATTTTCCTAATATAGGACATGTAGGTCTATTGAATTCTACACAAGAAATAAGTTTTTATTAATTTCATATGGAAATGTTTTATTATGAAAACTTTTTAGCCTAGAAATTACTACATAGAAGACAAAATTACTTAATGAAAACATTTAAATGCACCAGAATATTTTTCTCTTATCATTATCAAGTAGCCGTTGCCAACAAATTAAATAGCAACCAATGGTTTTAAGGTGTTCTATATGAGTTGTTGCAATCGTGTTCTAAAGGCAACTTTCCATTGGCTAAAATTAATGAGAAGAATGTGTGCTTGTGAATCTGGGTCCTAATGTCTTCTGTTTAATGTAGCAACCTAAAACACACCTGCATTGAGTCAATTGACTGAATGTACATTCATTTGTATTTATATCTGGGCTTTTCACACTGAAACCTTACAGTCAGTCAATAGTCATTAAAATCTGGGATGTTATTTATTTCATTCTGGGTAGGCAGATAAATTTGGTCAAATATATCATGGCCTAAAAGTATTATGTCTCTCTGTAGACTAGTAAGGGACCCTGGAGAACCTACGTTAACAACTTCCCATGCATGGATATTACTCAGCAGGTTTTCTTGAAATCCTTGCTCAGATACTAAATGCCCTGAATTCTTTCTGGCTCTCCCACATATCTCAAAGGCATATCATCTTTTTGCCATGTTGAGCCTGGTTAGGATAATTAACTTAGATGTGGGAGGTTTGGTGTCTAATTATGCCTGGCCTCAAACACTGGAAAAGATTACATTTAAAAACATTTTTCACCTTTTATCTTTGTACTCCAAGTGTTCTGAATACCAAACGACAGACTATACAAAGACTTAAGTATTCTGGGTGAATACTTGGACTAAATCCACAGAACTCCAAGAAAGAATCCGTATTCTTTCTTGGAGTTCTGACCATGTTTCCTACTCAATTTATTCTGCAATTAAATATCATTGGTACAGTGAGAATGACTGAGCGAACAACCATTTACATAGGATTTGGAAAAGTAATGTTCAAAACTTCAGATAAACAATATTCAGATACTTACTTACCTGTTCAAAATGGCTTACAGCTAGAGAAAATATGATACCAAACACCGCTCTTTACAATTGTCAAAAGTATATTTAGAGTGTTCTAAAAGCAGAAGGAGGTCTGTTTTTTGTTTGTTGTTGTTGTTGTTGTTTGTTTTAAATCACTGATCATATTTGGGAGAAGTATTGAATGACAGTACTCGTAGCTCCTTATTTCAGGCACCAACTTCTGACCTGATGGAACTTCTGCTAAGAAGACGTTTTTGTGTGATGTTGGAAAACAAATATACATAAGTAACAGATGTGGATTTTTACATTTGCAATGCCTTTCTTTCTGAGTAGTGGTAGTCATGATAGATATTTTGACATAGCATGCTGACAGGAAACAGGAAACAGACATGCTAGGGATAAACTAGAAGACAATTGAAGTAATTTAAAAGAATAAAGACTGTCAAAAGCAATAACATGAACATACTGATCTCTATTACAGGTGTCACAAGACAGATGAAAGAGATAGTGTGACAGATACCCAGAATAAACTACTTATGGCACTGCATCAGGAGAAGACAACCACAATGGCAGTCTTCCAAATGTCCAAGAGGTTTGCAAGGCTACATTAACAAGGACAATCATACGAGTTGATCTGTGAGTATTCTGCCTCTTATGCTGTATCAACTCATATAATCTTGTTTTGGTTATCTTGAAGCTGCATAAAAATTAAAATAAATAGTTTTGAATTCTTTAAAAAAAAAAAAAAAGTTGTGATCAAGCATGAGAATTCAGAAAATCTGAACACCCTCCCCAAATCACCTTTATTACTTAAGCTAAATCATTATGAAAAAATATTTTTTTATTTATTTGATTTGTTGTATTTTTTGTTCTCTCTTTTTCTCTCTCTCCCCCTTTCCTTCAGTAAAAGGCTTCAATGGGATAAAAAATATTTGTTTTTATGTGAATAGAATTTCAATGATAAGATTATTCTAGAAGCAAGATTAGAAAAAAATCAATACAGTAACTCAAACTTGTAAGTGACAGACAGGTGGAAAACTGCAAAAAGTGACACTGTTGATGTTCCTGACAGTAAAAAGTAGACTTGTGTAACAAAGCCCCATTAATTTTCAGTGAGGAGTGGATAACTACCTGCTCTTGCTGCTTTTGAAAGTGTTCCTATAATCAAGCTTAAAAGAATTTGCACCATTCTGAAAATTTTACTATAAAAAGGAATGTACCCTGTACTAATTTCTTACATTGTCTTTGCAATTATTTCATATATTTGAAGAGCTTTTCCTGTTCAGCTCAACATCAGTCTTTTGACTCAACTTGAATTTTACTACAGAGTCAAGTGCAAAGTCCACACATAGCTGGTGTCGAAAACAAATGCGCAGTGTAAGTGTACGCCTGACAGTGACAAAAATAGTAATTAAGGGAAAGGATAGGAGATTCCAAATTTCCAGCATAAATCTGGACGATAACCTGTTACTAGGGTTCTTAACAATGTTACTCTGAGAATAAAATGTTAACTAAGTGGAAAAACTCTTTTTGTCTTCAAAAAGATGGGGCAGCCCAGCAATCACATCCACCAATTCCCTCAGCACCCTCAGGTGGATCCCATGTAGCCCCAAGGACTTATGACAATCCAGGTGGAGCAGCAGGTCTCTGTTTCCACCTGAACTGTGGACTCCCCACCCCCAGTTCAGGACCCCCTCCCAGTTCAGGAGGCCGAGTACTCTGAGGATAAGTGGTGCAAAGATGCAAAGAAGGCATTAAGAACATCAGCCTTTTCCTTATCCTAGGTAGTCATGTTCCCCCCTGCTTCCAGTACGGGATGGAGATCAGGATACTGATTTTGTTAGTCATAAGACCACCTCTGTTCAATGTAGTTCACAGATCACAACAACAAAGCTTCAGAGCTCCAAATCAATGAACCTAATGGAGAGGATGACAGACTTCGGTTAGCAAGTAGAATAACTAATCACATGAGACAAAACTCTCAGAATGGTGGAAAATGGAATTGGTTCATCAGTACATAAAAAATACTATTACTTCGTTTATATTGCATAGCTCTGGCTGATTGACTGCTTTTTATCATCTGAGTATTGGGCCCAGGAATAGTGGTATACATATATTAAAAAAAAAAAGATGTAAATCAAAGAAAGCAAGGGAACAGATATATATATATTACAACAGATTATGATATCATATTTGAATATTTCATAAATCTTCCTAAGAAACCTCCCCTGCAATTCTAGTCTATGAACAATAAAAAGGATATGACATAGAAAGTATTACAAGAGATGATGAAAATGCAATTTCTGTCTGAGTAGATGGATGAGAAAACTTATTGTTTTGTCCTTAATTTTTTAAAAAAGTCACAAAGGCATGCTAATAAATTAGTGTGGTCCTCGAAGGCTACTCAGAAAACTTGTCTGCTTCAGTTCATAAATCTCCCAAGTGTTTTTGAATTATCAGTTCCTTCAGGACATGGAAACAGAAACTGCTGGTTCAATGTCAGCTCTGCAAAAACTACAAATGTTTAAACAAATAATGAGATAAAATGCAATTCATAATTAAAGAGTTTCTTCAGAAGAAGTCTGGGTTATATTTATTTTCAGGATGGCAGAGAAATACATTTGCACCTGTATATGCTCCAAAGGTGTCATTTTCATGAGTCTAACTGCAAAAATAAGGCCAAGGCATATAATACATTATTAAAAGACTTATGCATTTCAAAGAAAACAAAACTACATGAAAATAAATCTAATATTTGATTTTAATAATATATCAGAATTGCTAGTATAGTGGTCCAGAAGAAGATATTTAAACAAATGATAAAGAAACACAGATATTATTATTGTTGTTGTTGTTGTTGTTGTTGTTTATGAGCAGTCTAAGAAAAATACCAGTTTGCAGCGGGTCAATTGGCCCTGTGAAAAAGGTAACAAAGGTGAGATCTGTTCCCTGTTTTTCAGTTTCTCTAAGAAGATACTGATCTGAAATTGGTCCTTATTAGCACTGTAGCAGCAATATTTAGTTTCAGCAGGCAATCCAAACATATTTGAAGTGGCTCAGTAACATAAGTTATGTGGAATAGTTGCCAGAATAGGCTTTGTGTTCAGAATTCAACCCCTATCTAATTTAATGAATCAAGCAATAGAAACTGGCTTCCAGACTCAGTCAAAGGCCTTTCTGATTTGGGCAAATAGCCATTAAATCACTCTGCAGATTTTGTCAAATATGACATATGAACCACTGGAGTAGTGTAGCTTACTTCACTGAAAAGCTTAAGTTAGGGAACTAGTCCCTTTAGTTCCTTTATTTCTAATTGGAAAGGTGTCTTGCTTTACTTTTTAAAGAGAGAGAGGTGATATACTGCAAGCAATGCACTATGGCAAAAGCAGATCTCGAGAGCAAAGCAGTTCTTGCTGAGACACAAACTTCCATTCTTCCATAATGCAAACATAAGAAGGATAAGACAAGGAAACTGGGGAATTTGTTACAACACTGTATGCCTCACCTGAGCTAACATTCCTGTTTGAAGACCCTCATAAGCAATCCCAACAAATGGCTTAGTTTACCTAGCACTCTGGTGGTTTCAATTTGATGGGATGATATTGTCTCTGTTCTAAACCAGGGACCTCAAGTCCTTAAATTTAGCTGTGGTTATTCTGGTCTAATAACTCTGGCCTAATACTTCCTGCATTCTGGACAAGCTTCAGGAATATATTTTTTGAATTTATTTGAATTTATTTGAATGCCCATTGTGAGCTGTTACGATGCCTCCTATTTTTTAAGTTGTTGCTGACAAAAGAGACATCTAAATTTGTACTTCCTGAGACCGAATGAACAATATACATATTCTCAGCTCTACCTTGCCCTTTTTACATTTCATTTCAATTATAAGCAGTCAGAGTTGCCAATGTAAATATACAAATAATTGTAAACAATATTATTATTATTATTATTTTATTGTGTGAGATTCTGGGGTGCGTGATCACATAGTTAGGAAACTTTATTCACATAGTCAAATGTCTTACAACTGTATGCATAAATATCAGCACAATTATGGGCACAGAAAAGAAGAAGTGAAAGACTGGAAAAGGAACCTGAATGAAGTGCAGTGGCTTTATTTCTCTTCCCTTTTCTCTCCCCTGCATTTGTTCATCCACACAGATGACTCACCAGTTATTAATACTATATTTAGTGAAGATGACCAGAAAGCTAGTGGAGGAATACAGACTTCTTGGTTTGAAGAAAGAAACCGTAAGAAGATGTAGTTCCATGCATCTCATGAATAAACAATTTGAAAAGTTATCAAAGCATCTTAATTGGCCATCACATACTGGACAGGTAAGGGTCTGATTATCTTTGTCTTCTGCACTGCAGTGTGTCCCCTTCTACTGTAATTAAAATGCTGTGAAAAGAATGTACTCAATTTTTAATGTTAAAACACAAGTTTTAATTAAAAGTTGTTTCAAGAAACTTCAGCTGACACTGGCTAAGGCTATAAATGTTCCATAGTTTAATTACCTGGAAATCTAAGATTCCTCCTTCTCGGTAAGCCATCCAGCTTTGCAAGCTAGTCATTATCTCTGTAGATACAGTAGTTAAAAATTAAGATTTAGTGTTACTGTCTTTCATGTTGTTTCAAAGTATTCCCATAATGTCTCAGAAGTGATTTTGCTTTCTAAATATCTTTTTGGCAGGTGTCCGATTGCTAGCCTCAATAATACTCTTTGTACTGTTTTCTCTAAAATTGACAGCCCCATTGAGCCAATGCCTGTGTGAAGTGTGATTCTAACACTACTGTGAGAGTTAGATGGTGATCTATAATCAAAATTTGAATCCAGTTGTGTCCTCAAGCAATTGAACTCTATTTTCTGTTACTGTGTCTGCTTTTTGCTTATGTCGAGGTTTTATATTTGGGACAAGTTTCAACACATTACACAACAGCATGACACAGTGGACAAGGAAAGAATGAATCCTCTAATAACCATGAATTATTTATTGCAGATTTGGGAGGGATTCAAACACTTCTGATACTCACTTCTGATAGAGTTAGGTAACTACAACTATGCAGATATAAAACTTATATTTTTGTGTCTCAAATCCATTCAGAAATTTAGGTGTTCAAGGAATTTAGACATTAAAAGCAGTTCTATTCTCTTAAGCAACTTTTTAGATCTGGACCACACTCGTTTGTTGGTTTTGTGACCCTGATCCCATGGGCATGAAGGTAAATAGTTATTTGGACTTTATCATATTTTGTTTTGTATCACAAATAACAAAGAAATTCCATATATAGTAACTCTTTCCTTCCCAATCATACTCACAAGGAAACGAGAAAAAAAAAAAAATGTTTAGCTAACCTGAGGTCCCTAACATAATTATTTTTGCTCTTAACTGCAGCATAACACATTCAAACTCTGAGGTCCCATGAAAAAATTCTCTGGCTTTATAAATAAATGATTGTTACTGTTTTCTGAAGGGTTCATAAGAAGGTGAAAGCATACACTTTTTTTCCTGTATGGTTTTCCTACCATAGCCCATGAATACAAAGCAGATCTTAAGGAAGAAATTTAGCTTGTTTGTTTGTTTTCATTTAAATAAAGTCTGGAATATATGTAGTTAAATAAAGGGTATGTGCTCAAGGTGAAAGGCAAGTCTGCTTGCTGGAGTTGAATTTACAGTCATGCGTATTGAGAACATGAAAAAATGGAATTTGAGTTACATGCTCTGGGACATATGGGTCATTTAATTACATTGTCAAGGGATGCTGTAGCAAACCTGGGTTTATAAAATCATATAGATTCACACTGTAAGAAATCTAGCATTCAAGTGGGCTAAATGACTGCATAAAAAGACCTGATAATCAATGAATACAAATCTAAGAGTGGTTTTTTTGTTTGTTTGTTTGTTTTTTTTCATCTAAGTTGTAAGTAATATCTGACAATTCAGGAATATGCCAATGAATTGTTACTCTGAGACATTTTAACTGGTGTGGGTGGGTTAAGGACAAACAAAGTGAGATTCAGAGTGCCCAATGGGACTGTCCAACTCAGATATTGAAAAAATAAAATAAAATTTAAAAATTGCTGGAAAACTCCTGTTAGACTGTGCAAGTTTGGGCTGGAATTAGTCTAGGAAGAGTTCTTCAGTGAGGAACAGCCAGCCCAGAGATTTACCCACTAGCCCCATATAACCCTAGCTGAGGAAGGAAAGATGCCACCCTCCTGGCAGCATCTCCTCCTCAGCTGGCTATAGAGGGTGCCAGAAAACCAGATTAGGTCAGACCTCTCCACAAACTACATCAAAAATTAGGCAAAGGACACCGCACATCGATCCCTCAGAGAGAGCCAGGCACTTTTGGAAAGAGTCACGCAAACCCTGTACATAATTCCAAGTGCTGGCTTGGGGAAGGGATGACAGGTATAGGAATCCGTCTGAACTCCTCTTCCTCCCTGATAATCTAGTAAATGCAGGATCAAGCATCCCGAGTTTACAGATGACACCAAGTTGGTGGGAAGTGTTGATATACCGGAGGGTAGAAAGGCCCTGCAGAGGGACCTGGGCAGGTTGGTTTGACGTGCAGAGACCAATGGGATGAAGTTCAACATGACTAAGTGCCAAGTCCTGCACTTTGGTCACAACAACCCCATGCAGTGCTACGGGCTTGGGGGAGATTGGCTGAAAAGCTGTGCAGAGCAAAAGGATCCGGGGGTGTTGGTTGATGTACTTGCCTGAACATGAGCTGGCAGTGTGCCCAGGTGGTCAAGAAGACCAAGATCATCCTGGCTTTTTATCAGGAATAGCGTAGCCAGCAGGACCAAGGAGATGTTAGTCTCCCTGTACTCTGCTCTAGTGAGGCTGCACCTTGAGTACTATGTTCAGTTTTGGGCCCCACACTACAAGAAGGGCATTGAGGCCCTGGAGCATGTCCAGAGAAGGGCGAAGAAGTTGGTGAAGGGCGTGGCACACAAGTCCTATGAGGAGTAGCTGAGGGAACTGGGTTTGTTTAGTCTGGAGAAGAGGAGGCTCAGGGGAGACCTCATTGTTCTCTACAACTGCCTGAAATGAAGTTGTGGGGATCTGGGGATAGGCCTCTTCTCACAGATAGCTAGCAATAGGACAAGACAGAATGGCCTCAAGTTGTGCCAGGGGAAGTTCAGTTTGGAAAGTTTTTACCCTTAGTGATTTAGAAAGTTTTTACCCCTTAGTGATAATTCAGGCTGGCAGCGATGAAATCTCTGAGAGAGAAGTCTAGGTAGAGTCCCTGTAGATAAGGATCTGGGGGGATGGCCAACAAGGCGGACATTCTGGTGGGGGTCTGTTATAGACTGCCAAACCAGGATAAAGAGACAGATAAGGCATACTATAAACAGCTGGCAGAAGTCGCCAGTACTTGTTCTCATGGGGGACTTCAACTTCCTGGACACATGCTGGAAATACAATACAGCTCTGAGGAAGACAGCCTCCTGACTCAGCTGGTTAGTGAGCCTACCAGAGGGGGTGCCCCACTAGACCTTCTCTTCACAAACAGAGAAGGACTGCTGGAAGTTGTGGTGGTAGGGAGTTGTCCTGGGCAGAGTGACCATGAAACGGCAGAGTTCTCTATTCTTGGTGAAGTCAGGAGGCCTGTCAGTAAAACTCCTTGGACTTCTGGAGAGCAGACTGAGCTGTTCAGAACACTGGTAAGGAGGGTCCCTTGGGAGTCAGTCCTGAAGTGCAGAGGGGTCCAGGAGGTCTGGGTGCTCCTCAAGAAGGAAGTCTTAAAGGTGCAAGAGCAGGCTGTCCCAGTGTGCTGTAAGATGACCTGTTGAAGAAGAACACTGGCATGGCTGAACAGGGAACTTTTGCTGAGTGTCCAGGAGAAAAAGAGACTTTATGTCTGGTGGAAGTAGGGACAGTTAACTCAGGGAGAGTACAAGGAAGTTGCCAGTATATGCAGAGAAAAAATTGGGAAGGCTAAATCCCAGCACAAGTTCAACCTGGCCACTATGGTTAAGGATAACAAAAAAAGTTTTTATAAATATGTTAATGTCAAGAGGAAGGCCAAGAAGAATCTCCATCCTTTACTAGACACACAGGGGAACATAACTACTGAGAATAAGGAAAAGGCTGATGTTCTTAATGCCTTCTTTGCATCTGTCTTTACTAGCCAGACCGCTTGTCCTTGGAGTAATCAGCCTCCCAAACTGGAAGTCTGGAATGGGGAGGAGAAGAAAGCTCACGCACTTCAGGTGGAAACAGTTAGAGACCTGCTGCTCCACCTGGACTGTCACAAGTCCATGGGGCCAGATGGGATCCACCGATCCACCTGAGGGTGCTGAGGGAATTGGTGGATGTGATTGCTGGGCCATCCCATCTATGTATTGATGCCCATATATATATATACATATATATAGATGTATATATATATATATATGTATGCCCGTGTATAAGAAGGGTCATTAGGAGGACCTGGGGAACTACAGGCCTGTCAGCCTGACTTTTTTTTGCCAGAGAGGAAATGTTAATTAGACTAGCTTTTAGGCACATCTTTGTGGGTTGTTTTTGTTGCTGTTGATATTTTCTCCTTTTTTTTTTTCCTCTCCTGCTTTTATTTCATGATACTCTGATGTAAAACTCACTATGCCGTCTTGGCCACAAGGGCACACTGCTGGCTCATGGTCAACCTGTCGTCCACCAGGACCCCCAGGTCCTTCTCCTCAGAGCTCCTCTCCAGCAGTGGCGCAGAGTCTGGCTGGAGACCTGTGACTAATGGTGTTCCCCAAGGGTCAGTGCTGGGTCTGATCTTGTTCAACATCTTCATCAACGACCTTGATGAGGGAATATTGTCTGCCCTCAGCAAGTACGCCGACGACACAAAGCTGGGAGGAGTGGCTGACACGCCAGAAGGCTGTGCTGCCGTTCAGCGAGACCTGGACCGGCTGGAGAGATGGGCAGGAAGAAACCAAATGCGGTTTAATAAGAGCAAGTGTAGAGTCCTGCACCTGGGAAGGAACAACCGGACGTTTCAGTACAGGCTGGGGGACGACCTGCTGGAGAGGAGCTCTGAGGAGAAGGACCTGGGGGTCCTGGTGGACGACAGGTTGACCATGAGCCAGCAGTGTGCCCTTGTGGCTAAGAGGGCCAATGGGATCCTGGCGTGCTTTAAAAGGAGTATGGCCAGCAGGTCAAGGGAGGTGATCCTCCCCCTCTACTCTGCCCTGGTCAGGCCTCACCTGGAGTACTGTGTCCAGTTCTGGGCTCCCTGGTACAAAAAAGACAGGGATCTCCTGGAAAGAGTCCAGCGGAGGGCCACAAATATGGGGCCTGGAGCATCTTCCCTATGAAGAAAGGCTGAAAGACCTGGGTCTGTTCAGACTGGAGAAAAGAAGACTGAGAGGGAATATCATCGATGTGTATAAATACCTGAGGTGTGGGAGACAGAAGGATGTAGCCAACCTCTTCTCAGTGGTTTGTGGGGATAGGACAAGGGGTAATGGCTGCAAGATAGAGCACAGGAAGTTCCGCACCGACATACGAAAAAACTTCTTCATGGTGAGGGTGATGGAGCACTGGAACAGGCTGCCTAGGGAGGTTGTGGAGTCTCCTTCTCTGGAGATATTCAAGGCCCATCTGGATGTCTACCTGGGCAGCCTGCTCTGAGGAACCTGCTTGGGCAGGGGGGTTGGACCTGATGATCTTTTGAGGTCCCTTCCAACCCCTACAATTCTGTGATTCTGTGATTCTGTAAATGCAACATAATGTAAAGAAATCTTGAAGGTATAGCCCTGTACTCAGACCTCCCTGTCTTTTGGATGAATAACCTAAGTGCTAAAAGTAAGTTTCTGAAGTGGTCTTGAGGTGCCTGAATACCTATGCCTCTCTGAGTTTTAGGCCCTATTATGGGTATTTTCATTTTGCTCATTCCTTTTATTTTTCCACTTGAATTGAAATAAACCATTCTCTTCTGCCTCCCCCCCCCAAAATAAATAAATAAATAAATAAATAAATAAATAAATAACAGTAGTATGCAAATCTCATCTTTCCACAACTTACAGTTGATTACACCTGGAATCATTTATACCAGTCTGTATAGCTTCTTAGAAGTTGCACTTGGTTTTATTTCTTTTCAGTGTTGTATTATGATTCCATTTCATAGAAAAGGTCTGACCTAATCTTTACTGCTATTATTTCTAATTTTTAAAGTTCTTTAATAAATTTTAAGGTTAAGAGAGACTGCTATGATCTGATTTTCTACTTTATACAAGCCAAAGAATTGCAAATGTCTGGGAAATGTCTATTGCCATAGAGATTAAGATTTTAGACAGATGGGTAGATTTATACCATCTTGAAAATGTGTCTAACACAGTCTCCAGACATGAATTTCTGAGAGGAGACTTAGCTCTTTCACTTCTGTGTTAATTGGAGTGTCAAGGTCCAGATTATAATTTCATGCCATTTCATTTGGGGAGAATTCTCTCTCTCTTTTTTTTTTTTTTTTTTTAAAATCAAGGTAGTTTAGAAGCACTGACCTCACCTTTCCTCAGATTTTGAAACCAGGCACATTTTAAAAGACATTTTCTGTACTTGAGTGAAATAAAACAGAGCTCAAGTTACTCTCATAATCAGTATCATAGTGTCTTTGATCATGTAATATACGAAGAACAAAAGATTAGATAATACCTAGGACATGTTTTATGTCTGAAGTCATATAGAGAGAAACAGCTTAAGAAAAATGACAATACCTTTAAGCACCTGAGATCCTTTAAAGGACATAGACATTAAAATCTTGAAACAATACGAAAACATGCCAAAATAACATTTTCAGTAAAGTATAATAAATGTTATTAATGACTGTTCCTTACCAGATTGCATATTGTACTCCTAATGCTCTATTTATAAGGATTTTCAGCATGATGGACTAACACTTCAGCATCATAACAGTACACATCTAAAACTGATTTCAAATGCATTGGCTTGATACTAATGTATCTTTAGATTTAGAGTTACTCTAGTAATACCAAATGTAACTGCAGTCAAAATGAGATCAATGTACATCTATATTTATGTCTCTTTTATCTCTATATATCAAGCAGTCAGCTTGTGCATGAGAAGTAGCTGGATATAAATAGACAAGCTTTCAAAAACAATTGTTTCATTAGCAAGGGATGGATTGAACAGACAGAACAGCAGGAATAAAATATTTATGAAGTATATATATGAGCCACTCCTGGTGAGAAATCTAAGTTTGCCTGGAAGCATCCTTTCTGAACTGAATGCTCGAGGCTTTGAAATTTTAGTATACTTTTTTTTTTTTCTTCCTTTTTTTTTTTTTCTTCTGTAATTTCTCTACCCTTCTGTAAGGGTACACATTGTTACAATCAAAATCTCATCCATGACTTTTCATTCCATTCCATATTTTGTTGGTGGCATCTTAGTATTATTATAATTCAGGCAATTTCTGAAGAAATTTATATTATTAATGTACAAACACTATCCATCCTTCTGTGGAGAAATGATAGAAAATATTTTAAAGGGTTAACTTGTTTAAACTATCAGCTTCTCAGTTATCACAATTATTGAAGGAAATGTATAGGAATGTAGGTCAAAAAAACTTCAGATAACTGCAGAAGAAGGCCTCGAGGGACAAAAATGAGAAATACAAAGCACAAAATAGTATATAAGTAGAAAGGTCTACAAAGTATAATGAGAAAGAATGAGCATATTGTTATGAAATGATGACAAAAGAAATACCTGGTTTCCTACTCAGTAAAGAAAGCTGTCAGTGAAGGATAATGTGAAGAATGAATTGTTTAATGTCCCTTTTACATGAAGTACCAGTAAAATTTAGCATAATAATTAACATAATAAAATATGAGAGGTATTAAAATCAAGACAGAACAAAACCTAGATATCTTCAGGTCAACTGAACCTGGTGAAATTCACTCTGTATTCATTAGAGAAGAAACCTAAACAACCTCTAAAACATTATTGGCTATATTTTGAAAATACATGGAGGATGGATAATATCTGGAATGGAAGAGTCTTTTGAAATATCATCAATAAATAAATAAATGTATTTTTTGCTGCCTGACTTTAAACATCTAACTCAAATATCTAAACTAGGTAATTGTCTAGAATTATTTGTTATTCAATTAAAAAAGTGTAAGTGTTGTCTGTCTTTAGGAAGGGTGCCTAATTTGTCAAGATTCTTAATTAAAGTGTCACAGATAAATGAATGAAGCTTTTTGACTGAGGTTGTAACATATAACCATAAGAAAGGAAGAAGAAGAGCTGTGCACCTATAGACAACTCAATATTTTTTTAGTTACACAAAAATGCTAGGTAAAATTACACAAACCTTTGCAAGATTTGTATTTCTTTGTACTGGGACTGGATGTTTAATATCATTGTCAGTGAAATGGACAGTGAAATGAAGTGCACGCTCAGCAAGTTTGCCAATGACACCAAGCTGTGTGGTGCAGTCAACATGCTGGAGGGAAGGAATGCCATCCAGAGGTACCCGCACAGGCTTGGGAGGTAGGTCTCTGCAAACTTCATGAGGTTCAACAAGGCCAAGTGCAAGATCCTGCATATGGGCTGGGACAATCCCAAGTACAAATACCGTCTGGACAGAGAATGGATGAAGAGCATCCCTGAGGAGAAGGACCTGGGGGTATTGATTGATGAGAATTATAGAATCAATAAGGTTAGAAAAGACCTCCAAGGTCATCTGGTCCAACCATCCCCCTACTACCAATGTCACCCACTAAACCATGTCCCTGAGCACCACGTCCAACCTTTCCTTAAACATACCAAGGGATGGTGATTCCACCACCTCCCTGGGCAACCCGCTATAATGCCTGACTACTCTTTCTGAGGAGAAATGTCTCCTAATTTCCAACATGAACCTCCCCTGGCACAACTTTAGGCCATTCCCTCTAGTCCCATCACCAGTTATCTGCTAGAAGAGGCTGATCCTGAGCTCCCCACACCTTCCTTTCAGGTAGTTGTAGAGTGCAATAAGATCTCCCCTGAGCCTCCTCTTCTCCAGCCTAAAAAAAAAAACAAAAAAACAGTTCCTTCAGCTACTCCTCATAGGACTTGTGTTCCAGGCCCTTCACCACCTTCATAGCCCTTCTCTGGACATGTTCCAGGGCCTCAATGTCCTTCTTGTAGTGTGGGGCCCAAAACTGAACATGGTACTCGAGGTGCCACCTCACTAGAGCAGAGTACAGGGAGACTAACATCTCCTTGGTCCTGCTGGCTACAATATTTTTGATAAAAGCCAGGATGCCATTGGCCTTCTTGACCTCCTGGACACGCTGATGGCTCATGTTCAGGAGAGCATCAAACAACACCCTCAGATCCTTATGCTCTGCACAGCTTTCCAGCCACTCTTCCCCAAGCCCATAGTGCTTCATGGGGTTGTTATGACCAAAGTGCAGGACTTGGCACTTAGCCATGTTGAACCTCATCCCATTGGCCTCTGCCCATCAATCCAACCTGTCCAGGTCCCTCTGCAGAACCTTTCTTCCCTCTGGAAGGTCGACACTTTTCCTCTGCTTGGTGTCATCTGCAAAGTTACTGGGGGTTCACTGAATTCCCTCATCCAAATCATCAACAAAGATATTAAAGAGGATGGGCCCCAATACCAACCCCTGGGGAACACCACTGGTGACTGGTTGCCACCTGGATTTCACTCCATTCACCACCACTCTCTGGGCCCAGCTGGCTTTACTGAAGTCGAGGTAGACTACATCAACAGCCTTTCCCTCATCCACCAGGTGGGTCACCCGGTCATAAAAGGAGATGAGGTTGGTCAGGCAGGAGGACTTGCCTTTCATGAACCATGCTGACTGGGCCTGGTCCCCAGGTTGTCCCACATATGCTGTTTGATTGCATTCAAGATGACCTGTTCCATCACCTTTCCTGGCACCAAGGTCAGGCTGACAGGCCTGTAGTTCCCCAGGTCCTCCTTACGAGCTTTCTTATAGATGGGCATCACATTAGCAGGTCTCCAGTCATCCGGGACCTTTCCGGACGACCATGACCACTGATAGAGGATAGAAAACAACACAGCAATCACATCTGCCAACTCCCTCGGCACCTTTGGGTGGATCCCATCTGGCCCCATGGACTTGTGACAGTCCAGGTGGAGCAGCAGGTCTCTAACTGTTTCTACCTGAAGCTTTCTTCTCCTCCCCATTCCAGACTTCCAGTTTGGGAGGCTGAGTACTCCAAGGATAAGCGGTCTGGCTAGTAAAGACAGATGTAAAGAAGGCATTAAGAACATCAGCCTTTTCCTTATTCTCAGTAGTTATGTTCACCCCTGCATCCAGTAAAAGAGAAGCTCATCATGAACCAGCAATAAGCACTTGCAGCAAAGAAAACCAACCATATCCTGGGCTTCATCAAAAGCAACATGGCCAGCAGGTCAAGGGAGGTGATTCTCTCCTCTACACTACTTTTGTGAGACCCCACCTGGAGTGCAGTGATAGGACACAAGAGGTAAAGGCTTTAAACCAAAAGAGAGTAGGTTTAGATTAGATATAAGGAGGAAGTTATTTGCTATGAAGGTATTGAGGTACTATCACAGGCTACCCAGAGATGTTGTGGATGCCCCACTAATGGAAACATTCAAGGCCGGACTGGATGGGGCTTTTGAACAACCTTTGAGCAAGTGGAAGGTGTTCCTCTCCATGGCAGAGGTATTGGAGTTAGATGATCTTTACAGTCCCTTCTAACCTAAACCATTTTGTGCTTCTATGATTCTATGAGTCTAAGAATAAGGAATTTAAAATTTGTTCACTTATAAAATGTCAAATTAGGTGGACAAAGGAACAGTAGTTCTTATGTATCTCAGCCTGAGGAAGGTTTTTTAAATGTTCTGCATGACCTTCTCAAAATTTGTGTATGTGTATCTACTGTCACATACAGGCAAAGCTAGAAGATTGTACTCAGTACCTAAGGACAATCTCTTCATGTTTCTAGACATCTGGAGTCATAACTGGATTGGATACTTTTCTGGTTTCACTAATGACAAAGATAACAGAATAAAATGTCTACTCATTTAAATTACCGAAGACATTCATTTAAAAGTCTTTGGTGTCATGTTAATGTACTGAATTGGAGATACTGTAAGGAGAAGTGTTCTGAAAAGAAGAAATAAGATGAACTTCTGTGAAGAATACTGCAATTATCTAAATTTATGTGAAAATCATCGGCACAGATTTAGAACAAGGAAGTCAGATTTTTTGTATTAAATAACGTAGGGATATAATAGACCACAAGCTGAATAAAAACAACAAGTTATACTGGTGCAGCAATGGGCAAATATCAATAAGTACATGTAAACAGAAGTAAGACCCGTAAGTACTCTTTTTCTTTTATAAAGCATTAAAGGAATTTCAGCTGAAATTTAAGTCCAGTATTGGAAAGTGCATTCAAAAATGAGAATCAAAGAGATTTCAGATGAGTGCTACAGGAAACACCTACAAAGCATGACCTGAAGGAAAGAGGAAAAGAACTGCAGTTGTCATTTTTAAAGAAAGGATCCTGACAAGTGAAAAGCTAAAAGGTAAGAAGAAATTGAAGTAAGAGGAAGATAAATTGGACATTGAGGAAAAGAAAATCTGACCACAAGAAAAGTTAGCTACTGGTACTTATTACCTGGTTTATCACATAGTGGTGTTATAAGAAAAGGCTAGAAAAATATCCCTCCAGAAAGCTGGCCTTGTCTTAGAGTAGGGGATGGATTAGATGACCTTTGAGATCTCATCCAGGCCAATTTTGCTTTGAAGCATCACCAAACACTTTCTCTGAAGAAGTTCCCTCTGAATACTAGATAGAGTGAATGACAAATCTGAGAACAAGATTGGAGAAGCATTAAAGTCTACCTGACTGTGCTGTTGGGGCATTTTTTATCACCAGATGAACAGGGAAAAGTATTTTGTCTGCAAATCAAAATTCTGACCATGCATTAATAGCTCTAATTTCATTGGAGTATGTGTAAAGTTTTAAAATGCCAAATAGACTTACCTGAATATAAGGAAATTGAAACTAACTTTAGTATAGGAAAGAAAAGCTGGAAAATATAATCTAAACTTAATGTTACAATCTAAGAAACCAAGAGGTAACTTAAAGGAACACAAGTGTACCTGTGTTAGAAACTATGATTTTTAAGTCAAGTTATGAACTTTGGTGACTGCAGCTATAATGATTTGTAAACATTTTCAGTTGTAATAGATACATGCAGTAACTAAGAGTACCGAGAAATGGTTCATGCTCAAAAAAAAACCTGAGTTCATGAAATCAAAATTGAAATAAAGTTCAGCAAAGAATAGGAAAACACTGAACAAACAAACAAACAAACAAAACACATAAAACAATGAAAAAATAATATAAATTCATGGGAAATTTGCAGAGGATTACCTGGTGCTGATCACAACAATTTCACATACTGAAAAATGTTGCTTGTTCTGGTTGAATCCATTTCTTGGGATAGTATGAAACAATTAAAATGAGATAAAATCATGTAAATAGGTAAGGAGCCTTTTTGTTCAATACCATATATTTCCTCATAAGCACGAGTGTAAAATGAACAGCAAAATAAGGAGAACCAATAACATTTTCTCTTTCAGACTTTAGGTCCAGGTGATCACTGGAGGATAGATACTTCACCCTGTCTTCTCTCCAGCAGCATAGCAGCCCAAATGGAGGAGATTCATCCTGCTTTCCCTTCAACATCCACATTGTTTGAGCGGTACGATTAGCATACCTACATAACAGCACCAACATCTGTGAGAATTTAGGGAGATTCTGTAAGGACCTAATTCTGGCTATGCAGGTAAAGCACAACCTGTCTTTCTACAAGTTTTTTTTTCTTCCCTCTTAGGTGATTCCAAACAAATTGTATTCATCACCTTGCCCATCTTCTCTTTACATTTCTAGTGTAAGCATCAATATGGGTTACACATGCATGAGTAATACTTCCCAAAACTTCAGTTTCATAGAATCGTAGATTATCCTGAGTTGGAAGACAAAGCTCAAAGGTCCAACTCCTGGCTCCACACAGGACCGCCCAAAATTCAGACCATATGTCTGAGACTGTTGTCCAAACACTTCTTGAACTCCAACAGTGCCATGACCACTGCCTTGAGGAGCCTGTTCGAGTGCCTGACAACCACCCTCTCAGTGAAGAACCTTTCCCTAACACCCAGCCTGACCCTCCCCTGTCCCAGCTCCATGCTGTTCCCTTGGGTCCTGTTGCTGTAACCAGAGAGCTCAGTGCCTGCCCCTCCGCTCCTCTTGTGAGGAAGCTGCAGGCCACCATGAGGACTCCCCTCAGCCTGTTCTGCTCTGAACTGAACAAACCAAGAGGCCTCAGGTGTTTCTCATATGTCTTCCCGTCTAGAACCTTCACCATCTTTATAGCTCTCCTTTGGATGCTCTATAATAGTTTTAAGTCCTTCTATTGTGATGCCCAGAACTGTTTAATTTAGTTATCACCTCAGCCCAATCACATGTTGATAAAATTATGATTTGATGAAGACATTGCATAATTAACTGCCCATCAGACATCTCTGTATTAGACACCAATGAACACTGGTTAAGAATGAAAAGTTTTGAACACGGCGATAAATATATGTCCATCAACTGGTTGAAAGAAAAACAAAATACGAAGATCCTACTCTAAGAGAAACTGACCCATGTTAAGAACATTACAGGCAGACTGCGGCCTTTAAGACAGGCCAATGGTTTTGTTTGTTTGTTTGTGGGTTGTTTTATTTAGTTGTTGTTGTCTTTTTTTTCCCTCTTATTTCATATTAATTTTACAGTTTAATGTACTGCAATAAATGTCTTTCAGTTTAAAAGCTGTATTTTACTTGTATGGGGCTGATTTATTATTATTATTATTATTATTTTCAATTACAGTGGCAAACTACAGGCAAACAGGCAGAAGGAAGAAAAAATAAAAAAATAAATCGGAAATAATTCTTTTGGCAGTAGAGCTAGTGCTCCATTTCTCTTATGTAGAAGAGATGGCTATTAACACTTGAAAAATTAAGCTATTTCTAACCTAAATACAACCTGGAAAACTGTTCATACACTTAAATGGTGAGAAATGCTGAACAGGGCCCCAGACAGTCTAGCTTTGTGTGTGTGTGTTGCACTTTCATTTCTTCAGTATTTAAATAACTGTGTAAGAGGCACTGTACACAGCTACATTGTAGATGTCAGGAGCATAGACTATGACGTTCATAGTCTATATTCATAGACTATATTCATAGACTATATTCATAGTCTATATTCATAGACTATGACCTGTACTTGAAAATAATCAGTCCTGCCTAAAGTGGAGGAAAAGATTTCATTTTAACTGTCTGTAGAGGGTCAGATAGTTAAACACTTTAAAATTACGTTCTGTTACCTCTTGTACTGCTGCATTTGTGTTTATACTGAAGTTCTGCTCTTATCAATGACCTGAGCCAAGTCCTGGTCCCTCTTGAATAGATAGGAATTTTGGTTTTTACTCCGTGGAAACACATATTTACATATTTTTCTCTCAAGAGTGAAGTTTTTTTTTTGTTGTTTGTTTTTTGTTTTTTATGTGCCAAAATCAGAGGAAGGTATCTGTGGGTAACTGAAGACCCATTCCAATTCCCCCTGAACTCAGCAGAGTAATCTGTTGATTTCTTTCAAAACTGTGGGAAATCATAAAAGCAAAAGCAAAAGTACATTAGTAACAACACAAGGATATTTTTTCATCTATTTTCAATTTGCACCAATTCTCCACTACAATTTATCTCCCTTGGACATTTCCAAACTACTACTACTACTAGTAACAACAACAACAACAAAAATGTATTTATGAATTAGATTCCACACACTTATTTCAAACAAATGTCTTTTAAGTTTATACTTCTTACAGTCCTTGGGAACTGATTTGAGGACATTGTGTTTCTGAAAGAACGACTAAAAAAAAAAAAAAAAAGGAAAGAAGTGATCATAGAATAAAAGGAAAGAAGTGATTGTAGAATATCCCAAGTTGGAAGGGACCCATAATGATCAGTTGTTCTCTGGACGCCCAGTACCCTGAGCTGGTGGAAGGAGATGAGGAGCAGAATGTGGCCCCCACAATCCACGAGGAAATGGTTGGCGACCTGCTACAGCATTTGGATGTACGCAAGTCAATGGGGCCAGATGGGATCCACCCGAGGGTGTTGAGAGAACTAGCGGAAGAGCTGGCCAAGCCGCTTTCCATCATTTATTGGCAGTCCTGGCTATCAGGGGAGGTCCCACTCGACTGGCAGCTAGCAAACGTGACGCCCATCTACCAGAAGGGCCAGAAGGTAGACCCAGGAAACTATAGGCCTGTTAGTTTGACCTCAGTGCCAGGGAAGCTCATGGAGCAGATTATCTTGAGCGTCATCATGCGGCATTTGCAGGGCAAGCAGGCGATCAGGCCCAGTCAGCATGGGTTTATGAAGGGCAGGTCTTGCTTGACGAACCTCATCTCCCTCTATGACAAGGTGACACACTTAGTGGATGAGGGAAAGGCTGTGGATGTGGTCTACCTTGACTTCAGTAAGGCTTTTGACACCGTTCCCCACAGCATTCTCCTCAGGAAACTGGCTGCTCATGGCTTGGACTGGCATACGCTTTGTTGGGTTAAGAGCTGGCTGGATGGCCGGGCCCAGAGAGTTGTGGTGAATGGAGTCAAATCCAGTTGGAGGCCGGTCACTAGTGGAGTCCCCCAGGGCTCGGTACTGGGGCCAGTCCTCTTTAACATCTTTATCGATGATGTGGATGAGGGGATCAAGTGCACCCTCAGTAAGTTTGCAGATGACACCAAGTTAGCTACGTGTGTTGATCTGCTCGAGGGTAAGAAGGCTCTGCAGGAAGATCTGGATAGACTGGACCGATGGGCCGAGGCCAGCTGTATGAAGTTCAACAAGGCCAAGTGTCGGGTCCTCCACCTACGGCACAACAACCCCAAACAGATCTACAGGCTGGGAGATGTGTGGTTAGAAAGCTGCCTGTCAGAGAAGGACCTGGGAGTATTGGTTGATAGTCATCTGAATATGAGCCAGCAGTGCGCTCAGGTGGCCAAGAAGGCCAACAGCATCCTGGCTTGTATAAGAAACAGTGTGGCCAGTAGGTCCAGGAAAGTGATTGTCCCCCTGTACTCAGCTCTGCTGAGGCTGCACCTTGAGTACTGTGTTCAGTTTTGGGCCCCTCACTACAAGAAGGACATGGAGGTGCTTGAGCGAGTCCAGAGAAGGGCAACAAAGCTGGTGAGGGGTCTGGAGAACAAGTCTTACGAGGAGCAGCTGAGGGAGCTGGGACTATTTAGCCTGGAGAAGAGGAGGCTCAGAGGCGACCTTATCGCACTCTACAGATACCTTAAAGGAGGCTGTAGCGAGGTGGCGGTTGGTCTATTCTCCCACATGCCTGGTGACAGGACGAGGGGGAATAGGCTAAAATTGCACCAGGGGAGGTTTAGGTTGGATATTAGGAAAAACTTCTTTACTGAAAGGGTTAATCACTGGAATAGGCTGCCCAGGGAAGTGGTTGAGTCACCATCCCTGGAGGTCTTTAAAAGATGTATAGATGTAGAGCTTAAGGATATGGTTTAGTGGAGGACTTGTTAGCATTAGGTCAGAGGTTGGACTCGGTGATCTTGGAGGTCTCTTCCAACCTAGACTATTCTGTGATTCTGTGATTCTGTGATCATCAAGTCCAACTCCTGGTACCACACAGGTCTACCCAAAAGTTTACACCATATGACTAAGTGCACAGTCCAATCTCTTCTTGAATTCAGACAGGCTCAGTGAAGTGACTACTTCACTGGGGAGCCTGTTCCAGTGCTCAACCACCCTCTCGATGAAGAACCTCCTCCTGACATCGAGCCTAAACTTCCCCTGCCTCAGCTTAACCCCATTCCCACGGGTCCTATCACTGGTGTTTATGGAGAAAAGGTCTCTTGCCTCTCCACTCCCCATCACAAGGAACTTGTAGACCACGTTGAGGTCCCCCCACAGCCTCCTCTTCTCCAGGCTGAACAGGCTTGGTGACCTCAGCTGCTCCTCATATGTCTTCCCCTCCAGGCCCTTCACCATCTTCATCGCCCTCCTCTGTACACTCTCCAACAGTTTAATGTCCTTTTTGTACTGTGGTGGCCAGAACTGCACACCTTGAGGTGAGGCCGCACCAGCGCAGAGTAGAGCAGGACGATCACTTCCCTCGACTGACTAGCAATGCTCTTGGCACATTCCTTTGGGAATTCACATTTCCTGGAGTGTTTTACCCAGGGACTTACACTACAGGAGAAGCTAGTATGAGGACAAGAAAAGACTTGACCAGAGATTTCTTCCCTCCAAAACAGTATAGAGAACAAGAATTAGAAGTATATGTCAGTTATAGAAGTTATAGAAGCCTTTTCTGAGCAGTGAAACACAGCCTTGTTTCATTCACCATAGAGCTAGAAGTTTAATAGAAAAAGATAGATGAGAATCAGAGTGAACTTAGGCTGAAGACTTCTGACAGAGTCATGGATATGTCTTGGGAAGCTGGATGTGCTGCCTCCTCAGAAATGGAAGAAGTGGGCACATAATTACTGTTTTTAGGGGTGACACTTGCTGTATCCTACTAACACAAATACTTTCTGATGACACACAAGTCCTAGTCTGTTTTTTCTGCAGATCAAACACAGACAAAGATGACAAAGTGGACAACTTCTCTCTCCTTCTCCAACAATCTTCCACCTAGTGGAACTAGGAATGGTCCTGTTGCTTCTTCTTTCTTTGGTCCTTACTCCTCTGAAAAATCCTAATGGAAACTGGACTGTGGAAAGCCCTTCTAATATACAGAAACATGATTTAGCAGATTACCTTTTTCTTTTATTGTTGCTCACTATAGATAGCTACATCATGTAGTATTATCAGTCATAATATTGAGGTCTTTTTTCAGGCTTTGGTAAAAGCTGTATACAGATCCTTTTTCTCCTGAAAATGTATTGTCAACAAGAAAAGTAAAATATGTTATTTATACTGATAAATAACAAATAGAAGAAGGCTGATAATAAATATTAATCATTCTTCATTTTTTTTTTTTTTGACCTATACTAAAACATAAGTTCCAGTTTTCATGAGTCATCCTAATTAAAGCAGTAATTGAAATTAGATTTGTTTTTCCATCATAAATAGGTCATCCATTAGAATAAATCATCTTATTGTCTTGCAGAGCTGTACAGGAGCCATGCAGCACGCTGGGTTCTTGAAGCAGTGTGTTCTGGACAATCAATAAGACAAATTTATGAACATGATTTGTTCAGTGAAGTAATTTAATTGTATGTAATCTGATCAAGAAGGATTTAGAAAAACAAAGTTGGGAATTGGGAAATGAGTAAAGCAGATGCATAGTAACACAAAAGCAAACCAGTAACATGAAGCTACCAAAATGTTGATTCAAGCTTTCATAGACTGGCCTATCTTCCTGGCTCAGGAAGCATTTTGTATTAAACTCTGGCAGAATTTACACAGTGAAGCCTGGCTGATACTGACAAAGCAATTTGTACCATAGTGAGAATACTGGCACTGGTCCACCCAATGGGTTCCTGCTTTTTATATTTGCAGAAATTGAGTGGATAGAAAAGTGTTTTTGTTGTTGTTGTTGTTGTTGTTGTTGTTGTTGTTTGTTTGTTTGTTTTGTTTTGTTTTGGGTTTTTTGTTTGTTTGTTTGTTTTTGTTTTTGTTTTTGTTTTGTTTTTAATACTATATTTGCAGAGGGCTGATTCTTAACGGCAGTGTAAAAAGCCTTCTGGAGCCAAATAAATTATCACACGTCCCATTATTTTTAAAAATATGAAGAAATTAAAAAAAAAATCTTGCATGTATTTTACAATTCAAGGTACTATTTGCTGTCCCCTGGAAACATCTTTACCGTTCATTAAAAAACAAACAAACAAAAAAAAAAATCACACAAAAAACCCCAAACATTACTTCAGAGTTCAAAATGCAGTATACAGGTTCACAGGACACAGTTTACCACAAGAAGGAGATGAGGTTTACAACTCAGGTCTCCTATTTTGTAAGAAAGTCCCCTGCAAAATACATAAAGAACCAGTTTTCTAATTTATGTTTACAACTTTTGCAGTCTACACAGCCCTTTGCAAAGATTAACTTTAAAAGCCTAAATAAATGGACTTTACACAGATATAAATGGAATAAACCCACCTACTTATCAGTTAAGTAAGAAAGTACGACATGCAGGATAAACAGGTCTTAGTGCATTCTGAGTGGAAAGCCAACCTTCCTGGTATAAACATTGCACATTGGTTAAAAAAGTCTCCTTGTCAATGCACCCAAATACTCTGCAGAGAGGAGCAGTATATTACCGTGAGCACATTACTGTATTTTTTCCATGCTCCAAAGCTGGAAGCTCCCATTTAAGCATGCTGGATTACTGGCAGGACAAGGTCACACTTTTTCCTTATGCCATGTGATCAAAATGACGTAAGTGACAGAATTTAATATCTCGTCTGGGTATGGCTGGAAAGCTGGGTGCAAACTGAACCATAATTCTTACCTCAATAAGCAGGTTTGATCTGAGTCTGTCTACTAGCATCCCATCAGAGACTACAAGAAATTTATAGTTTCTGACTTCTTGTAACCAAGCAAGATACAGATGCCAGAGTATGCCAAACAAGGACTGAACGTAGTTCACCCTGAGCATCTCAGAGAGGTGATGTCTTGCACTTCTGCAGAACTTCAAATGTATGATTAACTTCCTACCCTTAATTGACCTTTGGAGTAATAGGGCCCAAATCTATAAATGGAGACTAGATGTGCATTTTCTTTTAAACAGAAAGAAAATAACACAAGGCAAATGGAAGTTTAATATATACAATGGTTCCTCTGAGCATACCAGCATACTGTTTAGAGCTGATTATTGTCAAACATTTCCAAGTGCTCTTTTTTTAATTTTTTTTTTTATTTTTTTTTTATTTAAGCCTGTGTAACATATACAACTCTGAAGAATATATCTCACTACACAGGTCTTCCTTTGTTTCCACAGTGAGAAAAATGTTAAAAATCTCTTTGCAACTAACTCTAGGAATTTGGTTTTGTCAGGGCCCTGAGTGTACTAACAGGTCTTGATGGCCCTGACCATCCTCACCTGGGCTTCCCCCACACCCTACTTATGAGCCTGGGGCTCCATTTGAGCTCATTCTGAGTGCATATTGTTCTATTTTTAGCAATACTGTAGTTGTGTCTATTCCTTACTTTACCTCCTTGATGGACCTTGGACACGTGCTGTAGAGAGGCCCTAGCCTTGTTTCTGGCTCCACCTTCTTTGCTCCTGACTGGACACCTTGGATACATCCTGGACATGATTCATCACCTACCTTGTTGATAGCTGTTGATGGGCCCTGTTAACCCATGCAGGATGGTGCCCTACTGTGGTAGGCACTGCTTGTCCTGGATCACCTTAGTTTCCTTGGCCCTGAAGGAGTAGCCAGCATCTGCTGTCCCCTGACAGAGTGGATTTTCTTATTTAGAAGAAAGAATGTCCAATGGTGTAATTGGTAAACTACATGAGACTAAGATACAATACTAGCTATATAAAGATACAATACAAGCTATATAAAGATATAATCCACAGGAAGAGTACCTTGTCTACTTAAGTTTTTTAAATTAATCTCTTCGGTCTATATTCTTTTTTGATGTCTCTTGAATGTTTTCTTCTGTCTTGTGTGTTTTTAAAATTAAATTCTTTTATGGACGTATGAAGAACAGAACAGACCTCACAAAAATGCTTAACAGGTCTAGGGAGAGCAACCTTTTCCTTTCCAATAGCAATTTTCATTCTTACACTATTTTTGCTTCCAAATTATGTGATGACATGTAAAACTTGAAAAACTTATGCTAAACAATATTGGATCAGCCCATATCAAGCTATTATTATTATTATTATTATTATTATTATTATACTTTAATACATTGAACACATTGTAAAATAGTTTCTTTGAATAATTTAACAAGGTTTCCTATCAAGTTGGAATTTAGTCAAAAGTACCACTCACTCACTATTCTTAATCAAAAAACCTTGAATAAAATATATTTAAAACCAATTCAAGTTTCTGTAAGGTTGTTGCAACACACTATTTCAATCAATCACTGAGAAAAATACAAAAATAACATAATAGATGCTCTTGAATTTAACCCTTATCTGGAAGATTACTAGAGCATTTATAAAGATATACACTGTCATTTAAGTGCTTGTAATTAAATCCATTTTTAGTTAGGCTACCATTAAATATGTACAGGCCAACTCACATCTTCAGTTATAAAAGAATGCAAAGAAAATACCAGTCAAGTGCTAAAAAATGGACAGAAAGGATATTTTTAAGTTTGCCACGGGTTTCAAAATTTACTGTATGTTATGAAAGTCTTGTGAAGTTCATTACCCTCATTGCCATAGTATTGCTTGTTTATTTAACTGTGGCTTCTTTTAAGATAAGATACACCCAAAATGTTTAATTAAATAAGCATAGAATCATAGAATATCCCAAGTTGGAAGGGACCCATAAGGATCATCAAGTCCAATTCCTGATCAAATAAAGAGATGTGAGATATTCAAACTTGTCTGTAGAAAATATATATATATATATATATAATAGGGAATTCATAATGAACAACATTTCCTTGTCTGTCTACAAAATGATATGGGTATAAAAGATTTTAGCTCACCTGTTGACTTACGCACCTATTAAAGAAGGTTGATAATAAATGTTCGGGGGTGAATGTATGCGTGGATTTGATTTCTCACGTGTTTTAAATGTTTGTTACCAACATTCTCTTGTTGACTGCATGATAAATGATACAATTCTTCTCACTATCTGCTTCCATGGTGTGATCTTTGGAGAATTTGTTGATTGCTCAGTAATGGAAAAAGACAGCATTTCTGATATTCAACTTAATAAGGCAGTTCTTTCCAAAAAATCACTTCAGAAAGATATGGATCAAAACAGGAAACCAAACGAATTTAAATTTTGGTGTAGATATGTTTCTCCAGCAATGCATTTCCTACTTTTCCAATGGATTTAAATGACTTGCAATTCTTTAAGGCAGCAAAATATGTGCTTCCTTAAAAAAAAAAGGGGGGGGGGAAGGGCGCGGGGGGCAGGGGCAGAAGACGACAAACATCATTAACAGTGGAAAAAAAGTACTTAAATGGAAAATTAAATGACTGCTTAAGGACAAAATGCTGTTCTTTTGCATAAAGATTGCAAAAAGAGACTGCTGTTTTTCTTTAAGGATGCTTGAAAAACTGGAAGGTAGCAGAAACAGTTTCTCTCATATTTAACAGACTTTTGGTTTTGAAACAATAGACCTTGTAATTCTTAAAAGACAACAGCTAAAATCTTAATGGCACCACTGAACTCCTCTGATGTCCTAATGATATATTCTTTAGCTTAATGAAAACTAACTTCATGGAATACCTGAGGAGGAAATGGTCACAATCATGCAGAAGACAGTTAGCCCTAACTATCACAAGTGATTCCATTATTTATTACCTAAAAAATGAATAGCTGATGATTAACATAACTACAAGTAGAAAAGGAAACCAATCATGATGTATTTACAAAGCTATGAAATTGCTGACAAACAAGGATGGTCAAGAAATTTTCTTAGCCTAGAAAATTACGTGCTACAATAATTGTGACCAATATGATACATTTTCAAAGTTTTTATTTTTAATAAATTATTATTAATTAATAAATTATTCTGCTTAAAAAAATAAAAATAAAACTACTAACTTCATGACTGATATGAAATTTAAAGCTGATATGAAATTTAAAACTTAACTTTTAAGATCTTACTCAGAAGTGTTTCAATAAATTGTTCAGTACCACAAAGCCATTGATATGATTATAGCCCAAACAAGCAAACAAACAAACAAAAAAAATGGACAAAGAAACAACACTTTTGTTGTCAGAGCAAGGTAATAAAATGCATCTTTCAGAACCAAATGAAATATTATTTTATCTGATTTACTTTTTATCTTGGTTTAAAGCAACAACAACAATGCAGATCTCATTAAAAGTATGCATAATTCTTTCCATTTAATAACAAAATTATACTGATGATTAGAAGACAGAATAAAAATAAAATTACTTTTAATTGTAAATATAAGTGAAATAAGGTACTGTACAAAACTTATAGTAAATGATTGCTGACACCTAAAAGCTATACTAAGTACCATGGAAATATGAATTCATGAAAGAGACTGTTTAAGGCATTCTTATTCTATACCATGAATATAGAATGTTAAATCTAATCAGATGTTCTTGGTGAAAACAAATTTAGAGAGTTGAAATAGGATATTATATAATAGGTGCTTTAAATTAGTCCTGTTAAAATTACGGAAACAAAAGATATTGCATTATTTGAGTCTTCATGACAAATTCAGGTATTAGTTGGACTTGCCAATCATTTGAATAATTTCCACTAGGCACAGGAGGAGAATCAAATTCCTTTCATCTGCTTTGAACTGTTCCCACTAACCCAAGTTTGAAAGATTTAGTCAACTGTGCTGTCTGCCCTTGCCTTGACAGAAGCCAGCCCTCATGTATTTGTTAAAGAAACAAATAGAATTGAATCAGAACAAGTTCATATAATATGCATTTTATATATACAAAAGAATGAGCATGGTGATACAGTGAAATTATAAATTGTTAGCAAATTATGGACACGGGAGCCAGGAAAGAACCTTCTGGATGAACAAATAGAGTTCCTTGCTTAAAAAAATAATAAATAATAATAATAATAAAAAAAAAAGTAAGTGGGTCTTTAAGATCCTGTACAATCAATCACATTAAATCTGATTTATCTAGGCTGTTTTGGGCCTGCTCTGCACTGACTGCTGGAGGTATCATTGTAAATGCTTTTTAGAATCATTGTCATCATTATTATTATCATAAATTATTCAGCATTAGCTGTGAGTTTTATTCAAAAACATACATTGTGTATGATGCTAAGTGAGTCCTTGGCAAAGGAAGAAAAAGTGGAAAACAAGGTTACCAACTGTTTGAAGTTTGTTTGTCCTTCACAGAAAGCATATTTGTCCTTTACAAATAAATTCATCCATTAATGGCCAATAAACATATTGATTCCAGTATCCTAACAGCTCTGAAAGACAAGTTGTTTTTATTTTGTTGTTGTCATGTAGATTTACGTGTGTAACTTTCGAAAGTATTGTGTTAGTGCTGTTGGACAGAACTTGGCATTGGCTCAGAATGGTAAAATATGAAGGTTTCAGAGTCACACTGGTAGAATACAGTTAAGAATTTTTATTGTTTCATTTTGAAAGAAATGTGCCAAGTACTTGGGCACTACACTACTTGACTATATTAAATATTAATTTCCACACAACATGAAATATTCATAACTTTAACATGTGACAACCATGGTTTCATGTCAGTCTTGAAAAGGGAAGTCTCTTCTCCTTGTTTTTTGACATCTCTAGTCAAGTCTTACTGGCATCTGTTTTTGAATCATCTCCAAAGTTGCTGATTATTATACCATAAGCATTATTTTTTTTTTATTTTATCTTGCCAAGGTGGTGAGAGGTATTCATCAGTCTCATGAAATATTATCAACTGGTCTTCATTTTGCTGTGATGGATTCACTGAGAGGTTTTGAGAATCTGCAGGGAGATATAGCTCTAATCCAAAGTTGAAAAATTGTTAAATCTGAATGTTCCAAGATGGATTTGTAATTGTAAAAATCACATTTTGTACAATGATCAGCACAACCCTCCAGTCTTATTTTAGTTTAGTCCCAGAGGAAATTAAAGATTGCCAATTCAAGTTAAATTTTCAACATCACTGGTTTTTGTTTACTTTTTTTTTTTTTTAATATTTCTTCTGTCTTTAATGAGATTTTCATTAAACATATTTTCCCAGGATCCTTAACAGTACTTACAATTTGTTTAGGAAATAATTTGTATTGCAGTTTTCCCTCCACCTTTACTGATCTTATTTACTTCTTCTAGTCTGTCTCTATCCTTCTAATAAGTGGAAAGATGTGCCATTGTCCTTGGAACAATGATTTCTGTTAGTCCACTGCTAAATAGTATACAGTGCTGTCTGCTTTTGACTTATACCCATAGTTGTTTCATAAAAGAGGTGAGTTTGATTCAGTTATTCAGTTCATCCACCTCCAATGATAGATGAGGATTTAATATTAAGTATTTTGAACGATTTTTTTTTCCTCAGTTCTCATAATAATTTTTTAACATATTAAAGCTGATTCTTATTGGCAGAACCCAACTGGTTCAATCAGCAATGAGATACAAGACTTTGTCATGAAAGGTATCGAGTTGTTTCAAAGGAGCTGCCTGCTAAATTATATTATTTATGGATAAGGTTCATTTCACTAATGCATCAAAACTAGGTGCTCGTTTTAAACCAGTTGACTAATCCCTTTATAGATAAAAGGGGAACTTCCAATGAGTGATGTAAAGACCTGAAGCTTGTGACTCATTGCCACATCCAAGAAAATAGCTTCACACCCAAATTGTGTGAATCATCTTGGATATGCTTATCTGTCTCTGTTGACTACATAGTAAAACTATGACTAAACTATACACAGATATCTAGCCCACATGGGGTATCAAATTTTTAGGTGCCTTCAGTTAGGTTAGATGACAGCTGGTGTCAGATCTGTGTCAGAACACAACTACAAACCACATCATTATCTTTGTCTTTAAAGTGGTTATTTAGATGCAAGATGTCATCATTCAGTCTAGTTTAATAGAAAATCAGAAGTGTTAGCTGAGATAGGAGATTATGTCAGGTTAAGTTTCTTATTTCACTACTAAGAGGATAGTATATAATAGTATATAGTATATTATATGATAGTATATAATCTGATTATCTGCATCATTTTGGTTATTCCACAATAATTCTTTGATAAAATATATCACTTTATCCAATGAAAAATATGACAGTTTTTTTTTTGTTCTGAAAACCAGAGCTTAAGTGCAGTTTGTAACAATGGTGTCTAACTTACATATCTTGATCTAAATTTATTTCACTAAAGTTTTAAATGAAATTTTATTGACAGAGCCTCAGAAGTCCTACTGATTAATCTAAATCTCCAGCTGTGAGATGGAGAGTGCTACATCTTATGTTCCTCTCCTCGGTCTCTTGGGAAACCACTGATATTTCTTGCCTGTAGAGTCAACACTTACATATGCACACTTATTTCAGAGAGCAAATCTTTTGTATTGCACATCTGAAAACTTTAAAATAAAAGCTTGTAAACTGGACTAAAGATTATAAGTAATACCAAAATATGATGCCAAGTAATAGATATTTGGTTAGTTTCAGAGCATGAAGTAGTTGCTAATAAAAAGGGAGGAAAAAAAGATCCTTTTTTTTTTTTTTTTTGTTCTTTTAATTATGGAAGCATTTTTGTTCTGTATCCTTAACAGAAGCAAACTGTTATAAAGCTGAAATAAAAGTATAAAGAGGATGGAATATTAGCCCTTCAAAAATGTGTTATTGACTGCAAACAAGATTTTTGAAATGGCTGTACGTGGGTTTTAGGTGAATTTTCTCATCTGAATAACAGGGTATGACAATATTACCTGAAAAAAAAATAATAAATTAATTAAATAAATAAATAAAAGATCACTATGCTTTTAAGAAAGCTATGGAATAAAAATGAACTAAACCTATATTTTCATTTTCAGCTGAAGTTTAATATTGTAATTAAGATATCAATTTTTTTGACCTGCATTTAATACATTACGGAAAGAAACATGCTTGGGAAAGAGTGCTTCCATTTTTAGTACCGTTCATAGAATCATTACGGTTGGAAAAGACCTCCAAGGTCATCAGGTCCAACTATCCCCTACCATCAATATTACTCACTAAACCAAGTTCCTAATTATCATATCCAACCTTTCCTTAAACAGCCCCAGGGACGGTGATTCCACCACCTCCCTGGGCAACCCGTCCTAATGCCTGACTGCTCTTTCTCAGAAGAAATGTGTCCTAATTCCCAACCTAAACCACTCCTGGTGCAACTTGAGGCCATTCCCTCTAGTCCCATCACCAGTTATCTGCTAGAAGAGGCCGACTACTAGCTCCCGACACCTTCTTTTCAGGTAGTTGTACAGAACAATAAGGTCTCTCCTGAGCCTCCTCTTCTCCAGACTAAACAACCCCAGTTCCCTCAGCTACTCCTCATAGGACTTGTGTTCTAGGCCCTTCACCAACTTCATAGCCCTTCTCTGGACATGTTCCAGGGCCTCAATGTCCTTCTTGTAGTGTGGGGCCCAAAACTGAACATGGTACTCAAGATACAGCCTCACCAGAGCAGAGTAGAGGGAGACAATCACCTCCATGATCCTGCAGGCTACCATATTTTTGATAAAAGCCAGGATGCCATTGACCTTCTTGACCACCTGAGCACACTGCCAGCTCATGTTCAGGTGAGTACATTGACCAACACCCCCAGATCCTTTTTCTCTGCACAGCTTTCCAGCCACTCTGCCCCACACCTGCAGCATTGCATGGGGTTTCTACACATTAGTCTTATTGACCACATTCCAAATGATCTCCCTAGTTATACTACTGCAGCAGTTTGTCACTGCATCAGAAAGCTCTGATGCTACGACAAAAAAAATAAAAAAAAAATCAGAGAGGAACAAGCAAAAAAAATGTTATTCAAAACATTGGTTAATTGGATTCTAACTTGTCAATACAACCTCCATTCATCTAATCTTTTGTTTACTGTTCTCTGTGCTTGCATTTTGAGAACAGATAAATATGGGCTTAAAACAGATATGTCTGCAGTTTAGGGGACAGTGGTTCTGCAGAACTCTCATTGCTGAGCTTTTCTGAAATTAAGTACCATTTCAAAAGTACAGTGCTTATTAGCATTGCTCCATCACATGCTTTTGGGCTTTGCCATGCAGCCATCAAGCAGCATGAAGTCACACCTGCCCTGGTTTCAGAAGGTAGCTCTCATCAACAACATCAGAGCAAACAAGCACACTGGGACTGATCCATAATGTCCACACATAAAAGGAAGGCAGTATTTATGCAACATCTATTTAAAGAAAAATGTAGGAGGTATATGAGTTTAGCTAATAACATTTACAGATTTCATGTAATGTATCTGTTGTTTGTATTGACCAGTATCACTGCCTTTCTACTTACACATTACTCTTAACTTTCAAAATAGTTAGTTTCACAGTTCAGAATTTAAGCCATCTAGAAAGATCAACAAAACTGTCAGCTAGTCAAGATTAAGGTAAATCAAATCTCAGCTCTTCTGGGAATCATGGTTTTCATTTCAAGTGAGTAGAATACCCACTATCAACAACCACAACAAGAAAAATTGTTGAATTTGTATGCAGGATATCTGAAACAGTTTCTCATTACTGCAGGTAAATTTTGTTGTCTGTAGTCAAGGGCATAAAAAAGACCAAAGCTACAATGTACTGTACGTGGAAAAAAAAAAAAAAAGTGATCACATCCTAATATAGCATATCAGAATTGTTATTTTTGTCCTTTCATTTTTCTGTATTTTTTAAAGGTTTAGTCTTTTTGAATTTGATGAAGGAATTGGAACTACAGAAATGTATCTCATGCTTTGTGTGTCTCTCTCCAGGACTCTGAGGTGGAATGCTCTCAAAGGTGCTTCTAAGGTACATATAATTTTGATGTGGAAAAATTAGCAGGGTGTATACTGATTCTTCTTCTTTGAGGTTCCCTATCTACCACAATTTTATCATCCCAAAGAATGTGAATACACTTAAGCACAGAGAAATGCTTTCCTCCAGAGAGATGTGAGATGGCCTTAATAGAATAGTGCTGAACAGAGTGACATTTTACCCTTTGCTATGCTTTAAGTCTCTCTCTTTTTCTCTCTTTTTTTTTTTTTTTTTCCAAGCCTTCATAGCATTTTTCACTCTGTTCCTACAACACTATCAAAAAGACTGAACCAACTTTATCATGTCTGTATCCCTTCCTCTTCTTCATCTTTTTGAAGTAAAGAAGCAGTGTGACCCATTTTCCCTATCTTCAGATCCGTCTTTGTCTCTTGAAGTGAATAAAAATTGAGTGAACATGTGAAAATGTTGCTAATGCTTTGCCAGTTTCATCCCCCACTTCCTCCAGCACTCCTGGGTATGTGTAATGTGTCCAAGAATGCTTGTCAATTTTAAAAGATTATAACCTTTTAACAACCATTTTCTGCTGTATTTTACATGCTTCTTAATTTCTCATCTGCCTTCCCTGGATGCCTGATTTGGATACAATTTAGTCTCTTTCATATATAAAGGCAGATGTAGGATTTCATCCATATTTTTTCTCTTCTAAGTCCTTACTGTCTTTCATGTGCTCTCAGAATTTCTCAAAAGCAAGTATGTGGCTGATAAAAGATATTTAACTCTATCTGCTCCAATCAAAAATTCATGTGGCATAAGCCACTCATTGGTTTGTTATTAACACCGACCGCTCTTTTATATTGATGTGTTTTAAGATTAAAAATAGAGTTGGGACTGATGAGACTTGGAGTTTCGTCAATATAAATAGAGTTTAATTTTTAAATGCTTTAAAAAGCATCACTTTTTAAAGAATGAATACATTTTAGAAACTTTTTTTTTTTTTTTCCATTTTACAGGCAGTCTGTTATCCATTGAGAAAAAGAAAAAAAAAAAAAAAAAAAGAATAAGAAAAAGGATGAGGAATGCATTTTAAAAGGTGGGAGAGATCTTTATATCATATCATCTGATGCCTCCATGATGTTTTTAATTTTATTTATTTGTTTATTTTAAGGTTTGGAATCTCTTAAGACATTGAATTAATAGATATACTTATTCAGATCAGAAGAACGGTATGAGTGCAAAAGCCAAAAAGACAAGCTTTTAGATCCAGTGAACTTTTTATTTATTTATTTTTGTTTTCAATTAAAATATTTTACATCACTATGAAACTGGAATATTCAAGTAGCAAGTAGCCCACACTGCTAAGAGTGTGTTAAACAGGAATTTTCTTAAAATTTAAGGAAGGACAGATTTAGCTCAATTTTTCCTAGGAGATCATCAGGTAATTTAACCATCAGGTAATTTCAGATTTTTCAGCCTATTATGTTCCTCCAGGGGGTGGGGGGTGGGGGGAGTGTGTATGGGGGGAGGGGGTTAAATTTAGTATGTTGGAGGTTAAATTGGTTAAAGTTAGTATATGAGTTTTTTCCAAGTAAAAATGATTTGCCTAAAATATTCCTGGTATCTTCTGAGATCGACATTTGGCTTATCCTAGCTTTCACTCTTCATCTTTGCCTGATATGAAGTGTGTTGGCAAAAGAAGGGCAATTACAAAATTCTCACTGATCTCCAGGGTCAGAATCAGGGTGATCAGCAAGTAACAATTAATTTTGTGTTGTGCAACTCAATTACTATTTTACTATAGATAAGGAGTGCAAAGAAGCACTATTTTACTATAAGGGGACTTCAAAGAAGCACAAAGAACACAAAGATATCTCCAACTCTAGTCAAGAAAATAGGCAATCTTCTGTACTTTCCTTTCTGGGTCACCTAGCTGGTATCAAGAAATCTCATCTATTGTTATTAAAGAGTGTTGTCAGGATAGACTGACTCATATACTCACCAGTAGCATGATTTCAAAGGATTTGGAAAAACTATTACCAAATAAATGGACATTAAAAAGAAACAGGATTAGTTTATATAAGCTGGTTCGTACGAGTAGATGAGAGGAAGATAGAAGGTCACCTGGAGAAATAGAGAATGAAGCCTACATTCTCTGTTTTGGAATGGATTTAAATCCATCTATTTGCAAATGCACTAGACTATGTTTGTTTTGCAAGGAGAGACCATGCAATATGCTTTTGCATTTTCCTATGAAGGTACTCCAGAGTATTCCAAGGACAATCATTCAGTTCATAGATTTGTCCCATAGAAGGTCTCTGGAGCTTCAAGATCTAATATACCAGAAAATAAAGTGTACCCCTGATAGTACCCCACAAAAAATGATCTCTATTAAGATAGCATTTCACTGTTTAATCTGAGATAATGTAGAGTGAAGGGATGTGACTGTTCTGTCACTTCCACAGTTATACCATACCCATCATGGAAATATAACATGAAACTTCAAGCAGGACTTAGTAACCTTTCTTGATATTGCTTATGTGTTTCATACTCCTACCCTGGAAGTCACTTCACTGCCATTTTCTCCTTTTCCATTCCTACTACATGGGAGGTTATTATTATTATTATTATTATTATTATTACTATTATTATTATTATTATTTACATAACCTTACATTACTGAGTTCTACTGGCTGGCTTTTTTCCTTGTTGAAATGAAGAAATACAGATCAAAATAGCAATTCCTGTACTCACAAACAGCCATCCAATTATTATTCTTCTATCTCACAGCACTCCAAAACTTCACAAAGAAAATATATCTCTCCCAGCATGTTTTGCTAAAATATATTAATGGTTTGTCTCCTCCTGCCAGTCCATATTTTTCACTTTATTTTTTTTCCAGTTTCTTCTGTTACAGAACTTTTGAACATGCTCACAGGTCTGAGTTGTGTGGAAAACTACTTCCACTACTTGCACGGTGATCCTGCAGCACCCTGATTTTAGATATTTTTTCCACATTTCTGTGCTTTGTCATTTCATTTTTGATCGATATACTGTACTGATTCTTAGCATTGAGACTTTTCCTCTTCTGAGGAGGCTCTTATGGGTATTTCAAGACAAATAGGTGTGCCAGCAGGAGGTGATACCACTCCACACTAGTGTGAATACCTGAAAAAGAGTATCAGTATCTGCATTAGCACAGTATTCTGCCTGGGCTCATTAGTCTCATTCTTATGAGAGAATGACACTGTAATGAAATTTCCAGAGTTGTGGAGAATTTTTGCAAGCATTAAACTATGTTGTGATGATATAACCTTCATTCATCCATTTCAAATAAGTTTCAGAGTAATAGACACTTTTAGAGTAGTGGCTATTCATCTCAGTCCTCATATTCAGTACTCCTGTCTTCATTATTCCTCCACTTTCTTATTTTTATTTTTATTTTATTTTATTTTATTTTTATTTTCCAAAGTAGTTTCTGGGCTCTGTGGGCCATTCTAAGTTAGGATGTTTGACCCTTGCAGCCTGCTGGGTTCATGTTCACTCACAGAGTATTTATCTTGCAGCAGCTGCCTGGATCTGCGCTCCAATCTGTATCTTTGCAGAACAGGAGACATGATTAATGGGCACCTGGTGAGTAACAGACACTTGGGGGAGGAGGGGGAGAGGGAAGAGAGAGAAAGAGAATGAAACTAGCTCATAATAAACCGGAAGGGCCAAGGGCACACCTGTCCTTTTAGTAGTGGTCAAATAACAACTCTGACTAGGCTATGTATCACAGTTGCCTTGCATTCATAACTAGTGAGTGACATAATACTGGTGCCAATGGCCTCATTTAGAAAGAAGAAGAAAAAAAAAAAAAAAAAAGAAAAAGAAAAAAAAAGAGCAGTTTTTCTTCTAAAAGGTATCTATAAAACACCTTCTAAAACACACACTGTCAATCAGATCTGAAAAGAACCTTGTAAAGACCTGTTGCTAATTACATAGTAGTCAATATTTTACTATTTATTCTTTTTTTTTTTTTTTTTTTTTTAAAAAAAAAAAAAAAAACAACCTTTCAATTAACAGGAAAAGTCAAGGTATTAGTAAATCACTTGTTTGGCCTGTAGCATTATCTTAGCAAAGATAAAGTAGAACTGTGTTTCATTGTCTCTTGGCTAGAATACTGGTTCATTAGTGCTCCACTACTTCCAATAAAAAGAACTTTGAAGGACATTAGCCCTGAAATTAAAACATATGAAACTGGCAAAATGCTGCAGAGGAAACAATGTAGAGTAGGTCAAACTGCCAGTCTCTGAGCATCCCAGAGAAGAATTGCATTCAGAACAAATCACTCCTCTTGAAGAGATGTACATTTACCTCCTGCAGCCAGAGCCTTTTCTTATTTGTAAGAAATATGGACATATCAATCTGTCTGGTGAAAATGAAACAGTCAACTGTTCAAATAATTATTTTGTTAAATGTACATTAAAAAGTGTGCTTTACTAGATGGATATGATGATTGGATGGGCTCTGTAATTTATTGTCCTTGAGCACATATTCATATAATTCAGTAGGATGTATAGCTAATAGGCTTATAAAAAAAAAGCTACATTAAAATAATATTACTTAGATGACATGATTGCATTTCAACAAGATTCAGCTCATTTAGTGCACAGATAATTTACTTCAAACTCTAGATATGCTATGTTAAGCACTGCACAGGCAACTTTAATGTTGACCTGTGCGTGCTTGTCCTGTCTCCTGAATGAAGCACAGGTCCTGTTAAAACAAAATCTACAATGACATTTGGTGAAGCACATTACTTAAAAGAACAGTAACCATCAAATGGCCTGGTCCTGAGTATAATCTTTCCTACCTAACGTCCCTGAAAAATGGCAACAATAATGGTCTCTGTTCCACATAAAGACCAGAGACTTATTCTGCTGTTGTCAAAGGGAAGTTAGCTCACTGTTGCCATGCAGACCCTAACAGAAAGCACACATTATTTAGATGGCAGAACTTTCTTCTGAGCAGGCTGGTTGAGCTAATTAGGAATTTTGATTAGTAAGACTACTGATAAGCTTTTTCTATATAGAAAACAAGTGTTTTCTAAAATAAGTTTCCATCCACTAGGCTAGAGAGTGTCTGAGAAAAGGAGAAAAAGCAGCGTTTTCTATGTTGAGGCTGAGATAGATCAACATTCTGGGAAACTACATTCTCACTGTGAACATGACAGATTATTTTGCACAAAACATTATAAATTGTTGCCATGTGACAGGTTCAAGGTTGGATTACCTGTCCAACCTTTCTTAGGAATGCAATTTTAATAAGCATCTGGGAGAGCAGAGAGAAATGCAGAGAGAAGCTGGCTGGGTTACTACATAACGTTACACATCTTCTGGTCTGGTTGTGCATTAGTATCACCTCTCAAAGAAGGTGTTTGTTTGATCTGCCAGCTGGAAGGAAAATGAAATAGCTGCCAGCAAGAGTTCATCAAGAAGTTAAAAACTGGGAGAGGTAAGAAGAGACTTAAAAACAAAGGAAGAAAAAAAAAAAAAAAAAAAAAAAAAGACAGACCTTGATAGCTTCACATCTGAACTTCACTATGTACATGCCTGCAGTAACTTTTGTCACCAATGAGATCCAAATACTTCATACATGAGTACATTGAAGAATAGCCATTTCCCAGAAAGTTCTGGTGCAGGAAACAAGACATCAGTCATTAAATTATTGGAGAATCTCCTATATAGATAGAATGAAGTTATTCATGCTGGAATTCAGCCAAACCAGATAGAATTATAGCCCTCCTCCTCTGTAATAAACACCTGTAATATTGTACTCACTCAGGGTTGTAGTGTTAATTTTCATATGAAAGGCAACTCCTACAATAGTGTACCCTAACATCTGAGAAAAGGGCCACTATCCACTTCAGGCTGGCAGGGACAAGGGCCACTAAACTGGTGCAAACATTATTTTATGTATACTCTGTGTTTTCCTGGATGGAATTCAAAGAATTGTTCAAGTCCAACCTCTCTTAAACAGTCAGAATTCATGAAATAAACCGTAAGGTATTTAATTTACCAAGGAGTAATGAAGGAAATCTTCAGTACGCATCTGTGGATGATGCATGCCTTAGAGAGTCACATCTCTCTCCTGTTATATGAGGAACTAACCTGCTATGTAATATTTTGAGGGTATTATCCCTTGCATTTGGAAGTTATGCAATAAAATGGTGCCTGGGAACTTTAGTGTGTGTGATTTGGCTTGGAATCCATGAACTCAGTGGAGACATGCTGAATTACGAGCTGAGGATGTGGGCTGAAACTATGGTTCTCCTGAAGTCACTGGCAAATAGTCATTTTATTGAGGCAAGATTTTCATCACTGCATCGCACAATAAATCTAATAATAGATATTACAAATTTCCCATGTGAAAATGCAATTACTACATTGTTTATCAGCTCATGCTTATAGCTAAATTCTTACAATATTATCCAAACTACGCATTTAATTGTTTATATTATTATATAATTATATAGTTATAATATTATATTGTTTAAATGGAATATTTGAGCTATGAAAGTGAAAGAAAAGAGATTTATTTATTTATTTATTTATTTATTCATTTGAAGGGCTACATTTTCTTTCAGTGTACTTTATTATTGGATCATATTTCATTATTATTAATATTGCTACTGTGATGAATAAATATATGATGATTATTTTATTGAATGTTCTTATTAGGATTTCTTAATTTCAGTGAAGTTTTGACTGCTTCTGGATGCCTTTATTAATTTCATTTTATTCTTATAATAGTTATTAAAGGTTAGAAAGAATCATAAAAAATCTATAAGAAAAAAATAAAAGCAAGTGATACTGGCTTTCACACAGGCTTGAAAAACATGTACATGTAGTCTTAATTCTATTGTTTAGCAATGGCTGGAATAAATCTTATGTAATAATACATACAGGTTTACAAAAGTGTTTGATAGAAAAACTAAAGACACCTCTTACCTAAATTCACATACTCAGTGTTCACTGCATTGAAAAGTGAATGAGTGTGAAATGTATTTCACTATAATCTTTTCCCAGCGCACTCATACATCAGCTGAAATCCGGGACAAAATATCAACTGACTTCACCATGAAAGTGACCCCATGGACTTCAGATGAGGTTTTGCAGTTCCAAAGAATGCTTGGTAGTTCTTGGTATTGAAATGAACATTTCAGTAGCTTGCTTTGATTTCTGAAATTTAGGATATATCAATTTATGTTAATGTAGTAGCTCATGAAACAGTTCATTCATCAAAAATAAGGACAAAGATTAAATCTTTGAATAAAGCATAGTGACTGTGTGTTCATTAAATTGAAATAGAAAAAGAAAACAGAACTTAATGGAGTCAAAACAAACTATAGTTTATTTTAGATTGTTCATATTACAGAATTTATACATGCTTTTGAAAACAGAGTAAATTAAAGTTTTAATAAAATTTAACTGGACTTTTACAGGTAGGTTTTGAATCACAGAATAATGAAACAATATTTTTTAAAAACATCTCTGCATCTAAGCAATGTAGAAATAATTACAGTTGTAAATAACTGTAATTCCTCTTTACATTTCACTGTAACTCCTTTTTGAGTGAAAAAAAAAACAAACAACAAACAACACATAATAATAATAATATTAACAAGAAAAAAAAAAATATTGCCCTAACAAAAATGTTCTATTGAAGGGAATAAAATAATAAATAATGTATATATATAGAGAGAGAAGTTGATATACAGGAAAAAGTGAGATTGTCTGTGTTTGCAATGTAGGTTTTTTTGAGTTTTTGCTGTTAACACAGATGATATGATAGGTGAAAACACATGCCAAACAGTGTCAATGAATAGGTACAGGATACCTGGTATGATAAGAGTAATTCAAAAATTATTATGAGAGGAAAAGCCAAAAATACAGAAATAACACCACTGTGACACTCAAAATCCAATGAAAAAACACATCTAGAAAACTAAGAATAAGAATGTAGTTACTTTTAAAAATTATTATTATTATTATTTTTTCCCAAAACAATATTAAGAAAATAAAATGATGGACCAACTTTCAATCTAAGTAAAATATTCAGGATAAAATAGTGTTTCAGCTAACTTCTACCAATTCGCATGATGAAAACTGCCACTGAAAACTGCCATGCTGTTTCATTTTTCTTTTCTGTTATCTTTGGAATCTTAAAAAGGCCGTATTTAAAACCAATAGTCCTTAAGAGCCATGACATACTAACACCACTGGAAAAATAAAAATAAAATAAAATAAAATAAAATAAAATAAAATAAAAAAAAATAAAAGTTCAACTATCTTAAATGAAAAAAAAAAAAAAAAAGAGAGACTAGAATGATGAATGCACATATACATTTTTGCTGGTATCAGTCTGGTATCAGATTGTAAGCAATAAGCTAATGCTGAATGAACCAACAGACTGCTTAAACATGGGCTATCTCTGAATAGAAGGAACATATCTTTTGATTTGTAGATAAAGTATTTCACTGTATTTGTTAAGATCACAAGATTTCTTTCAGCTAAGTATGTTTTAATTATGAAAACATTGAGATAAAACAGACAAATGAAGTCTCTAGGAAAAAAACAAAACAAACAAAAAAAAACAACTTCAGTTTTAAATGGTGGTGTCAAAAGAAAAATATTTAAATCATTTTGGAAAATAATAGCAAGGGTTTTAGGATTAGGTTTGTTTTTATAAATTACATACCACAGACCACGTTTCAGTGGATCACAATCATAACACTAAGAGGTAAGATGACATTTCTCCCATTTCTCCTCCAAGAGTCAACTGAAGTCATAGAGAATAGTACTGATGATAACCACTCCTACAATAATTTTAAATTACTTAATTATTTCACTTTTTAGTAAAATGTGTGAAAAGTTGCAATAAAAGTATATTTGATGGAAAATAATAACATAAATATTGCAGTCTTTTCATCTATGTGGATATTGTTCATCAATTTTCTTAAAAAATCAAATATACATTTTCATAATCATTGCTTCCAGTATTTTAACTAGTGCATAAATGACCCTTCTGCTACATTTTTTTTTTTTAAAAGCACATTAATAAAGCATTGTGGTCTCTCACAGTTTCCTCTGCCTCCTTTTTTGTCTCCTGTTGATTATAGCCTGAAGCTCTGGACAGGAAAACAGATAGCATCTGCCCAAGGGTGTGAGATTAATTGAAATCTTAAACTTCTAAAAGAGAAAATACAGAAAATATACTTTATTTGCCAAACTTTCACATTTTCCATCCAACCAATATTTTTTTTTTCTAATCACATGCTATGTCACAACACCAAAAAATAGATTAAGTGTATGAGTAACAGAGAGCTCTTCTACATGCCAGTGCTTCAATAACAAAAATAAAGTAAAATAAAATAATAATTAAAAAAAAAAAAAAGTAAGAGGAGATGCCCTTTTTATTTTGGGAAGCATTTAGATACTGAGAGCTGAAGCAATTCCAGGTTTCCTTTCTGCTGGAAGTCCATTCAGAAAGCTAGAAAGAAAAACTATGAAGTAATCCAATCCAATTTTCAACAAGAACCAGAGATTTCAACTGTTCTGGCTTTATGCCAGGTTATTATGTGAATGACTCCCTGTGAAATCTTGTTATGTGGTGGGTGCTCCAAGAGGAATTTGTCAGCTGTAAATCACCCCCATTCCACAGAAGCAACTATTTTGACACAAATGATGGGGAATCAAGTAGGCAAAAAGAGAACTGGTAGAAATGAATTATTGATTTCATGCAAATGATTTTACTCACCCACAAACCAAAATGTCGCTTATTTTCCAGTCTTTCTGACTACTATTATATAGATGTACAACTATGGCATAATGTTATTTCTTAACCATAACGAGTTCAGTGTTGCGTTTCCTCCCATGGTATAAGCTAGTAAACTCTGCATAAGAACTTAAACAAAACAGCTTTTTACACCTAAGACTGGCAAAGTTGATAATGTAATGTTTTCTGTCTTGATGCTACAAAGTACTACAAAGCTTGTGCTCAATTAATTTACATTAAAAATAAGTCTCCTGTTGACATCAGCCTTCATGATTCATATGTATGTAATCAAGGATGTGAGACAGGGTCCTTCAGGGAGTAACTATCCCATCCCTAAAAGACATCTGAGTAAAGTGGGATCACACGCTAAACTGTGATATTCTGGTTCCAGTTGAAAAGGTGCTCTTCCCAGCTTCTCCAGAAAGAGTTGTAACCTAAATATTTATCAAAATTTCTATTTAAAATTACTACTAGTCAAACTCTATATACAAGTATCAATAGCAGAATACTGCTTTATTTTTTAAATTATTTTTTATTTTTATTTGGAAAGAGAATATACATGATATTTTCAGTGAATATAGCTTTGATACCTACCTCACATATAGACACTTCTATCTGGTCATTTTGTTCTGTGAATTGAATCATACCTGTGATGTTAAAAAAATAATTTCTCTTTTAATATGTGCAGGTTATTATGAGATATTCTTTAACAGATTCAAACTATTGCTGATCTTCTTTTGGAGAAATGAGTTTAAGATACTTGCTAGAGAACTAGGCTGCAGCAAATTTGGTTTCCTTCAAGATCTGACCTTTGGACTGCAAAGTGCATTGTCACCGTGATAAAGCATCAGTGTTGGCTTGGTCTCCCCTGCTCTGAAACACTGCAGCATCTGAGCTGAAGCAGCCTCTTAGGGCAGGGTGTTGGCAGGTCTCTCTCTTGGGTTGCCATCCCACTGATCTGAGTTCAGCAGCTGGGAATCTGCCTCACACAGCTTTTCCTTTCTCTTACCTCCCACTGGCAAACATGGCAAAAGATGCGGAGAAGTAATGTCCTGCTACGTACAAAATAAAACAAGTATATGGAACAATGAAGCTTGTATGGAAATGGATCCAGATGTACAAAATCTAATCTTCCTGCACACCTTTGTAGGAAGAAAAAGTTTGCAGCTTCTAGAGATCAAAGGATATATATTCAGCACAAATAAAATTTTACAGGATATAGCTTTACCTGACAGCACTGTTATGTCTGTACCAAGTGATGAACAATCTCCACAGCATCTCCCAGTCCTTCACAGTGCTGCACTCTGCTGCTTCCATAGCAACCAGCCGTGCTCAGGATGAGTCCAAAGTGCTGCAGAAGTCATCAGTGCTCAGAAAACTGGATACAAAGCGATAAAACCAGGCCTCTTCATTTCCAGCCATTTGACTGTGGCAGAGTGGAAGAACAAAAATCCTTACATAACTACCCTGAGGTTATTTAGTTTCTTGTAAATCACTAAACAGATTGGGGGAGGTGAGGGGTGGGATGGGGGGGACGAGGGTAGGGGAGAACCAAACCTGCTATTGAGGGGCATTTGTTGTTGCTGTGAGCATAAGAGGGAGGTCTGGATTTGATTTTTACTTTGGAAATCCATGACCTTTCCCAGAGGGTTACTTAAATATTTGAAGCCACAGTGATCTCAAATATGCACTGATGTATATTCTTATCAGAAATTACTGTAGAAATTATGCTTATGCTGCAGTCAGTAAAGCATATGTTTACAGTTCATTTCATTTTCATATTGAAAATGTATGAGCATATCAATTTCACCTTGAAATACACTCACAATGGGGAAAATAGCATAGTTTATTTAGATTTCTGTGTGTGAGAATATTTCTGTACATCTTTCAACTTTATGGGAGCATATGACCCAAAAAAAGCCAAAGTGCCAAAAAGAATGGGAAGCAGAGGAGATTCCACAAATCTTTTATTTCTTTTGGTTCTCAGAGACTCTGTCCCTACCCCCATTTACACAGACTGATATTAAGAACATCTGTCTACTTTAATGCCTTAAATGTTTTTAAACATACTAGTTCTCCTTAATAAGCCTTAAAGAACTATCTGTGTAACATGTACTTACCTTATTTATTTGGCCAAAGGTATGGTTTCAAGAGAGAGCAGCTTGTGTGCAAAGCCAATTTAATACAATCCTCATCTTCTCCTCCTATTTTTCCTTGAAGTTTAACTCCGAGGTTTTAGTGATCCTAGCTGAAGCATCCTCCCTTACCAAAACTTTTGATATGGCACAGCTCAAGAGGAAGACAAATGTTAGGTGGAAGCAGAAAAATACACTCTAGAGCTGGCTTGAAAAAAGAAGCAAGAACATCTTAACTTTTAATATTATTATATTACTGCCATAAAAACTAGAAAACACAAAATGTCTTTGGAAATGTAAAGTTTGATATTTATGCTATAATTCCAGAAGGTATTTTAAGGTACGAAGAAGTTATAGTTTGTCCTTATTTCTCAGCTAAACACAGCACCCCAGTAAATCTGTTACAAATATTGCATGAATTAAATATAAAATGTCTGTTTTTTTTGTTTTGTTTTTAAAGCTTTTTTTTTTTTTAAAAAAAAAAAAAAGCGAACAACAGTGTAAAACAGATTTGCTGTTGACTGACCTGTCATAACAGGCTTATTCAGCAGAATAATCGAGATCTCATTTTAGCTACACATTTCAGCCTTAACTGAACTTTGAGGCTGTGCATTAGTCATGCTTCAGACAGGTGACACATTCAACGGCTGTGCTGAACTGTGCCAGTTGGTAGATATTAGGTTTTACTAAGACAGACTCATGCATATTAGGTTTTACTAAGACAGACTCATGCTTTACTGCTGCTGGATTAGATTGTGAGTTTCTGTCCTAGTTTCAGCTGGGATAGAGTTAATTTTTTCCTAGCAGCTGGTCTGGTGCTGTGTTTTGGATTTAGGATGAGAAAATGCTGATAACATACTGATGTTGCAGAGCAGTGATGACACAAAGCCAGGGTCTTTTCAGCTTCTCACACTGCCCTGACAGTGAGGAGGCTGGGGGTGCACCAGGAGCTGGGTGGGGATACAGCCAGGACAGACCCCAACTGGACACAATGTCCCATACGATGGGATGTCATGCTGAACAATAAAACCGGCGTGGTTGGCCAGGGTGGGTGCAGCAGGGGCTGCTGCTCAAGTGTAGGATGGACATTGGACAATGGGTGGTAAGCAATTACATTGTGCAACACTTTATTATTTATTATTAGTAGTACTACTCTTACCACTTCCTTTTCGATCCTATTAAACATTCTTTATCTTAACCCATGAGCTTTTACCTTTTTTTCCGATTCTGTTCCCCATCCCGCTGGGGAGAGGATGTGTGAGCAAATGACTGTGTGGTGCTTAGCTATCTGATGGGTTAAACAACAACAATGGCATATGAAAATTAAAATGTATTTAAAAAATACCTATGTGGCCTCTTCACTATGGTATTATCACTACAGTAGCACTCCTTGCACTCCCTGAAACCCAACTTTCCTATCCTTTCCCAATGGAATTTGCAAAAATAATTAAAAAAATATCATATGAGCACACACAAAAAAATCATGAGGAACAGCACACAGCTGTCAGTGAGAATAAAAAAAAATAAAAGGTGAAAAACTATAGAAATGAGAAAGAGCCAATCTCAATAGACTTTTCATCTGGCAGAAATGCCAGGATAAAAAAGTGAAGGATCAAAGAGGTGTAAAGATCAATCCGCTAACAAAGTTGGATATATTTGGAATTATTTGGGAATGTGCATACATAGCTTTCTGTGTCTGTGCTCCCTTGTGGTCTGTGTGAAGAAGTCACAGATGGTGTAGCACTACATGCTCTGAGATACTTTGGAAAAAGAGTAAGAAATCTACTACAACACATCCAAAAAAATCCATGTAGTTTTATGGCTGTACTGTGATTGTCTAGCACTTACCCATTGAAAACTCATTAAACCTGTAGGCCTTTGTAGTGTTTAGCAAACAGGAAAAAAAGAAATGGGGGAAAAAAGTGGAAGAAAGAGTTAGAGATTCATAGTTTTATGTTTTATTTTTCTTTTCATTCACATGCATAACATCTACAAACTGCATTTCTACAGCCAGGCACATACTCATGAAAAAAAATATTTAAAATGCATTTATGGACAAAGTATAGAAAATATTATGAATGTGGATAACCTTTTTTAATCCAATAACATCAGAAGAACCATAATCGTCTCGTGTTCAACTAACAGCACACTCACCACATAGTTCTAGTTTATGATAATTGTCACTCTTTCAGACAGTGCCCAGGAACAGTTCAGTGTCCAACAGAGGTGGAGACCGTGAGCTATTTTCAGGGAAGAGAGACGAAAATAAGCCATGAACTTGTCCTTCAGGACTAGGGAAAGGTCCTACTTCCATTAGTACACAGCATGTCTCTCTCACTCTGGCGTTGACTGCAAGAATTGCTGCTCTGAACCTAAAAAGCACTCTGATACAACAGTTTTGTCAAATTGCACAATTATCACAGTCTAAATCAACTTCTGCAGATAAAAAGATTTAATTTAACTGCAGTTTTTATTTTAGGTTTTCTAAAATATTTAGTTGCTTAACAGAAATTCAAAATAAATTAATGAGACACTGAACACGCTATAGAGTCAGTGTTCTCACAGTTTTAGGATTATTCCAGCAAATTCTCTGGAATGACCTTAATTCTGTAGACTATCAAAGAACCATAGGGAAACTAAGAAGACCCTCAGTTTCCCTATTTTTAAAAAAAATTCTTTTAGAGAAAATTTGTTTAAATATCTTAGTAATTTGTTTAAATATCTTAGTGCACTGCAGAATTAAATATAACCATGAATATGCTAATTGTAAGGCATACTGACAAGTTTCTCCTATATTTTAACAGTAGGTTGCATTATCTATCTGCAGAATATTTACTCTTCTTGCAAAAGAACTTTGGAAAGCTTGATTAATATCAAAGGTTTTCCCCCTTCTGAGCTGAATTGCTCTGCAGGTGACATAAACATGTACTGACCAAACTGCTCACTGTAATAATAGAACCAGTAAAATGTCATTGTACATGTAAAACATTATGGGCAGATCTAAATTGCCATGTAAGGCAATTTAAATGTACAGAAGGGTACTTCCAAAAACACAGCACAACATTAGCCCTGCAACATATAGAACATTCAACTTTATCAGCTGCAATTTTGTAAGCAATTCATAAACCTCAATGGTTTTTGGAAAGCTCCTTTACAAGTATGAAAAAATATTCTCAATGTCAGTAATAAATGACAGGGAAGGAATTTTGGCAGCAAGTGTTTCAGCCGTCTTCATGAAATGGATGAATATTTCTCTCCTTACATTAATTCATGTTACACCACATACACAGGAGAATGATAATAGGGTTCTTCCCTTGTGCTTGTCATGTATAAAATATTGTACCACTTCATAATATTAAAAGGGTGAATGAGTCCAGACATTGCTTAGAAAGAAAAAGGAAACCTAAAGTTTGAAAGGTAACATCTTCAGTGTGAAATGTAGTGTTCATGAAGACTGTCAAATACCAATCTCGTCTCCAGTGCTGGCTCCTGCTAATTCTTACTGACAGCTGTTCTTATGCCTACCTTGAGACATTTGGTTTTAAATGTCAGACTGGTTGGATCTTACTTCTTCTCTAAACACTCACCAACAAGATGAAGAATATGTTCGATAAAAAAAAGGGGGGGGGGGGGGGCGGGGGGGAAGGGGGAGAGAGGAAAGAAGTAATGTAAATTTGAAACATGAAATGTTCTGCAAGGAAATTTCCTTTCAGAGAAAAAAAAAATATCCAAAGTAAATTATTTCTTTCTGTACCTCCTGAGATTGCAAAATAAAGAGGGTTTGATGTATACATTATCTACTACATGTGGATGGATAATAGTCTGCTAATGGACTTGTTTTTACAGTGCTTGCACTGGCATACTCAATTACAAGGGTTTTTGAGAGGAGATGTGGGCATGAAAAGATTGATTTCAGCCCTTCCGTTCTCTATGTGCCTCTGAAAAATATGCTGCTTCCTTCATGCTTGCATGCTCAGTAGCCAATTCAAAGTCCAGCAACTGATCCAAAGCCCATGAAAATCAGCAAATATCTTCCTATTAACTGGGATGATCTTTGAATTTTCCCATCTGTGACAAGATGTTGTGTCTTGCTTTGTATAAGAGTTGGTCAGACTTCTTGTGTTCTGGAGATTTATTCATAAAAGGATTTGCAAAATTTGAATTGGTCTCTATACTGACCTTTACAGGGAGAGAAATTGATGTCCATTCACCTCAGGAAATTAACCATTTTTTAAATCTTAACAGATTTAGTCATGTCTGTATACATTTCCCCTTGCCCCCCCCCCCCCCGGTTTTTTTTTTTTTTTTTTTTTTTTTTTTTTTTTTGTTCTTAAATGAGCAAATGAGCTTTGTA
>CM021698.1:12700908-12719900 GCA_011074415.1 Stictonetta naevosa | reverse complement strand
TTTTTTTTTGTTCTTAAATGAGCAAATGAGCTTTGTAGGAGAGCAAAAGTGAATGTGAACAAGTAATTGAACTTGATTGCTTCGTATACAGACTGGATGCCTTCCCATGCAGTGTGTTTAGTCAGGCCCTCAACATTTTCATTCCACCATGAGACATGGGGAAGTTTCATTGCCTGGTATCACAGAAGAGTTCAAACCAGATGACCTGAAATGTTCAAATGTGTTAGAAGAGTATTTTTGCCTTTGCCTTCCTTGTCTATTTAAGCTGAGATCTTTGGCAAAGATAGATCACTTTGTACACATCTTCATAATCCTTTATGGAATGAAATACTTTTTCAGGGGCAACAGGGTCATAATGGAGACAACTAAAAGCATTGTTGGAATATTCTGTGACTTTTTAGTCTGACAAATCTTGGGACTAATATCGCTTTGTGCCAGGTCTCCAAGGAAATTGCACTTCTGCAAGGACTAGATTTAATGCTTCTGTAGGGAGTAGGGTTTTTTTTTTTTTTTTTCCCTTTTTCCAAAAAAAGAGAAGAGTAAAATAATCAGAATGTTCAACAAGGCACTATTTGAAAGCATAGCACTAGATGATGATTAATTTGGGTAAAACGCCAAATAGTGCTTCCTCCTGTTGAACCTGAGAGCTACTAGCTAGTAGCTGGAAGTTATTTATTTTTCCCTTTCACCTTCCCTATTTTCCGTGCCTATTTGACCATCTCTGACCATCTCTGACCATTTTCCTACTGTCTAGAATAAACTATCAAGGCATGGACTTCTGGTTGACATCATATACGTGATTATCATGAGTCATTGGCTTGTAAAATTGATAATTCTAAGCCAGCTGAGGAAGTACTCTGGGCTGTCATACTGAAGGCTGCCAGCCTCTGCTTTCCCCTGAGTGGTGGTCAGAGCCCTGGTCTGTGACTGTGCATCTGGCATCTATGTTTTGTTTGAGTCACCCACCTTAGCTTGTCAGTAAATTGTTGGCCCTTTTTATATGGAATGAGTTGAAACTCAACAACCTATTTGCTTTGTACATATGGCAAAGCACACTGGAGTTCTCAGCTATCACTGGTGTAATCCAAATCAGAAACATGCTACCATGACCAGCAGACCTTTTGTTACCACTCACAGGCAGTTGAAGATCAATGTCAGTACACCCTTCAAAATTACGCAAATATTGCCTGGCCAAGAATAACAAAAATAAAAGAATGCTACAAGAGAATTGATTCAAAAACTGAGCACTACAAGTATTTATGAACAAGCAATCCTCAAATTCTTCTGCATGAAACATCCAGATCTTTCCTTGCTTATTATGACTCCTATGGGATGTTTCTTGAAGGTCAGTATTTTCCGTGACAGATGCCAATCCAGTCTGGAGATGTGTACAAGAACCTGCGCTGTAGCTTTATCAAGGGATTCTTAAATCATCTTCTGCTGGATGTGTAGGTATAGACATTTTATATATGTTGCTACATTTTATACAAGCATGAAGGACCTACAACTGTTGCTGGCTCTCAGACAGGTTTGGCTATGTTCATTTCTCAGACAGATCTGAGCAGTGCTTTCTCAGTGCACCATCACTGATCCAAATGCAAAGTATTGTTCCACAGCAATATACACAAACGAATTTATCCTTTATTTGGGTTAATATTTGAGTTCACTAATGTAGCTGGTGTAAGCAGACTTTAGGTTGCAACCTGTGCAGTTTACCCAACTTGTAAAGAGACTCCCTGATCTTTTATGAACCTGACATTGGCTGGCCACTGTGTCACTGACTTCTGGGAATATCATATACAATGCTTAGATTAAAAAACTTACTTTCCTTTGCACCAACACTGGATATCAGTTTTTGATAACAAAGAGTTAGCTAAACTAATTTTCCATAAAGTTTTATCATATACATATATACATACATATATACATACATATACATATATACATATATATATAATATTTTTCCCCTCAACTTTTTTATTTAGTAGTAGCTTTAGTGGAAATGGTGCTTAAGTCATTTTGGCCAGAAACTAATACATTTTAAAAGGCTGAGCTATATAAAAACAGATGCAGTATCAATACATACTGAGGAAGATAATAGCTTATGAGTTTATCCTATGTGCTGTTTAATTATAGTACTCCCAGCAAGACAATAAATTAAAGCTACAAAATGAAGTGTTAAACAAGAACTTTACAGCTGGAGATTAGGTAGGAGGGCAATTGCATGTAGGCATCCAGCGACACATTTAGAAAGGAAAGAACAACAGAAGAAATGCAGATTAAAGAAGACTAATTTAGGTGGGAGAGGAGTTGTAAATAATGTTGTAATCCAATTTATTTTCTGTGCTGACACATATAGAATTAAATATGCTCATTAGCATATGTTCTGTGTGCACAAAACCTGTGTTATGTGCTATCAAGCATTTTAAATATTATTGCGGTATAGCCAATACTACACTAAATTCTGTTTCAGATGTGTGCCTAGGCCTGATCCCCAGTTCATTGGGATTGTTTGATCCCAAATCTCCTAGTAATGTTTCCAGAAACCCAAATTTCCTAATCCCCTAGCTGCCACTTCTGCTACTAGTCATAGAGATGTCATCTGTTATCTTCAATTCTGTAATCAGAATTCCCAGTTTCCTGTCTAATCCCTAATAAATTTCACTAGAAACCAATGGTTCAGCCTTAATAAACCTACCTAACTAGCTATTGATAGCAGTGAGTAGCTTCATACCTACAAACAATTTTAGCTTTTCTTATCTGACCTGCAGCCTCTCCAAAATTTCCAGGGCAGGTGCTTTCATCAAGAGTGAAAAATATGTGAAAACATCTTTTTACGTATACATCTATAATAACTGGAGCACTTAAGCAGTGGAGGTCAAGTGAAAAATCCTTAAATGGGAAAAATATAGGATCTGTAATCATGTTCGTGATGTTGTTAACCACAAGGCTTTCTTCCTTGATATTTTATGTAAACATAGGATATTTAAGATGAGAAAGGTTATGCTACTAAGGTTAAGATGAGAAAAGTTAGGCTACTTTCTAAGCTAGTGCAGAAGGTTGGGATCTCAAGGATTAAATATCTCCTACTTTGCATAACAGAAATTATAATATATGTCAGATAGGACTTAAATGAATGTACTAATTACCAGATTACTGAGAACACAGGGCAAGATGAAGGTATGGTGGGACCAAAAATGTCATTACAATCTCTATTTTAGAACATACACTCACTTCATAGTTCCATTCCAGGAATGAGATTAGCCTAGTGTATAGTGATTGTAGTTACCAGTTTATTTGTGTACATTATACAGAACTATTTATTTGTGATGCAGTGTTTTTCTTGTTTTATTATATCACATTATTGGAAACATCTTTTGTAATTTTATTTATTTATTTATTTATTTATTTATTTATTTATTTATTTATGTGCCTACTCAGTCTAGGCTATTGCAAGGTGCCTTTTTCCTTTTATATTTCTCAAGAATTTTCTATAAAATGATGTAGAACCTTTCTATAATACTCTACCTCAATTCTGGAAAGTTTAAATATTTCACTCTATATGAATATATGTGTTTCACGGCTTTGAGATCTCTCATTTCCCACAATCCTCCTTTTTCAGAGCAACTTTCATTAATAGAATGACTTGTGTGTCTGCAACAAGCCTCAACATTTCTGTTCCCATAACAATTCACATGGAGAATAAAACTACTAAATAAGTTGTTTCTCGAGAGGCTGGGTGAGGTTTACACTTGGAAAGCAACACAGCAAGCCAAGGACAGTATGTATAAATGCACTTCATTGAGTACATTTCTCACTCCATGGAGACCCATCAGCTCTCCAGGCAGATTCCTCCCATGTTTTCTCAGCACACCCATAAATCTTGAAATCCCTCCCACTGGAAAAAACAAACAACAACAGCAACAACAAAAAACCCACACGAGTGATACTTACTCCAAGGCAAGCACAGCAAGTCAGCTGATATGGCTAGGCATCATATCTGCTTTTATTAAAGACAGATGAATGTGTGGGTTGATCCTTGAGAAAACATTATAGTCTTCTTGCTGACAGTGATGAAGTCTTTTGGAATTTGTGTTTTATTATTTGTAAAGTCCAGCCCTTTAATGACATAAAAGAAAGCACAATCTTTCTGAAATCCATGGAGTGGGGAGAAAAAAAGAATCCTTAAAGGAAAAAAGAGTCCTTAAAAAGAAGGATCCCCAGTACCTACCACAGGCTGAGCAAACAAACCTTCCAGGGGAAGTCTTCATTTCCAGATCTAAAGGAGATCCTTGCAGCAAGCAATGCTGACAAAGTGTATCTATACCATCCATTCATTAATCTGCATTACTTCTTTAGTGCTTCTGCAGTTGAAGCCAACTCTGTGATTGCAGTACATTTGCTCTGGAAGAATTTCTGCTGTATCATGCACTAGGGAGAAATAACTGTTGAGTACAATTTAACTCTCTAAGCTGAGGGGAAAAAAATGAATAGTAATTATTCCCGCTTGCTTGCCTTTCAGGAAATATGCATTTTAAAGGCTCATGTAACTATAAAAGCAGTTGCATGCTGAGCAGTTTTGAAGGATTTTTAAACAGTCTGAAAATCATGATATTTACTGCCTCACAAGGACCACTGACAGCTAAGATAAGTTTGGATCCACTGTTTACTTTTCATAAATCAGAAGTGATTGAAACAGGGAACAGAAGCCTGAATCTCATGAATCATCTGCTCACATATGGTTTCTCTGCATTGGGATCATAAAAAATTGCATTAACTGAAGCTTTCATACAGTTCTTTCTCATACACATAGCACTATAAGCTAATCGGCAAATCATAGAGAGATTCAGATGCAGAAAGTTCTGACATCCTAATTGGAGTACTAATTATTTGTGCCTATGAGTTTCATTCCTAGATAGGATAAGTATATAAAAGATCCTTCACTTCCAGGAGTATGTTAAAACAAATTGAATACAGAATTTATGTTGGAATGGACCTTTAGAGATCGTTTAGTCCAAACTTATGCTAAAAGCAGGTATGGCTTTAAAGTAAAATCATGTTGCCCAGAGCTTTTTTCCAGTTAACTTTTGAATATTTCCAAAGCTGCAGATTCCCACAGTCTCTCTGGAAAACCCATTTTAGTGGTTAACCACCCTAATTTTTCTTTTTTTTTTTTCCAGTTGGCTACTTTTTATCCTTATATCTAGTCATAGCTTCTTCTGACTTTCCCTTTTATCCTTTCCTGTATATCTTAAAGAATTCAGGCTACCTTCTCTATAACCACTCACAAGTTATTAAAATGCAGAAGTTATATTTCCTTTAGGTTTCTTGCCTCTGGTTTAAACAAACTTTGGTCTTTCAGCCTTACCTTGTATGTCCTGTGTCTAAGGCATATGGCCCCTTTACCTTATTGGACCCCTGATGGACATTCTCCAATTTGTCAATATATCTTTAATACTGGAGAAGCATGCCAAAACTGGTCACAGCACTCCAGATGAAGCCTCGTGAATGCTGAGTGGATATTGATAATCTATTCTCTTGACCTACTAGTTGCTTATGCTCATGATACAGCCCAGTTCATACCTGGTCTTACTTGACATACTTCTTAAAATGGCGTACTTTTGTTGTGTTCAGCAGTCATAGTCCCTGAGGACTCCCTGCAGAGCTGCTCCCTCAGTCAGTCAGTCTCCATGGGCATTGCCTTAATTTTCATTGATCTTCATGAGCTTTCTGCAGCCTGCTCCTTCAGCTTGTCAAAGTCCATCCAGGATATCATAGAATCATCATAGAATATCCTGAGTTGGAAGGGACCCTTAAGGATCATCAAGTCCAACTCTTGACACCACACAGGTCTACCCAAAAGTTCAGACCATGTGACTAAGTGCACAGTCCAATCTCTTCTTAAATTCAGTCAGGCTCGGTGCAGTGACCACTTCCCTGGGGAGCCTGTTCCAGTGTGCAACCACCCTCTCTGTGAAGAACCCCCTCCTGATGTCAAGCCTAAATTTCCCCTGCCTCAGCTTAACCCCATTCCCGTGGGTCCTGTCACTGGTGTTAATGGAGAAAAGGTCTCCTGCCTCTCGACACCCCCTTACGAGGAAGTTGGAGACTGTGATGAGGTCTCCTCTCATCCTCCTCTTCTCCAGGCTGAACAGGCCCAGTGACCTCAGCCGTTCTTCGTACGTCTTCCCCTCCAGGCCTTTCACCATCTTCGTAGCCCTCCTCTGGACACTCTCCAACAGTTTCATGTCCTTTTTATACTGTGGTGCCCAGAACTGCACACAGTACTCGAGGTGAGGCCGCACCAGCGCAGAGTAGAGCGGGACAATCACCTCCCTTGACCTACTAGCGATGCCGTGCTTGATGTACCCCAGGACACGGTTGGCCCTCCTGGCTGCCAGGGCACACTGCTGGCTCATGTTCAACTTGCCGTCTACCACGACCCCCAGATCCCTCTCTTCTAGGCTGCTCTCCAGCGTCTCATCGCCCAGTCTGTACGTGCAGCCAGGGTTTCCCCGTCCCAGGTGCAGGACCCAGCACTTGCTCTTATTGAACTTCATGCAGTTGGTGATCGCCCAGCTCTCCAACCTATCCAGATCCCTCTGCAAGGCCTTTCCACCCTCATTCGAGTCCACAACTCCTCCAAGTTTGGTGTCATCAGCAAACTTGCTCAAAATACCTTCTATTCCTACATCCAGATCGTTTATAAAAATATTGAAAAGTACCGGCCCTAAAATGGAGCCTTGAGGGACCCCACTGGTGACCGCCCGCCAGCCTGACACAGCCCCATTTACCATAACCCTTTGGGCCCTGCCCGTTAGCCAATTGCTCACCCATTGGATGATGTTTTTATTTAGCTGTATATCCATTGCTATTCCCAGTTTGTTGTCATCTGTGAATATGAAGAAGAAAAATCTGTGTATATGTGAATATGAAGAAGAAAAATCCCAGTCCATCATTCTGTCTGCTGATGAATATATTAGACAGAAGCTACCTCAGAATCAACTCCTGAAAAACACCTCTCATGCCTGTTTGAACCTTTGACCAATATTTTTTAACACTTCAGTCAAGACAGTCTTTCACTTACTTTACAGTCCACCCACCCTCCCTGCATCTCTCAGTTTGGTGACAAGGATGCCATGACACACCCTGTTAAAAGCTTTGTTAAAGTAAAAGTAAACCACACCTTCTCTCTATCATTGAGCCAGTCATCTCATCATGCAAGGCAACCAGATTACCCAGGCATTTGTTTTTAGTAAAACTGTGCTGGTTTCTCCCAGTCACCTTCTTGTCCATGTGTCTGGAAATAACCTTCAGGAGGACTCTTCCCATAGTCCTCCTAGGAGCTAATGTCAGGCTAACTGGCCTGCTGTTCCCATCTTACATCTCTAAAATATCTGTAATACTTGCTCTTTTCTGGTGGTTAGGAAATACTGATTGCCATAAAAGACAAGTCCCTGGCGGTAACATGAGCCATACAGCAAATTGTTGATCCATATTTACTCCTCCCTCACCACTTCCCATTGAAAAGCAGGGTTGAAGAGAACAGGAATTGATTTCCTTTGCCCCTAATTCTAAGACCTTGTAGTCACCTTTGACCTACTCAGCATCTCCACTGGCAGCATCTTTGGTATCCACATGGGCAAGTAATAAACAGTAGTATTTGAAAACCTGCATGAACCTCTGCAAATTCTGTTGTATTCCGGATTTGTGTCCCAGATAAACAGCACGTGTCCCAAGACAGAGAGTCTGGTTGGCAGATGGCTTTCACCCTCCTTTACAGGAAGACTGCTGTTATTCTTTCTCTTTGAGTTATGACCTGGGTCATGCATGATAAATCTAAGTACATCCCTGACAGAACTCATTCTACCACTTGTTACTTATCTCCACCTGGACACTGAACCAATGTTTGACTCACTAAGTGATCCATCCTTCAAATCTACGTCTCTCCAATTTAGAGACAAAGATATCATGCAGGACAGTGTCAAGTGCTTTGCACAAGCCCAGGTAGATGACATCAGTTCTTCTTCCCCTATCTGTTAATGCTGTAACTCTGTTGTAGGAAGCCATCACATTTGTCAGGCATGATCCGCCCTTAGGGAGCCATGTTAGCTGTGACCAATCACATCCTTATTTTCCATGTGCCTTAGCACAGTTTCCAGGAGGATCTGCTCCATGATCTTGCCAGTCACAGAGCTGAGACTGACTGTCCTGTAGTTCCCCAGCTCTTCCTTTTTCACCTTTTTAAAAATGGGGGTTATGTTTCGTCTCTTTCAGTCAGTGGGAACTTCACTGGACTGCCACGACTTCTCAAATATGATGGACACTGGCTTAGAAAATCATCTGCCAGTTCCCTCAGGACCTGCGGATACATCTCATCAGGTCCTATGGACTTGTGTACCTTCATGTTTGAACCTGGTCTCAAACCTGATCTGCTGCACTGAGTGATTCTTCATTCTCCCAGCCCTTGCCTTTGACTTTTGGGACTTGGGTTATGAGGCTAGAACTCTGTCCAGTGAAGACTGAGGTCAAAAATTCATTGAGCACCTCAGCCTTCTTCATATCCTGTATAACCAGGCCTACCATTTCCTTCTGTAGAGGGCCCACAATTTCCCTAGACATCCTTTTATCAGTGATGTACCTATAGAAGCCTTTCTTGTTACCCTTGATGTCCCTGAACAAATTTAATTCTAAAAGGGCTTTAGCTTTTCTAACCAGATCCTTGGCTTCTTGGATGATTTCTCTGTATTCCTTCCAGGCTATCTGTCCTCGAGTCCACCCCCTCTAGGCTTCCTTTTTCTGCTTGAGTTTGGCTGCTACGAACTCCTTGTTCATCCATGGTCTCCTGGCATTTTTGCCTGACTTCCTCTTTGTTGCGATGCATCACTCCTGAGCTTGGAGGAGGTGATACTTTAATATTAGATTGCTTTCTTGGGCCTCTCTTCCGTCAAGGGCTTTGTCCCATGTTACTTCACCAAGCAGATCCCTGAAGAGGGCAGCCTGCTCTCCCAAAGTTCAAGGTTGTCAGCTTGCTGTGTTCCCTCCTCACTGCCCTCAGGATCCCAAACTGCACTGTTTCATGGCCACTGAAACCAAGGCTGACCTTGAGCTTCACATTCCCCACCAACCACTCTTTGATGGTGAGAATAAGGTCCAACATAACACCTCTCCTCATTGTCTCCTTTAACACTTGGAGAAGGAAGTTATTATCAATGCATTCCAGGAACCTCCTGGATTGCCTATGCCCTGCTGTGCTGTCCTTCCAATAGATATCAAGGCGGTTAAAGTCCCCCATGAGGACTCTGGCTTGTGAACATGAGGCTGCTTCTGTCTAGAGGGCCTCATCTGCCTGGTCTTTCTGATCAGGTGGCCTGCAGAAGACTCCCACTATAATGTCACCAGTGCCTGCCCTCCCTTAATTCCGATCCATATGCTCTCTGTCAACTCCTCATCCATCCCCAGGCAGAGCTCCATGCCCTCTGGCTCCTCATAGAGCATGATGCCCCCTCCTCATCTCCCTTGCCTGTCGTTCCTAAAGAACCAGTATCCTTTCATCCCAACATTCCAGTCATTAGGTGAGACTACTCTTGCCCCTGCCCAAGCCTAAACATCATTCTTCTCCACAGCTCAAGACCTGCACAGATCTGTCCTCCTCCAGCATGTTCACCTTGATTAACTGCAATTTCTAATCCACTGTAAAATGGACTGACAATTTTTGTCATTTTATTCTAAAAATTTCACTTTTAAAAATGTCTGTCTCTTTCACTAAAATAAATAAATAAATAAATATAAAGAGGTGTTTTCTGATTAAAGACAAAAGAATTAAGTCACTTGTGAAATTACCACTTCTACAGTAAATCGTCCATGCCCCCCTTCCATCTTTGAATCTTGGCTACAAAGACTGTAAAAAAAAAAAGACACATGATATAACAATCACCTGTTGAGGTTACATATTTCTATGTAACTAATAACTTAATGTAGTTTCATTAAGTGTCTCATGAATTGTTACCCTAAAACTATTTCCACAGAACTCTTCCTTATATTGTACAGCATCCAATCTAGAAAAATCTCTGTAGTCTAATAAATATTTAATGTCTATTTAAAAGACCTGACCACTTTCAGCTTTTCAGTTTCTGATCTTGAAATTAACAACAAAAATGATTTTGCTTAAGTTCCTTCCTCTTCCATAATTTGCATTCTTTACAAATGAACATTAAAGAGTTTATAAAAATGCATCATGGACCCATTAAATGTATGTGATTAACTGTTAATATGAGACATTAACTTGCAATGCTTTGATAGAGATGATCATGTACAATTATATTTGATGATGGTAATTCATAATTATAATTTTTTGTCACATTTTTTCAAAAACAGTATAGCAACTGCTAGGTATTCAAATCATCTCTATATGTTTAATAAGTAAAAGTTGATTTAAGGCCAACTGTACTGTTGTGGCTGATAGATCATTTAACTCTTCTGCCTATCACAACAGCACCCCTTGGACCGTAGAAGGATCTTCATGGAGCAGTTTGCTCCTAGCGGATGGACTCCATGTTATAGGCCTGTATTGGGGCAGTTCTTGAAGAACTGCTACCTGTGGGAAGCCCACTCATGATCAGTTCAGGAAGGATGGCATACCGTGGGAGGGACCCCATGTGGAGCAGGGGCAGAGAGTGACTGTGAAGGAGCGTCCAAGACAAAGTGTCATGGACTGACCTCAGCCCCCATTCCCTCATTTCCCTTGTGCCACTCAAGGGGAGAACATAGAAGACTGTGGAAGAGGGGGGAACTGTTACTTTGCTTTTAGTTTTTCACTGTTCTAGTCTGCTAGCGATAGGCAATAAATTATATTAATCTCCCTATGCTGAATCTGTTTTGCCCATGATGATAATTGTTGAATGATCTCCCTGTCCTTGCCTCAACCTCTGAGCCCTTTCCATTCTATTTTCTCCCCCTTTTACCTTGAAGAGGAGGAGTGAGAGTATGGCTATATTGGAGTCCAGCTGCACAATAGAGTAAAACTACCACAATGAACAGAAATATCTTCAGTATGCAGAGACTTTTTGCTTCTATGTTCTTATATTGAACAAAGTAACTACTACAATTACTACTGCTAGTAATAATAAGAATAATAAAAACACCATAATTTCATTTATCGTGCTGGTTTTACTAAACAAACAAACACAAACACACACACAAAAGTTTGTCTATGCAAGAAAATATTTAAGGCTGAACTCATGTTCAGATGTAACTACAGAAAACACATCTACTCTATGGGAAAAAAAAAAAAAAAAAAAAGAGAGACTTCTGGACCACATTACGCAAATTTCTGCAAAACTTAATGTATGACTCATTATCTTTCTCCATTCTGGAAGAGATACATAGCCTACAAAAACAGATGCATATAAGGAAGGCTTTAATAACATTTAAACTCCCTCCTTCAAATTTATCACTAAATTTTATCTGTACATTAACTCAGACAGAAATTTCCCTTAAAGAAAAAAAAAATATCAATTCCTTCATTAAGTGCAAGAAAACTAAGGCCTCAAGATAAAAGAGGAGAACCTCAGCCTTATTGGGGTTTTCCTTTTACTGTATTTTTCTGTTCTTCATAAATATGTTGCTGCAATACTAATGTTTCAGAATTAAAACTCCACTGATGATGCAAAGGAATTATACTGAGGATGGTTAAGATATTACACAATTTTTATGTGTTTAAGTGTTTAGAAAATATTTGGGAAGTTTTGAAAACCAACATTCTTTTTTTCTCTTTTGAAAATTCCAGTTTCTGAGGTAAAAAATATTTACAGAATTTGCTGCAATTAAATTCTTCACTTAAAATAGATGTCAAAAGGTAAAAATTTCTCAAAAAAAATAGATTCAGAGAACATGATATTTAATGGATATTCATTTAAAAAATTACAGTTATTTTAGTAGAAATTATCAAAAGGAAGAGGATAAAACTATTAATCTCAGTGCAGAATCCATTGTTCATATAGTTGTATTTTCAGGAAGGAAAGAGATGTATTTACAGAAAATAATTTATTATACCTGAATAGGTATTTAAATGAGGGAGAAATCCAGAAGATATTTTTTGTTTTATAAATCTTTTGCAGTCAAGAAATATATATATATATAGTCTTTCTCTGGAGATAGCTTTTAATAAACTTTTCAATAAACTCAGGATTTTTAAAAATAAAAAGATTATACACGTACACATACAAATACATGTTTAGTAATGTGAATTAATTAGTGAATTTAAACAACATTATAGAAGTTATTAAGAAAAGCACAAAAATGAAATGAAATGAAATGAAATGAAATGAAATGAAATATCCAAGTTATTGTTAGTGTGCCATCATTACAATCTCCCTTCTGCACTATGGTACAATATTTTTTTATTCACTTTAGTAATACCCCTGCCTCATTTATTACCTATGGTGGCAGTGAAGGTGGTCTGGTATATTATCTCTGCCAGCCATTTGTGTTCACAGCTTTCTTTCTTAATTAAATGCTTAAAGAGGAGAGGAAAAAAAAAAATAGAGGCAGAAATTCTTGATAGTGATCAATAATCTCATGGGTAAAGAGGAAAACCCTGGTTCAAGTTTCTGCTCTGAATAAGATGGTCATGGAGCCATCATCTGACAAGTATGTTTGCAGTCACCCCTCACTCTGCTCCCTTGCTACACTGCTGCCAAGGTTGTGACAAGTTACAGGATCCCCTTTATTGTATATCTAAAAATCATACTTGTAGTCTGATCTTTAGGTGGTAATTGCTATGTAGAAGACATCTGAAATACCTATGCCAAAGACCATGGGGAAGAGAGAGACAAAGCGATTTTATGAATGAAGCTCAAGTGGGAACCTCCTCACTGGAAGACATAAAAAGGAGTTGTTTTGTTTTGTTTTTTTTTCATGCTCTGGGTTAATCAGCCTGCACTGAGCAGTGATCAACTTATCCAGATAGCAGCGTGCAAAAGGAGTGTTTGAACCTCATTTCATATATCCTCAGTTGCCAGAGCTCCTGAGCATAATTCTCTGTATTGGCTTGCAAGATGATATTCCTTAGTTAGAAACAAAGTTGTTTTTTTTTTTTTTTTTTTTTTTTTTTTTTTTTTTATACCACAAGGAAAGCAGATAGGTTGACCATATTAGTCATGGGACCAATTGATTTATCTCGTGCCTCTATTCTTCCTTTTTGTAGTGCAAATCAAGACAAAGACACAATTAAACTCTTCACTTAAAACTTAGAATTAATTTTTCAATTGTTTCTAAAAGACTGTTGGTCAATTTACATGTATATCAGGTTCCTTATACACAGACAGTAACTGCTGTTAGCTGTGAGAGAAATAACAGTGAGGCAGCTCCTATGGGGGAAAAATGTTATCATTCAACTTTCTAATTATTAACACTATTAATCTTCTCTCTTGCTGTTTTTAGAATTCCAATCAAACTATTTAAAAATGTAGAACCTGCTCCATGGGGGGAAAAAAAAAAAAAAATCTTAATTGGGCAGGATGTGCAGATTTTCTATTCATAGTTGAGAGTTCAGGTTAATTTCTCTTTGCCAGTGCTATTGTGAACAAGGGGAGTTGCTCCTTCTACTTTTCTGTAACAGTGCAGAAGCAAGAGATCTGGCTTCAAGTCCCCAGAGAGCATTTGCAAATGCAACGTGATTATAATTATCCGTAGGATCTGTGTGCATAGCAGCAGTATAAAAATGTTACAAGATGGATGTGTAATTGAAAAAGGAGACATTCAAGACTTAAAGGTCACAGTAGTAGATGGTGTTATGATAAAGGTCTTAAAATTACTTGAGCATATCAGTCATTTACTCTTAGTCTGTTTAAGTATAGCACGCACTTTCCCACCTCCCTTCCCCCATATCCCCTCTCCCCACCCCCCAATGATGACGGTTCCTAATGGAGACAAAGGAAATAAATAAAAAGGCAAAAACAAACAAACAGAGAAAAAAAACAAAACAAAACACCGAGGAAAATAAATAAATAATAATAATAAAATATCACATGAAACTTTCTCTGGATTAATACACGGGTCATTCTTTTTCTGTCCACAAATCCCTGCTAAGCTCTTCTGTTTTGACATTCACACAAAATTGGTCACTGGTGAGTAGACAGAGTTACAACCAGGGAGCTAATTTTATCCATTTGACTAAAGTACTGTGATGGGGGAATTCTTAGAACTGTGCACAATACAAATGCGCCAATGCTAATGGCAAACAGCCTCACACTGTGAAAATCACACTTCACTGTTTATGACGAGAGGGGAAGCCCTTTCTCCCACCAACTCCGCTGGGGAATTTTTACCATTGGCTGCAAAGGTAGGACTTCAGCCAATAATTATGAGATAATTTCAGCATAATCAGCAGTAAGGCTCCATCATTTAATCACATCACACAGTGACAGTCTTGCAGTAACCTTTACACAAGGCCATTTTATGAACGAGATAATACAAGGAAGAAGGGGGAAGGGAATACTGATATGTTTCTTCTTACAGCAGGATTTCCACAGATATTAAGTTAAAAGAATTTTTGCATGGGAAAATAAATCTTCCTTAAAATATTTGAGATTAAATATGATGGCTACAGCCATAAAAACAGAAAAAAGTATTTTAGCTCTACAAGATGCCTTTTTCTGAAGACCGTATGTTCAAAGATACTTTATTCAGTTGTAAATTGAATACTTAGAACATCTTGCTGAAAATCTGGTTGGATAGAATGAGTAAGCTTACCACAGTTCCCAAACTTTTTCATTCATGACTCTACTTCTATTTGCACTTCCAGGCTTGCTTCCAGATTTCTAGTTTGGGAAATGCTTCTTTGAGACCTTGAATTGAAAACATATGTTGAGATTTAGCCTGACCTTTAGAAATCACAAAGTAGGTGCAGGAGGTGATGAGGGGGTGATAGATGGAGAGGCAGGAAGAGTCAGTAAGAAATTCTTTTCCCCACCCACAAACAAAATTTTCATTAATATATATATATATATTTTAGCTGTGGTTTCTTTTTGAAATGAATCTTCCAATATGCTATTCTTTGTTCAATGCATGTATGTGCCTATCTGTCAATTTATCAATTTTTCCATTTCCTGTGATTATGTTTGCATCTATTGATCAGTCTGTAACAAGAGTGAAGCTCTCATCCTCCAGGTTTCATAAAAATAAATGTCAAGCACAATTAAAAAAAAAAAAAAAGGGGGGGGGGTAGGGGAAGGGGGGGAAGATTTTAGTGCCCCCCCCCCCTTCCCCCCCCCCCCCACCCCCAAAGAAGATTGCCAGGTGAACTTTTCCCTCACTGGTTATTATAGATTCCACCCTTCTGAGGTCACCTCCAGAGATCCCCCCTCAATAGCAACACTGCTCACACCTGCCTTATTCTTCCTCTGGCACCAAAGAGTACAGGCATAAGAAAAAAGCCACAGCAAGTCAGTGTTTCTTTATCCCCCTGCTCAGAAAATATACATTATTAATCAATATTGTGTTGGTACCTAGAGGCTAAATGTGACACAAACATGGCAGTGCTGGATTGGATGCCAGTAAAGGGAACCCAGAGGGTTCAGAAAGGTCAGGTAAATTCAGAAAGCAGATCTTGCTGGTCCCAAAGTACCTGCCGGCACTTGGAAGCACACACTGGGAGGTTAATGCATGATAATCCCTTTTGGACACACTATAAAGAATTACCAGCTGAACTGCCTCAAGCCAAGAGGAGGCAAACTGAACTGGTTCAGATGGTGACAGCAAACTGCAAGAACCCATAAAGGGCCTCTGTTTGCATCTCCATAAAACACTTATACAAAATTGTTTTAGAGAATCATTTGTGAACCCCTCATCCAGTCTCTTGGTTTCTGCAACAAATGCCTGTAAACCCAGGCACTCAGTCTAACATATTTAGCCTTGTCCTTGAAAGTTTAATTAAGTTTACCAGCATGAAGTGTCTCCTTACTTTGCTGGTGAATAATATTGTACTCTGTATCAGTTTCCACTTTTGAACATTTTCCCTATAAAGGTAAAATTCAAATATATATAAATATATATAAATAGGAATAAAAGTTTGCTATATTTTGCACTAATATTAAAGATAGAGACATTTAATTTAACATCACCTGATCTCTAGAAAACCAACGAGAGATAAATGAACCTTCATTTCTGCAGCTGTTTTGCTCAATAGCCATAATAATATTGTTAGACATAAACAGCAAACAGCAGATCTGGCAGAGCAAAAAAAGGATTCAGAGTTAAGTACCTGATAAACGCTCACAGTCAAATGTTTGCATGTAATATCAGCATTCCTCCAATGCAAATGACAATAGATGACAGTTGTCACTTAAGTGTAGACAGGGCTCAGAATGAGCAAGGGCTCCCAAGAGGTGAGCTTCAGAACTTTTTTTTTTTTTTTTTCCTTCCAGGGACTACATTTTGGCAGTTTTCAAAGGGAGGGATTCCCTTTGATGCCCACAAGTAAGGAATAAAAAAATAAATAAAAAAATAGATATGATTAAAGAAAGAAGTAAAACAAAAAGATTAAGTCAGAGGTTCTCCATAGAGCCTAAGGGAACTAACTTAGTTCAAAGGACTCCAGTTCCTTTAGGCTTTTTTGAAATTGCCAGTCTGAGCACCACATTGCAACACTGATGTTACTCAATCAAGAAGTGAAGCTTGAGTAAGAAAAGCACTTCATAAGGTAGCATTTTAAATAGAATTATAGTTGTAATTGCCTCATGAGATCAAACTCTGTTCCCTGCTTTCTATGGGGACCTTCCTGTCACCACTCCACCATCCACAAGTGAATGCAGACACACAGAATTCATGTCTTTCTCCTAGGTTTTGATTCTAATTGGAAGAGGTTTTTTGTTTGTTTGTTTGTTTGTTTTCTCCCAAAATATTTGTTCCATATTGTGGCTGGCTGCTAGGGAGTTAAGAATGACTGCAGTACTTCTCTGAAGCATACATTAGAAATGCTGTCTCTGTAATTTTTTTTGATCAGTCTGGTCCTGACTGTTAATTCTTTCAAACCTCAAGGGAAACAGTGAAAGCAGAAGGTCATGATTAGCAACGAAGGATTGCCTATGTGAATGAAGGGAAAAGGTGTTTCTGATGGATTTAGATACACCACAACACATTGCACCTTCTACATCCATACCAAGTGGGTGACCGGCAGAACTCTAGTCAATCTGATATATGTCAGGTACCTTGGACTTTACACATACAAAAACCATTTGCATAAAATATTCACAGTAGGTCAGCCACAACCAGAATGTGTTGGACCTAAAGAAAATGTGTTATGTGATTAATATGTGCATGAAAACGCTCACCTAATGAACAAAGAAAAAAAAAAAAAAAACATGTTTTAGTGAGAATTCACAGGGCATGCACAGTAGGTTGGATGTGTGAGGCTCATGCTTGCTTACTGCAGATGATCTGCACATGTGTAGGGAACAATGTCTTGGATTTCTCTGGCAGCCTAAGTGGAAATACAGGTCTTGCATAACTTGTTACTATCTAGAAAGCCAGGAAAATAGGTAAAATCCTCTAAAAAATCCTGATAAAAAGCTGGACTGGTACTTTGAAACATGTACAATAGAGCTGAGACTGAGGATCAAGGAGACAATGCAGCTCATGGGATATTTTTGCTCCAAAAACCAGGAAAATGGTGGAGATACAATACTGAGTTTTACCTTTTCACACATAAGTATGCATTTTGTAAAAGTCCACCTTCATTATAGGTGTTAGATTCCTTATTAGAACATCTTTAAGAACAGTTCATAGTTCCTGTGCTGTCATTTTTATCAAGTTTTCCACAATAATCCCACACTTTAAAGGCACGAGGAATAATAACTCCAGCTGTCAGAAGGCCTTCTGTAAGAAATATCAGAGCGGCCTGGGACTATTCCTATTCCTATGAAAAATCACAGGAGGGAAGGCACACTACATCTGTCATAGCCAAGTTTTTCACAAAACTATTAATTTCAAGTATAGCTTAGCTTACTTAACATGATCCTTGGAATCATTCATGCCAAGTTCTTCTTGCCAGGTTGGTTATTTGAATATTTTTTGTAATTACAATGTGGTAAACAAGAATTATTCTAGGTTATCCCCCCCACCCCCCACTCCCCTTGCCCAATAGCTGTCATTTAAAACATCACAAAAAGGACACTAGACCTTAGCTTATCGTTGTGTAAGCTATTTATTATCAGAGATAAATTACTTTTAATTTAGTTAACCTGTTTCCTATTTCCTTCATTATTATCTATTTTTTTTTCTTTCCCCAAACTGTCTAAAAGTAACATGATATAAAAACTAAAATAAAATGGTTGAAATCACGGTATTTGCAAAACATACACAAGATTTCAGTAATTAATTGTAACTCATGGATATAAATTTAAAATAATTAGAATGTGCTCTATTATTTTTATTTAATTATTTATTTTGCTCTGTAATAGTTTACAGTTTCATACTGCAGAAAACAAGGTTTCAAATGCTAGGCAACAAAAGCCTTTATCTTTTTCCACATGTTCTCTAAATTCTAAGTAGGTCAGTGAGTATAATGGAACAGACAATGTTGCCATGTAGTTGAAAAGGAACATTATTCAGTAATCATGCTTATAATCACAATAAATACACAGCATCTGATAGGCATAAAGCATGAACAGGTACTGGCAAATCATTTTGGAGTGTTTGTGTTTGGGATGGGTTGAAAGTTAAGTATCTTGCCTCATCAGCTGAAAGGAAAATTTCCACATACTTACACACACCAGAAGGATCAAAACAAAGGGTACAAAAGTTATATTCATATCATTAAATACTGACAATAATTCAGTTTAAACCTGTAACAGGGATGGGGATGGGGGACAGTTTTCGTTCTTTCTCTTTTCTTTCTCTTTTTCTTTCCCTTTCTCCTTTTCCTTTCCTTTCCTTTCCTTTCCTTTCCTTTCCTTTCCTTTCCTTTCCTTTCCTTTCCTTTCCTTTCCTTT
>CM021698.1:12682272-12695908 GCA_011074415.1 Stictonetta naevosa | reverse complement strand
TTTCTTTCTTTCTTTTTCTTTCTTTTTTTTTTCTTTTTCTTCTTTTTCTTTTTCTTTTCTTTCTTTTTCTTCACCTTCTTTCTTTCTGTCCCACCAGTATAGCTCATGTTTTACAAAGGATCTGAGTTCTTCCATAGGTTGTCTTCAGGAGTATTCAAATTTGATGTTGTCACATAACTTGCACTGAATTTCCACATTAGACTTAGTTCCCATTTTGATGATATCTGACCATGGTGACCCGAGAGAACTACCAGCTTTACTTTCTCACAGTTGACCTACATTCTGCATTACTCACTGGAGACAAGAAAAGAAAAAAGTGACATTTGAACTCCCCCCCAGACACCACCCCACCCTCATACCAATCTTACTTATGTTTTCCTGGAGAATTTCTGAATTGTGATAACAACCCTAAGCTTGAAATTGCAGACAAGGAAAGATGACACCTATCTGAGAGAAGAAAAAAAAAAAAAAAAAAAAAAAAAAGAGAGAGAGAGAGAATAATGTAAAAAAAGGTGTGTATGATTTGCATACCAGTGGCAAAACATAAATATCATAAAACTAGAAGAGATTTTCTGCAAATACATTTCCTCTGTTATTGTAAATATTTGTCTCTGCATCTTTCTGAGAGAGCTGAAAATAAATGTACAGGTCAAATTTTAATCTCTTCTCAGGAAATGAAGGTCTTGCTATTAGCCATATACAAGACCCATAATAAATTCTGTGTTTTTACAGTACTCTGTTTTACTTGTGTTTGCAGATACTGAATAGCCAATATTGTTTTTTTGTCACAGCTACCTATTAATGATTTCTTAAAATGATCATTGTCTGATGTATGAATAAATGAATAATTACCCAGAAGAGAATTTCTGTATTCACAGCTAAAGAAAATGTGCAATATGTCAGAAAAGATATAAACTTCTATTTGTTAATGCATAAACAGTAAAAAAAAAAAAAAAGAAAAAAAAAGACAAACAAAAAACACTATAAACAACATCCTAACTTGAGCACATAGCCAGATATTAAAGAGCTTGGTTTTGTTAATTAAAATTAATGCTTGAAACAGATCTGGGAATGAGAGTTTAGGCAGCCTTAGCCATGACAGTTGTTTTATAAGTCACGTCCTTACAGCAAACTTTCTCAGCTCACTGTATATGCTTCCAGATGAAGTTATTTTTTAAACGTGAAGATGCATATTTTGAATATCAAAAACAAATCAGACTTTCAAAATATGTATAATGTCTAAAGACTTTTACATTTTGTTTATATGTCCATATATAGATATAGTTTAATATGCTTTATAAGAACATTAACATTTGGGTTAAATGAATAATTTAAGTCTCATAATTTCACAGATACTTTTTTTTTTCTTTTGTCTGGAAACAAATTATTATCTTCTAGAATGATTTTTAATATTATGGCTAATATAAATATTATTATTTTGTGATTTTTTATACCTTTTATTTTTATCTCTATGTGCTGAACTAGAGATGCCCAATAAGCACAAGGCATATTTTAAACCTCATATGTTTAAGTTTATGGAGAACAAAGTAAGACTACATAAATAACGTGGGGATTTGGGAACAGGACCAAAAGCAAATATCAATAATATAAAAAAGAATATAACATGAGCTAAACATTTTTTGTCCCCAAACTAAGAAACAGACAAATAATTACAAGGTAAATTTCAGGGAAAAAAAAAAAAAAAAAAGGAAAAAAAAAAGGAAAAAAAAAAAACACAAAACTTTCATGTCAGCTATTTGTTAAAATAAACTAAGGAAATCAAAGTACAATTTATAAAACTGCTTGAGAAGTCTGTTTCATACAGTAACGTTGCTAATCCCTGTTTATTTCCTCAGACCAATAGAGGACTTAGACCAATAGATTTCACCATTTAAAACAAAGTTTAAATACCGTTCTGGACAGTTCTCACAAATCTTGATTTTTGCTGCAGCTCTGGGTTCCCACACTTGCACAGCACCAAGAAGAGAGGTTTGGCACTTAAACAGTTCTTGAGCTAATCAACAAAACAATATGGATGAGAGGAGAGTTAACAATAGAGAGTTAACAAAAAGAGGAGAGGAGAGGAGAGGAGAGGAGAGGAGAGGAGAGGAGAGGAAACTTATCTCAAGACAGAATAGCGTTGGAGTCTCAGTTGCAGGCAATAAAAGGGCAATACAATGAAATATTTCTAAAATTCCTGCTGAGAGATTTACAGAATAACATTTCTTTCTTTGGGGATTTTCACCAAATGTCGGCTAATTATTCCTGACATTTATTCTGAGGTCCCATAGTGAAGCAGCACATGACCAGCAAGATTTAAGAAACTAATAACAGCCAATTTAAAATATTTACTGACTTGAACCTTGGAAGGAAGAGCCAGAGGGTTCCCCACATACCTGAGAAAGTCGCAGATGTGCTATTGTATACCTGGGAGACATCAAAGATAAAAACAGATGCTGGATGCTGTAAACCCCCAGTGAAAAGTTTACTTAGAGTACACATACTGCTTGACAGCTTTGAGAATAGTGTGCTGGCCTATTTTCAGTATCTGAGCTGCAGTGTACCTAGTATCATATCGGTTTCTTATTTATATATTGGGATGTTTCAGGGTATTATTTTGTAGTTATTTAAGTGAACCTAAGAAGATGGCGAAAAATAGACCATTGATTTTTTTTTTTTTTTTCTTCTAACAAACGAAAGAATGGATTTTAACAGAAAAATTGTTTTTGTTTTTGTTTGTTTTTTTTTTTTATCTTCAGCAATGTTGATTTATTTAACATTCATTAGTAATACTAAATATTTAGACAAATCAGAAAAACAAACAAACAAACAAACAAACACTCAGAAGTAGATATCAGATTTAAATAAAAGATCAAAGCCTATTAAAAGAAGAGGCTTGCTGCTGACATGCCATTAAAGTTGCACTGAGGTGTGAGCACAAAGACTTTGTAGTAAGGTAGAGACTGAGAACAATCAATGTCTTGCCTCTGCTGAGGCAACAATTTCACAAATATCAGCATAATGAGGCACACGGGCAAAGGAAGAAATGTGACAAGAAGCTGTCGTGTGAGCATCCAATGTCTGAGGCCACAGCTGAGCTCTTCACTCTGACACAGCCATGAGGAGAGTAGAGGCACTCTGGGGCTGCCTCCAGGAAAAAGCATTTGTATTTATTACAAGTGTGTGTGTTCTGTGCTATTCCCGCAGAGATCACTGAAGCCTGAGAGTCCAGTTCCTCACTTTTGATAATTTGGCAGTATCACTGTGTCAGAAACTGATATCCCAACTGAAAAATTAAAAATGTTCTTATCCCAAAGTGTTGATGCATCACAATTTTTGCAAGCCAAAACTCAAAACAAATATCAATACACTTAGCTCAATCCTTTTGGTTTGTTTTGACAACCTTAAAATATTCAATATCTTATAACACTTCTTACTTTATTAGGTATATGAAAGTGTTGTAAAAAATCAGATATATATATAACGAAAATTATCCTGTAAAAACCAGGAAAAAATATTTTCTCTCTCATTTTGTGTATGGGGTCTTAAAATCAATAAGTCAAATCAATCATTATAACCAGTTTCAGGGTTGCCAATAAGCTCATTTAATGAATAAATAATATAAACCCCAACACAAACAAACAAAAACACTCAAATATTTTGCAAGTACAATTCTAAATTTCATCATTGTAATTTCACTGAATTTAATGATGTCACAAATACTCATTAGATTTTCAAGACTGCACAACTAGTATTATAGTTGAAACTATGTTACACCATTAAAATGTGTTCATATGTAGATCCAGCAGAAATTACTCAATTCCAGTGAAGTAGTGATTATACATTTGGTTAGCAAAATCCTCTGATCTAATAAATATAAATATAAAATCTAACCCTGTGACCTTCATCCATATACTCTCCATCTATTTCACCACAAATCTACATAAGATGATCTGTCCCCTCAATATGCAGCCCAAGGTTAGCCTTAGCACTCAGGGACAAAAAGAGTGAAAAACATCCTAATCCAGATAACTACTAACCTCAAAGAGCAACTAGTCTTTTTTTCACTTTTTCCTTTACCGATATTTTAGAAATATGCCTCTGTGATTAAACTTGCACATAATGCTGTATTTAGAAAAATTGTTGTAGAATTAGTGAAGGATAATTCAGTTTATTCCTCTTCATAATTTTTATGCTTCAAAGACAAACAACTGTAGGAAATGTTTGTTATGTGGTTGGTAGGGTAACACCATTTTACATATGTTTCTCAGCAATGCATCTCTATGCAAAAAATCAGAGGATCCCTTCAGGGTGTCTTACTCATAATCTTTTATCTTCCAAAAGATTCATATCAACACGAAACCTCCAGTACTGTTTCACCTATCATTTTTCTTGTGCGAAAAACAATTTAATTTTATTTGGGAAGAATTGCCTCAAATTAGTAAGTTTTCAACCACTATTTTATAACTCATAGCTATTTTCTGAGATCTCTGGGAAAATCTGTGCTACTTTGGAAAAAAACTAAAGGAAAAGAATGAGTAATTAATGTTGCATATAGATTGTTTATGCTTCATTCCCTGACAAGACATCCTTATACAACTATTAAGACAAGCTTTAATCTAGCAAATATTCTTATGAACTTCTCTGTTCCCCAGCAGGGCAGAAGGCCTGTACCAATGGTCTCAACCAGGTAAATGTAATCTGATACCTGATATATCTACTGTGTTTGTGCTTGTCAGTGCTGTACAACAGTCGTCATTCAACACAAAATCCCCCAGGATAAAAAAAAATAAAAAAATAAAAAAAAAAATAAAAAAGTGTTTTAGAGTTTTATAAGAATTTTTTTGTTGTTGTTTTCTGGATACAGTCTCACATTTGTTTTAGAGACATTGCTTTCTCCAAAACTAACAATTATTTTTGCACTATACTGCACTTTTCAGTTGTTACATTTGAAATTACTCTCGTATTTGTGCTATGACTGAAAGTCCAAAGATACAAGCATTACCAAGAAATATAAAGCTGAAAATCTTTTAATCTTCACTGTCTTTGCAGGTTCCAGAAGAAGCACAAGTCACTCAGTCAAAGCAGAGAGCTAAAAGACACAAAGGATAAAGATGATTTTGGCACCTGCTATGTACTGTACCTTCCAACAAAATGCTTACACAGAGCATGGGGCTTTAGATGCCACTTAAAGCAAACGATCAGCAGAAGCCTGACTAGCCTACTCATTAGGGATCTGGCACTCTGGAAAAAAAATACATGGGTGTCTGAGGTGAAACCAGGAGGTGGGTCCTCCCACTGTGAAGCTTCTCAGGGTTCAGGAGCCTGAGGCATTGCTGCACCAAGAACTGAAATACAGTGCTGCTGACAGAGGTGCTCTGGGACCAGAACTGGTAGAGTTGCATCAGCGCATATCCCTACACCAACTGATTAACTTTGATTAAACTGCATTGATTAGTGCATTAAATATTGTATCACAAGTAATTTCATATTAAAAATAGAATGAGCAGCTAGTGACTAAAGAATACAATGTTAGCCTTAGCATGCCTTATAGTACATATTAGAGAAACAGTGGCAAGGAACAATAAAACATATGTGCTATGCCACCGGTAAGATAATATCACTGTGCACTTTGTATGCAGGATCTCCTCAGCCTTGCTAGCTCCACCTACACTCTTCAGATAGTGATGTTGTGTGCTGTGTGGATGTTGAAGATCATGTAAATGCTAGCTTAGGGGTTTCCTCACTTCTCTTTTCTGAGTCACTTCTTCATGCTTCCTCTTCCCTTTCCCCTCCAATAGTTCTCTGACTTCTCTAATGGGTTGTAAAACCCAGGTTGAAACTAAACCATGTTCAGTTCTTTCTCTAAACATTGCATATCAGGAAAATCTTAAGTATTGCATTTTCTTTATATAAAATGGAATTACTTCAATTGGAATGATAGTCCCAAATATTCGAATGGCCTAAAGAATGGGACTTGTGTTTTAAAACCTGTTCAAAGAAGTGACTTGAAGTTGACCCCCTTTTTCCTAGCTGAATATGCTCAGTACTAATATATGAGTAATAAATAAGCTTTCCTCCCCTCAGTGTGCAACTTTTAATGTAAGGAGAGCACACTGACAGGATAAGGACTTCCAGGCAAGATCAATGAAGGAATAGGACTTATGGAGAAGAAGGAAAGCAAATGTTTGGCATTGCCTAGGAAATAATTCACTCCACTGGTGAAAGAGGACATCAGATTCAATAATAGTAATAATAATAATAATAAAATACCTAACTCTTCCAAAGTAATTGGGAGTTAGTTTCCTAAACATTTTCACATATCTGGCCTCAGGCTTTTCAGGTGATTGTAAAGGAAGGTAGAAGGTTAAGTGTTTCCATTACCTAAAAGTACACAGCCATATTAGCTATGTTACATTCTTGGCAAGGTGTAACTTTTGATTATTTCAGCTGGATTACTAAAATTTTCAGGCCCAGATATTTGGAAATCTTCAGGAGAGTATTCTCTTTTTTTTTTTTTTTTTTTTGAAAAAAAAAAAAAAAAACTCTTACTTTTTTCCTCATTTGAAAAACTGTTTTCATTTATAACTTAGCGTACACAAAATTTAAATGTTCTGTTGATTGAGAAATTACTTATGAAAGAATGCAATTATTTTCTTGGCTGCTTGTTTTGATTATTTTTCTCCCTGGTATTAGTATGGACTTTCCAGGAATTCGTAGCTTTAGCAAATATTATTTTATTTATGGGATAATTCATTCAGTATTTCAGTTCACTGGTAAATCTCCCCTTTACGTTTCTTCTGACTACCATTAATCTCAAAAGTACAGAACTGCAGAAGAGGTAGTTATGTAGCTTACACAAAGGCTAACTGGCTGCATACACAGTCTGGTGCCTTTTCTATGACAACCTGACAAGCTTGCCTTCCTATTGAATATCCAGGGTTGTGGCTGATTTCTCCACAGAGCAGAAACTCTTCCCCTTCACTCTGTGAATATCAGTTTTGTCTAAAACAGCTTATTAAAAAAAAAAAAAAAAAAAAAAAAAGATGAAAGACATTGGTCTTCAAAACTATTCTTTTTTAAACCACATTCTCTGTCTGAAATGCCCTTCACCATGTGCCTAGTGATAAAATACAAACTGTCTTCAAACATTTTATGTATGTACTTCATGCATTTTAAGCATTTAGACTATTCAAGAGCACTGCCCTCTGTGAGGAAGTGTGGTGTCAGCTGGATTCTGCATATGCTTCTCTACTATGTTTTCATGATAATGTAAATACATACTTCCTCCTTTCTGTCACTTCTAAGCTTCCAAACTCCTGATCACAAACCTTAGTAGATATAGTTTCATCAAGAATAATGGCAAAGCAAAGTATCTGAAATGTGAGCAAAGTATATGAGACCTGTGGTATTCCTTATAAGGAGGAATGTTTCAATGGTGAAAAAACATATACATGAAACAAGCTATTTCATCAGCAATAGAAATAATACTTGTTTTCACCATCCTTTGACCCTTTCCACAATACTCAGGTTTTTCCCACATACTCCTTGTTACCTTCAATCCTCCTACATCTCCCATGTGTTTGGCTGGGCATGTGGCAGCATATGCTGTGACAAATTTACAGCTACACATGTACTGACTGTCCAAACTTATATGTGTGTTGACTGGACAGCTGGCTGCTTCCTCCTGAAGTGAATATAGGACTGGATTGAAATGGCTTTTCTTTCAAGGAAATGTTAATGAGGGCCTTAGCTATAACCAGGAACTCATTTTCATAAAATAAGGGGGAACTTGTAATTTTTGAGACTACACCTCTGTCAGATTTAGTCATATATCTCTATACATCTCTAGAGATATAAATAGATATAAATTGCCAGGGATGGCAACAACAGACAGACAGATGGACAGACAGTATGATCACACAATCCTCATTTTTTTAGGAATCATGACTGAAATAAATAGCTTTTAATTGAATCCCTGCACCAAGGTGTACTAAAACCTTCGTTATCCTTTTATACCCTTACTGCATGATGACAGATATAAAATATATTTTCTATTCACCAAAACCTTTTATTTATTTATTTATCTATTTTTATATTTCTGCTTTCTCCAAAGATATGCACAGATTTCTCACTGAAGTGAATGAAAATTTCATCCCTGGGAAGGGTAGCTAATTGAGGAGAGATGCTCATAAACTTACCTGGACCTGAATTAGCCTAAGGATCTTTCTATGCAGTTGTTTAGTGGTTTGATGTTACTTTTTCTAAGAAAATGAGAGTAGCATTAATAATACAGAAGGCAAATTCTGAAGGTAAATTTTGGCCAGAAAGACCAGAGAGAAGATAGCTTCCTTGCTGATAAAGCCATGGTAGACTGTTAAAATTATTGCTCAAATAAAATGATGTTGATCTTGGAGGGCTTAAATATAATGACAGCAAAAGTTTAAGGTAATGCTAGTAACAGCAGTACTGTGCATAAAGGTGTTCTGCTTAAAATGCTAACTTATTTAGATTGTTAACTCATTTTATTATGCATACATTTAGCAAAAGTTAGAAAATAAGACTTTTTTTTTCTTTTTTGTCTGCACCATCTTTGCAAGAGCAGATGTAAATTCTGACTTTGAAGTTGTTCTGATAAAGACGAAAAGGAATTTTTATGGTCAGTTATGACAGATGAGGTGAAGCCTTGCCTACCTTTAGACATCCATCATGTAGGTATTAACATGTAAGTTGGTCACTATCAAAACCTCTTTACAGATAAAGTGAAGAAACAGACATTTGTAGGGTTTGATTGAGCTGTTTTAGATGTTTCCTGTAAGATGATATGAGCTAAGCACTAGAATTGTTCATTTATCTCCATTGATTAGTCATTTAAAAATATTCACCAACAAATAACTTTTTTCCAGACATAAGCATTTTGTCAAACATCAACATATTGATAAAACAACATTAACCAGATTATTAAATAAATAAATAAATAAATAAATAAAATAAACATTTTTCATTTTTCATTGCTTGTGTTTTCCAACATTTTTTTCTTAAATATGAAGTGATTCCTGTTGCTACAGTCAGCATTGGGTGCACCTTAGCTCTTTCTGAAGAATGCATTTTCTGGTGTTTTCTCCAGTATCCTTTCTAAATAGTATATTTATGTTAAGAACAAAAAAAAAAAAAAAAAAAAAAAAAGAAAACTGAAGCTCTATCTGGGCTTAGTCAAATCATCCAATCACGTCCTCTCCCCCAGTTCTCATCTGTTACTCAGTGGACTTCTTTGTGGTCTCATGCCAGAAGAAATCACATTTTGATTTTAGGATGCTCCAATACAGCATTTTTTTTGTACAGCATCTGTTTCCATCGGCTCACTTAGCTTTTCTGCCTTTAGCACTTTGAAAGTGTCTGGTGAATTAGCTGCCCAGCAGTACAGTTTCATACTCCCTCATCAGTGTGGATCTTATTGGTGATTTCAGTGTGCTCGCAAATTTAGAGGGGCTTGAATCTCTGGAGAGCTATTGCTGCAACACTAATAAGAAGGTGTTGATAGACCTTTGGCAATGCTATTGCAATTGGTTCAAGGTTATTCTCTCTCTCTTTCTCTCTCTTTTTTTTTTTTTTTTTTTTTTTTTTTCCACTGTACATAGAATATGTTATTAGTGCTGCTGGATTTTTGCTGTTGTACTATTAACTACAATATTTTTTTATGCTCTAAGGCAAAACACCTAATCCTTTCCTACATTTACTCCCACTTTATACTTTCAAGCAATCATTTTTTTTCTGAGGTCATGACACGTCTTGCTTATGTTCGTAAGATTCTCTAGAGCTGCACTTCTTTGGAGAAAGAAATATACTTCTGTTCCTCATAAACCTAGTCTTATCTTGATTTTATTCGTGTAAATTAATTATGGGAAAATGATGATTCATCATGGCATAAAGGGTATAGAAAATTACATTTATTCAAATTAATCTTGTAGGAGGTTAAGGTTCTCTTACACCACAATTTTTCTATGTCCTTTGACATTTTAACACTCCTTCCCCCTTTATTACCTGCAGGTCAAAATGTATTTCTTCTTACATGTTTTAAGAAATAACAAATCATATGTGTGCAGATAGATTGGCAAATATGCAAGTACAACAAAGAATTTCTTTACGTGACTAATTGAAAAGATACTCCAAAAGTTGGATATCTGTGGAGAGGTTTTGTTTCTTTCTCTAGAGCCTTTTGACAAAACAACTGCACTCTGTTTTGCTGCATTTGTAACTAACTGTAACTAACTTTGCTGCACTTGTAACTATCAATCACACTGTGAGACTTTTCATAAAATGTCTTTGATTAACCAAAGACATCGCCTCTGTATTTATCTGGAATTTGTAGAATGTAGCAGGTCTTGTAGATGTCACCTTATTAAATATATATGAAATGAAATAATAAAAAATACAGCTATTTACCTTTTAACTCACAGATAGTAATAGAATGAGTGACCTTTTTTTAAAAAACAACAACAACAACAACAACAACAAAGCTACTGTACAACATCCTTAGGGGAAAAATAAACAGCATTATATACTTTAAGGGAATTTGTCTGTAATGAGAGGAGCTGATGGGGAGGGGAACATGATGTTTTCCAGGAAAATTTTGCAAGCAGCAGTTTTCTTGGAAACATATGATGCCACAGAAGGCAGATGCTTTTGTTTGAAAAGCAGCATGTCATGCAGATGAACATTGTGCTTTAACAAGTGTAATATCTGAAAGGAAAGAGATGTCAAAAATAATAATCCACACTCAAAGCCAGTTGTATGATTAAAAAAAATATTTGCATGTTGCTGCTGTTACCTCATATGGTGACATTGAATTCACTGAAGGTGTTCGCATCCCCACGAAGTATGGATTATTTCCTGTCACACTGGTAGGCTCCCAGAATGCCAAGTTATTTGCACTGCATGAACAGATTGCATAATTATCTGTTGACTTTCTTGAAAGGAGAGTTGGCAGTTGGAGTGTGATTAGGTTTTCCAGAGCTGGCAAATGCAGAGGTGAGGATACAGACTCATGAGGACCATACCAGTGTAATTTTTAATAATGAGCAGAAACTCTTGAGACTATTTTTTTTTTTTTTTTTAATTTAAACTAAAAGATTAAACACCTCAAATGTGAGATATACTTTTGGTTGATTTGGCATGTGATGTTCAGTTGAGTGAATGTCTGTGTTACTACTGAGTTGCTGAACAAAGACGAAAAGGTAACCTACTAGCAATGTTCTTATTGCCTCTGGAAAATTTAGATTTTGCACAAATCTGTCAGTCTTCCTGTCAGAAAAATGCAAGTCAAATAATTTTATCTCAGGCTTGGTAAATGTATTTAAAGGAAACTGAAACCCCTTCTACATGTCTAGTACAAGCTGTATCTATTCCACTGAGTGGTATTAACAGTATTTCTATTGTGAGCTCACATCCCATTTCTTCTCTGATGAGATTTCTAAAAATCTGACAATGCACACTTCACTGAGCTCTCCACGGCAAAACTCAAAGAGAGATTTAGCTTGAGTCTGCAACTACAATAGCCTTGCACCACACTCTAACAGAACTTCCTTACTGCTATGAGGAAGAATAGTTGATCATTGAGAGAAATGATGACTGAATGAACTGATTTATACAGCTCGATTTTGATCACCTGATAGGTCAGCTGATTTTCTACTCAGATGGCCAGATCTTCCAACACATAAAAAACATAAACAGAGTTGGTCAGCAGGAGAAGACTTTGTTAGCAACATTTTCTCACTTAAAGATCAGCCTGGTTTGATGAAGATAAACTAAAGCCTTCATAAAAAGGGTTTGTGATACATGGAATGGCTTGTGAAAGACATTATTTGTTATCTCTGCTCTATGGCCTGGGATACCCACCTACTTTCACATATCTCAGAAAAATTACATAATGCTTTCTGGAAATCACAAGTCTATGCTGCATGGTAGAAAAAAATCACCCAGATAGGGCACCAAATCTGTCACTCTACAAATATCAGAGGAATTCTAGAAGAGAAAGAAAGTCACACTGAACTGAAATAAAAATCCTAATTAGATTTTTGATTTTTTTTCACATAATTTATTAAGAATGATATTGTAAAAGTAATCTAACTCTAAAGAATTTTGAACTATCAAAATTTCCAGTGAAACATGTTGACTGTGTTAGCGCACAGCTCATACAGCAACAACCACAAAATTATATTGCTATATTACAGGTTAGGTGGCTCTTCTTTTTTTTTTTTTTTTTTATCTTAAGTGTGGAATATCTTTTTTTCATTTACTAAAAGACAGCAAAGTAAAACTATACAAAATTTTTGTATCAGAAAAGAAGCTGAGTTCAGATGTTCACTTTTCTAACTAGAAATGTGCATCTATGGGAAGACAATGTTTGAAGTACAAGATCAAAAAAATATATATATACCTTAATATAACATATATTCCTACATTTATTCTTCTGCTATGCTTACTGGTTAGTGAGCAGAGGACTGACATTCTGTAGATTAGAGATTGTAGAATCTCAAAATACTGGCAGTCTTTTTTGTTCAAAACAATTTTGATTCAAAAATCTTTGAATTCTTTGAATGAATTTCCCTTCTGATTAGAGATTGAACACTGCAAGGTGTATATGAAAGTAATTGATTCAGAAGGAAAATCAGAGGTTAAAATTGCAATTTTATCCAAAGGAAACCTCTCCTGTTTTGAATTTTTAGTAGCTGTCTGTGTATTATTAACAACTCTACTTAGATTTGACAGGCAAGTAATAATGTGGTTATTCATCTCAAAGACAGTGGACCAGAATACATTTCTGGCTCTATAAATGCATTTTAAAAGCTGCAAGACAAATTTCATTACAATAAAGAATGGGGATTTGGTAAATGTAATCTTTGGGGGTTTTATTGGTAGATAAATCTTTTTCTAAAACTGCCGTTAGGGTTTTAGAAAGTTTAATAAATAGAGCAAGTATTCCCCTATTTATTAGTAACAGTAATGTTTGAAAGCTGGCAGTGTGACATCCATTTCTGAATACACTGAGTCCACCCATCCTGTGTATAATACCACTGAATTTTATCCAGTTACACAGATATGGATCTGGTTCAACAAGTATGCTTTACCTTTCCCGGAAAAAATAATAATTTCAAAACTAAGTTAAAGATAAGATAAACCATGGGAACCTGTTCTACATAAAACCTACTGGAATTTCTTTATTGGCTTACAGAGATGCCCAGCTAATTCACCACTGTCATTTTTTCAAACATCATCTGTGCGTACAAGTATGTTGACTGCAATGTTTTCCTCTCATAGAAAAATTTTTAGGGAATATTTTTGTTATGGCAAGGTTATCTTTAGGTTTTGATAGAAAATAAAGGTTATTGTTAATAAAAAAAAAAAAAATAAAAATAAATAAAAATATAAAGAAGAAATATATAAAGGTTATCTTAGTACATTTGACTACTTCTCATAAGGTACATCTCTGTGAATTTATCTACAAATGGCAACTAAAAAACCGAGTCATCGTAGTTAGAAACTGACCAAAATATGGTGGTAGCATTTAAACATTTTATAGTTTAAAAATAAAAATATTAAGTTTTTGAGTTTCGTTAGGCTCTTTCTTTTCTCAAGC
>CM021698.1:12655448-12682172 GCA_011074415.1 Stictonetta naevosa | reverse complement strand
AGGCTCTTTCTTTTCTCAAGCATTATATTTTTCAGAAGTCTTTTTTTTTTTTTTGACATTGAACTGATAGCTATTTCTTTTTTTTGTTAAATTCTAATCATTCTCATTACTTTTAATTCTGAATATAGACTTTCAGTTATGACTTCAATATCCGTTCAAAAATATCTTACATAAAAATATCAATATTTTCAAAATATCAAAATGATATTAAAATATCATACATAAAAATATCAAGCAAAATGCTTGAAATTTATTCTTTGCTTTCCCTAAGGAGTGATAAATTCTACTTAGTTGTCTTTAGTCTGTAAGTTACTTCTTCAGCTGAGAAACTACAGCATGAATGTTTATCTTGTTTTTGTAAAGTTCTGCTGGATTAAGTGCATTGTTCATGCCAGTCTATGAAAGAAATTAAGTGGAAGTTACTCCTTAGTTATAACAGGAATTGTATGAAGTCCTAGAACAAGTGAATGGCTTCTAATTATTTGTCCTTTTATATTAAAAATCATTAGTTCCATAATACCTTTGTTGCCACAACATATTGCTTCACTTTCCACATTCTTCAAGTGTGTATAGGCTCTTCAGTAGTAAGGGGAGAACAAACAGGGATACAGGATAGTGAATGATAAATGGCAAGGGAAGAACAAATTATTTCAAGCACCTGACTGTCAGGTGGTTATCAGAGAGTTAGAGCCATGGTCCAGAACACAGTTATTAAAGACTCACTTTTGTTCCTGTTCATCCAAGCTGTGAGACGATCTGGAAATGTGACACAGCAGAAGCTATAAGCTTTAGACCTTTTGACTTGACTCCTCTAATTCCTACACTCACTCTCTTTTTTTGTGACATTCCTAAGCCATTCTCTATCCAGAAAAAGTAAATAAATAAATAAAAATAAAAATCGGAGTCCCTGAAGCTGTCAAAAACTTCATATAATTTTCTAAAAGTCATTTCTGAAATCAGCAACAAATTGACCACGAGCCAGCAATGTGCCAAGAAGACCAAATGGTGTCCTGGGATGCCTTAGGAAGAATGTTGCCAGCAGGCTGAGGGAGGTATTCTTCCCCCTCTGCTCAGCCCTGGTGAATCCTCACTTGGAGTGCTGTATCCAGTTCTGGGCTCTGCAGTACAAGAAAGAATTGGAGCTCCTGGAACAAGTCCAGCAAAAGGCTACTAAAATGGTTAAGGGGCTAGAGAATCTCACATATGGAAAGGCTGGGCCTGTTCAGCCTGGAGAAAAGGCTCACAGGGGATCTGATCAATATGCATAAGTATCTGAAGGGAGGGTGTCAAGATTATGAGGCCAGACTCTTCTCAGTGGCACCCAGAGAGAGAGAATGGGCACAAACTACAGCACAGGGGCTTCTGTCTGATCTTGAGGAAAAAATTCATTACTGTGAGTGTGACTGAGAACTGGAACGGGTTGCCCAGAAAGGTGGTGGATTCTATGGAGATATTCAAAAGCTGTCTGAGCACAATTATGGGTAATGTGCTGTAGGGGACTTTGCTTGAGCAGAGAGAGGTTGAACTAGATGCTTTCCACAGGTCTCTTCCAACCTCAGTTATTCTGTGTTTCTGTGATTTGACCTTGTCTTCTTCAGAGCATTTCTGTATTCCATTTGATTTTACCTTTTTCAAAATTAAAAACAAATTATAAATACATGAACAATACTTTGATAAAGCTGTTGCTCCAGATTTTGTTATGAATAAACTGATAAAGATTTTGTTATGTGATTTTTTTTTTTTTTTTTTTTCTGGAAGATTTGTTTGACTCTGTCCAGTCTGAGAGGTTAAATATCAACAGAAACCAACAGTAATTTTGATAGGTTCTCTTCACTTCTTCACTTGAAAATGTCAGCAAGGAGGCCAGAGAACTAATGTAATGAGCTATGTTTTCATTTTTAGTTTTTATTTCTAAAATAAGGTTGGAACATTTTGGTAATGCTAGTCTGGAAAATTTCCTTTGCTATTGCCTATATTACACTGGAATAACTTGAATGGCAGGTCTGGCTCATAAAATACAGGGCTTTCCAGAGGTGTGACAATAAGTTTTATTTCAAAGCACATCTCAAAACAGAAACACAACTATGAACAGCAAGACCTGACAGCAACAGTATTTCCTCATTTTTCCTCTGCTCAATGCAATTGCTCTTATCCTAGCCCTGACCAATTGCTGGCACATGAACTCCCCAGCCAGTAAAAGCATAAAACCACCTTCTGGCTTTGTCTCATGAACAGAAATGTTTGGTAAATAGGAAAAAAAAAATGCAAACAAACAAACAAACAAAACAACAACATGCCAACAACAACAAAAACCTACAACTACAAATCATTTTGGAAGGAAAGCAACCTCTGTACTCTTTGGTTACACCTGCATCCTGCATATTATAAATCTTTGACAGACACGTGACCATCTTCATACATCTATCAGTCTTATAGCTAATTGCAGAATTTCAAAAAAAAAGCTACCAATCTGCCATCTTTCACAAGTACTTAACTCTCACAGAAACTAAATTTGTATGACACAATCTCTCTTGAATTCCTAAAATCAGCTAATCTATAAGTAATACAGACAGAAGGCACACAACACAGTTTATACCCTTTTATCCACCTGCTATCAAGTCAATGCACGTCTGTTATCTAACCTAAATTGTTGGCAGCAAAGTTAGAATGAGCTTTCTCACAGTGATTAGATGCCTCTTCTGGCTCTGACTCTAGCAGCATATGCTACTCGAATATATCTGCCCTATAAATTGGAAGACCTACTATACCAGTTATCATTTCTTAGAACATTAAACCAATGCAGCCCTCTACTCATGAGGTCAGAATTACAAAGCAAAATATAGAAAAAGATGCAAAGATTTCCAATATGCACCTAGCCAGCAGCCCCTCTTATTTATGTATTCTTTAGAAGTTGACTTGCCTCAAGTTGCTTAGAACAGGGTATAATAAACCCCCTGAGGGCAATAACCATGGTCTGTCCATAAACATACATTCATAAGTTATTGGATAAATTTACACTCTAAAAGTTAATGAATTATATTATCTTGCATAGATTTGTTCTAATTTTACATACATCTATGCTAAATGTGGGAGTTCTGTTTATCTTTTTGAATTTTCCTAAGATTTTGTATATCGCGGACTTTTTGCAATTATTAGATTTAAAGGTTAATTGGATGTTCAGAATTGTTTCTGCTGAGCAATGCTTAACATGTTACTTCATATATATATATATTTATTATTATTATTATTCCCCCTTCTTGTATTATGGAACAAATTATGTTGGAAAATCAGCTTTACTGTCTAGGAGTTAATTCATTTTTCCTGTAAGTTTCTTATCCTTGCTGAAACTTAAACAATTCCCAAATTTCTGTTTCCCTGAATATATTTTTATTTTTTCTCTATATCTTTGATTCTTGATTTTGATTCAACATATTTTCTGCTATTTCTGCTATACATGTATACTGAGACTGGGTGGCTAGAGTTATAACCTGGCTGAAAACCTCCAATTATTTTAATCAGTAGCTTCTTAACACTTTTTTTTTTCCTACTATATTGTTGTAAATCTTTAACAAAATTTTAATTTCTGACCACAGATGCACATACAAATGCTTTACTTGGCAGTCCTAGGATTTTCTCTCAAGAGTTTACAATTTATTTCAAACTCAAACATAGATATATATTTTAAGTTATTTCTTCTATTTGCAGTATAAAATCTTTTATTTATCTCTGTAACAAAATCCAATCCAACAGCCAATAAGGTCTGCAGAAAGACTTAATGGTTGTTTTATCCATCTGCATTTTAAAAATGGTTGAGTTTCTCTCTGTTTCATTTACTATAATATGTACCAAAATATTTATAATACCAGTTTTATCCATAGTTGTTGAAAAATGGTAAGCTCATTTTTAGAGAGGAAACAAACTTTGGATCCTCAATATGAAATAAAATCCAGATTTTGATACCTTTAACTAGGCCTTGAATCAAGTCTTGCAAGGTTCTTTCTCTAGAAGAGATGGCAATCTTGAAGTGTGGTAGAATTTTTTGAAGCACTATATCTGACTGTCACTGGTGTCTGGCAAGGTCTTCACACTGAACTTGCCACCAGTAACAATTAATCTTTATCACTGTCCTAGACCAAGAGGGACAGGCAATTCAGATATCACAGAGGCTGAATAGCCCTCTGCTGATACATGCCTGTTTTCATCAACTTTATGGGAGTCTAAAACACACAAGTTACTAATTTAATCTCTGCAATTTAATGTTTGTCCAATGCAGCTAAAATTTGGCAGCATAAACTCATATCATTGTTTTCCTTTGTGCAGGGTCATTACTGCATTACATTTCAGTGAAGACCAAAGGGAAGGAGTGGGAGGTTGATGCTAAAGTGATTTATCCAGCATCTGAAGATGTTTCACCAAGAATCACAGAAAGGTTATCTAGAATAATTGGAATTTTCTTCTGCATAATATATTTTATGTGATCTTAAACTATTGTAATTCCTATTATTAGTACTAATTCTTGCCCAATTTTTGTATCTCAACACAGAGGAAAAAAAATAAAAAAAGTAAAACTCAGATATTCAAAGGAATTTCAGAATTTAGAGTTCATCAATAACTACATAAATAGTCTTTCCAAAGCACCTAAAGATTCCATGTCTGAATCATGGTAGTATTCATTTCAAAAGTTTTCATCTGAGAAATTCACTACTGGACTTAATCCAGCAAATGACTTTATAATAGGATTATCATGTTTCAAGAACACACAAAAGAAGAAGCTTCCTTTCCCTTTTCACATAGTCATTTATTAGACATTTCCTCCAGTGATAGGGAATTCTGGATCATTTAGTTCCTAGAGAGTACACTACTTCATGCTATGCTAGAACTTAAGGCTAGAACTTATGGCCTTTTCTCTGGTGAACCTTTTATTTGAGTGCCAAAAATTCCTGGACTATTTCACAAGAAGAATATGAACATATTTTATTGACTGAAATTTGTTTACAAATAATTTCAATTTTTCTGCCATTTAGGAACTGAAATAAAGCTTTTTCAAATGCACTCATACTCTTGCGTTGATTTAAATGATGACCTTTTGACCAGCTCCTTGGAGTAGCTTGAGGGGATATTTAAGCTCAGATCAATAAAAGTCCTAAGAATTTCTAAAGTTACATCCTGCCATCTCAAATGAATTCATTCTTCTGAATTCACTGGAGAATCCAATATAAAATCTGCATTAGTTAACCAGTACTGAGACCTCTCAGGTGTTAGTACAAAAGTTTTTGTTGTTATTTTATTTTACTTAATTTCTCATTTGCTGGTTTTAAAGTATCCAAAAAGTCACAAAGTATAGCATTTGCTTTCAATAAGGAATATGTTTAACTGTTTACCAGCTCATGGCTACTTTAGCTATTCTTGCTTGCATAAGAGATAAGAAAGAATAAAATTGTTCAGAGTCACTCTGTAAATAATACATCAGAACGATACCACTCATTTGAGAGTTGCAGATCTCTTAGTCTCGATCTTTTCTTTTTCATATTAAGCTCACACTCATAAAGTGTCAATTATTAAACATACTTTCAGGTTTATCATGAACAAATATTTTCCTTTTCTTCCATCTTTTGCCACCTTTGCTCAGTTTCCAGAATCAGCAATATAAAAATCAATAGATAATATATTTCTTTGCTAGAAAAAGCAGTGTTAACAGCAGCAGAACCTTGACAAGGTCATTCTGTCTGTCTCAGGCTACCAAACATGCACACTTACTGACACTAAGGACAGGGAACAGCCCTGGATTCCACCAGTCTGCTCTGCTACTGACCACAGCGTATATGTCAACACATAAAGCACATTCTGTGTTATCAACAGGCACATATATATGCATGCACATATCCCAACTTGTTTTCTGCCACTGCACTGACTGACTGCTTTTTGGAACAGTGGACCTTCCAGATTACTATTCTTTTGCAATATTTTATTGTAAGTCTTTTTTGTATTAACAACAAAGCTGCCAAATGGTATTTTTTGGATTAATTTTCTGGACTGATCAGATGTATTTGATGACTGGAACCTACATATCTTAAGATCTTACATTTCTCAGCCCAGATTTCTAAGTGTCTGTATTGTTCAGACATTATATGTGCAGAAATATTGAAGTCTTGAGAGCACCAAGCTGACTTGTTCCTCTGTCCTATGAGTCTTGTCATGATAGCAGGAACATATACTTCCTCCACTGGCCTCAAATCAGCATTCTTGTCCATACTGCACAGCCAAGACAGATTGCACTTTTCCTTTAATACTTGTATAACAGGTGAATAATATACAAGAGACCCAATTCAGTCTCTCTCTGTCCTGACTTGCAAAAAACCAGCAGTGGCCTGTAAAACTTCTGTAAGTAGTGGGTGTGGACTATATAGTCTATCTCTCATGTCTTCCTTTTTGTAGTCCAGTTCATATTTTAAAAGATTCAAGCCTAGAAGGACAGAAGGTGACTTGAAATCAACTCCAGTTTGAACAGACCATGAGTTTCTTCTTGACTGTTTCTCAATAAACAATCTTGATTATGTCTGCAGTGCTTTTATTTATTTATTTATTTATCTCAACCATTTCATTTATGCCATGGAACTACCCAGATTAAATCTAGTTTCAATCTAGATGTTATTTAACCATTTTACTACTGAATAAACACAAAATGAAAGCCTGCCATTGTTTTAGTATAATTTAGCCACACAGCCCTTAGATCAAAGCTGTCTTGCAGATGTATGCTACAAGGTATGAACCGGACAAAGTGAGTGTACTTGCAAAAGATCATGAAGATGAAGTTTATGAATGGTTAATTCCTACAGAATTTCACCTTTGTAGAGAAAGGTCCTTTCTCAACCTTATTCTTTGAACATCACACAAAGTTGTTCTCATATTGTGTCTTTAATGTTGCCTCACTGGGAAAAAGAGTTATCTTCTGAGTAGACCTACTCTTCTGGTCAAACACTGAATATTCCTGTGATACTTGGGGATGAAGCAGCAGAAGGAAGATGATGTAATTACAATGCTAGAATGAGATTTGGGACTCTGCTTAATCAGAAACCTCACTTGCAACCTTGGAAAAATCTCACTCATATATTTATTTTAAATTTTTTCTTCATAAATCTATAAAAACCTTTTTTTTTTTTTTTTTTTTTTTTTTTCATTACCATTCCACTTGGCATGTATTTGTTTTACAGGAACATCTTTTACCTGTATTAAGAGACTAAGCCTTTTAGAGTCCTGGGTGCACATTAAGTTCCATAGGTAAAAAGAAAGAGTACATCCCTGTGCCAAGAACAAATAGATTTGGAACAACAGATGAACTTCTTTGTGAGCACTTCCAAAATTATATTTTTATTAATATCTTTCATCTTGATTGACAGGATAATTCATTATAATTAGAATGATAACCCTAGGTTAGTGAGGCTTTTTCTGCAACAGAGTTCTGAAATTAATTTTTAGATGGCCTTTGTATGTACAACAGAGTTTTCAATGCTTATGAGAGAAAATGTGCTCACTGAAAACAAACAGTGATAATGACACACTTTTTTTTTTTTTTTTTTTTTTTTTTTTCCTGACTAAAACCAGAAAATTGACCAAATAAACTACAGGTCAGATTCTCAGCTGTATAATTTTAAGAATGTCAGCTGTAATTGACTTTCATAAACGGTCACATAAATATGCATATTTCATGGAACCATGTGTGTTCTCTAGAAATTTTAGCACATACTTTTGATACTAGCCAATAGGTAAAAGGAATTTATTACCAGAATAAGTTTTATAAAATAAAAATGTCTGTATGTGCATAGGTTTTATCTGTTACTGGCTTTATATCTAAGACAATGTTATAAAAGCATGCCATTGTCACCGAGTGTTTTCTGAGCTCCAGAACCGAGACTGCAGCATCTACAGATGTTCTATTCATCTCACACTATAATTAATGTAGAGAAATAGACATTTTTAAGGTGTAATTCATCTGGCTTGTTTAAAACAACCACTTTAGGATGTGATGAATCACACCTTAGACTCCATTGACAGTACTAATGAAAATTCCTTAACTTTAAAGGACGTCCACTGTGACTGACTCAGACAAATTTAGCCCAGGTAGCCTAATATGCCGAAATCACTATGGCTTCCATTCTTAATTTTGTGAACACTTGTTTTCTACATTTGGATAATCATGTTTTTTGAGAATTAAGTTTCACTTAATTAATTCACTTTGCCAGGGTCTGGGAAACTTGACTACAAAGAGAATGATAGATAGATATTTGAGCATTAGAATAACTTTTTAAAGGGGTGACTAAGGCATATAGCTTTGGTAATACTGGTTGTAATTTCTCTGTGTGTCAGATATTCCATATGTTAAATACAAATTATAATATTAATCTTATTATGACCTCGTTTGCATTTATTCATTCAGTTTTATAAAGTGTTTGATAAACTCAAATGGATAGGGATGCCAAATATTATTAGCTACGTTATTCCTCTTTATAGCTCAGTTAAACTCATGTATTTCTGTCACTTATTCATAGATGTTTTCACTTCAATTTGAATTTTTAATCCTATTCATCTCTCCTTTCTAACTAAATATGATCTTTAACTGTCCATCACCATACCTTGAACATCCTGATTTTTTACATCAGTACATTTGTGATTCAGAGCATATCCTACAACATCCTTTCCCACTCTCTACTGAATGTGCCTTCCATATGCTATTGAAGATTCAGCATCACAAGCTATCATTATATTAATTTTAAGACACATTTATTTTTATTTTTTTATTTTTTTTATCAACAGATGAACAATCACAATGATTAAAAATGCTTCTCCTCTCAAGGGCTTGTACAGTATTTTACATTCTTTGGCATGTTGATTAGTTATGTTGATTGAAAATGAGTGAAAAACAGAGACAACTTATTAGCCAGTTTAGTTAGCTGCTACTTGCATTAATGAAAATGTCTGGATACATGCCCATTTAAGAATACTTGGGAAATCAGAGGTAGAAAAGTGTTTCCTTTGCTTCTCGCTGATGACAATTTGAAAAGCAGCATTTCCACAAATGGCTGCTGAAGCAAGCACATCCTCCACAAGGAAACATTGCTGCATAGGAGTCCAGTCCAAACCAAAGCACCCCTGGGAACAGGGGAGTCACACTCAGCCAGTGTTTGTATTCCCCTTCCTCCACCTCCCTCCTCAATCTGATGGCTGGTAGCACAGGTGCTTTGGCAGCAGTGGTATTTATCAGTGAGAGCAGCTAGCAGCAGCTCCATTACTGCCACTAACAACATGCCAGTCTTTCATTACCAGGGAGGTACTGATAGAAATACGTGAAATCACATAGTTGGTTTTCTGAAGGACAGCTTTGTTTTTTCTTCACTAATTGTTTATTTAAATGACTACCTCAGAGAGGCTTTAAAGCTGTAAAACAGAATTTCTTGCATATGTTATATATATAAATTATATATATATATACATGTATATATATATAACTTCAGCTGACAGAAGGGAGCTTCATGCTGAACACAAAATCCATTCTCTCAGCTTTGTATAGCTAGTAAAATGCACGGATTGTCCATGGTGGGGAGCAGGGGGGGAGGGAGGAGGGCAAGTGAAATGTTACTATGATTTCTATTTCATTATTGGAATTGAAAGGGTAAAAGCAATAAAGTGATTTGCCTAAGGTGATGAAGAAAATGCCAGGAACTGAATCCAGACCTCCCGAGTCACAGCCCAATGCCTTAATCAGCTGACCATGTTTCCAAGCATTTGGCTTTACAAAATCAATTGGACTGATTTACTGGCAAAGTCTTACGATAGTGATTTTTCCCACTACAAAAAGTCAGTGACCTAAAAAAAAAAAAAAAAAAAAAGTATGTGAAAACATATCCTACTGGAGAAATACTACAAAATAAAAATAATAATAATTAAAAAAATAAAAATGGCAAAACCAGAAAAAAACTGATATTAATAGAAACCAGGCTTACTGGTAGTGCAGGACCCGTTTCAGCAACACTGCAAGAGTCAGGTGGCTATGATTTGTCATAAGGAACTGTGCATTAGAATGAAAGACAGGGATCTGATCACAGAGAAAACATCTGCTATTTGTCAGCTGTCACTTAGACAATGGGAAAGGTCTAAGAAATAGGAGTATTTACTTGTTATTCTTAGGCTGCTGCAAAACCACTTTCTTTTTCAAAATACTTAGCTCTATCTGAGCAAAGAAACTAGATTTCATCCTCACTTTGCTTGAATTCCGTTGAGTGGACTTCAAGTAGAAATCTGCCATAGTAAGAGAACAATGTCATTAATTACAGTAGTTAATATTCAGAATTGGTGAGAATAGAATTTTAAAGCTATCTATTAGAATTTTACTTATGTTTTTAATCAGACTGCTCCTACACCATGCTATACATTTATTATTATTATTATTATTATTACTATTATTATTCCAGCCATTCACTTTTTGAATTATTCATGAAAATATTTAGGTAGAATAAAATATGTTATTATTTTGCTGATGTGAATTTTGAATAATTGGCACAATAACATTACCTATTTCTGACACTTTTGACTTAATGCAGTTAAAGTGCTGGGTTACTGGCAAAGTCAGTGCATATATCTAGGTTTAAACAGAACTGCTGAATTAGCACTGGAAAATTCAAATAGTTTTTACATGTTTATACAGTTGTCCCACTATCAAAACTGATATTTTATGCTATGTGGTGCCTAAGATGAGAACAGATATTTTATTAGTAGGCAGTTTTCCTTTACAACCTAGGTCCAAGTCATGTGTTTGAAAATCGGAGGTCCAAAAATCACACCAAAGAGAGTGCTGGAGAAACATTTTTTTCCAAAGCTTTTTGCAATCCTATCTCCATTTCTATGTTGTTTTTTTTGTCTCTTACAAATGGCAGTTGTGATCTCATCTCCAGACAACAGATCATGCCTGGAGAGCAATCTCACATTACATGTATCACTGTTATATACAACAGATGCATTGCAGATTTAATTGTTAAATATAATTTCTTCAGCAGATGAAAACATTTTATTGTGTACCTTTTGGGATACTTATATCTGTTATTTTTGACTTTCAAGGCAGATTCATGGAAAGGTGTTTACAACCAAGCACACAGAAAAAAATGATCAACAACAACTAAGAGCCCTTCTTTTTATTGGTATTCAGTTGAGACATCATAAGCATACTAAAAGCAGCATATGTCAGCAAGCCTTCAACGTGTGCATTTCATTGTCTCCCAGTTTAACACACAAATTGTATTTACTGCTACTAAAACATCTATTATGGGAAGTGTTTCATTTTGTAAGAGTGGTGTCCATGTTCTTGGGCAAGCTCCTGCTTCTGAGATGCTTGCTTGGGCAAGCTCCTTCTTCTGAGATGTTGCTAAAATCTGGAGTGAGGGAGAGAAAAAACTATACAACATCAACCCAGAAAACAGTAATGAAGAAAATAATTACCTCCTCAGCTGTGGCTAAGGTGGCTGTTATATACTGATCCTGTAGAAGAAGTAAGATTTATCTGGAAGGCACTATCAGACCAGATGATTACCAGTACATCTCCCTGTGTGAGCTCCAAGTGAGCTTGCACATATAGAGACTTTTATATATATAGCTCCCTAAAATCATGTGGAAATACTTCATCTACCTGCTGGTGATTAAAGGAGAACTCACAGGATTTGTAGTTTTTTTATTAAAATATAATAATAATAATAATAATCATAAATTTCTGTCAGAGCTTTGTGATTTAAATATATAAACAAATGTCTAAACCAAATTAGAAAGACCTTTGGGTAGTTTTGACGATGCCTAATATGATAAGGGGGAGGGGAATTACAATATGCTTTATTTCAGCAATAGATGAATGCAATGGCTATCTTATTAGATTTTGAATGATTAAAAGTCCAGAAGAATAAAACATTATTATGCAATAGAATATAAAGCAAGCTGGAAGTACTTTGGGTAAAAAGAAATTCAGATCCATCTGTGACAGAGGAGAATGGAATAATAATCTGATGTCATCTGCCTGCATCAAAACGGGATTTTCTGTGAGTTTAGAAAAAGAAGAAGGGAAAAAGAAACAGGAAAAACATACTTGTATTGTCTTGCACTGTATGTTAGCATGTAAGAAAATAAAAAAGAGAAATGGGCCAAAAGTCATCTTCATGTAATCCTGTGTTAGCAAACGGTAGATCAAATTTACACCTACAGAATAGCCTTCTCTGATAACAAGAAAAAAAAAAAAAAAAAAAAAAAAAAGAAAGTGCATTGTGAATTAGCATGAATATTAAGCATGGCAAGATAAAAACACATCTCATTTTTGAGCACAAAAATATCATTGTCTAATTTCCTCTCAAATGTGTCATAAATGTGCCTTTTATTCATTTTTTTTGAAAGAAAAATGAATCCCATTATACTTCTTAGTAGTATAGTTATGCAATTCAATGGGGGATGAAATGTCATGATTTAATAAATAGGATAAAGATTAGTAAAATAATCTAATCACCGGTCTCTCTTATTTTCAGTCATCACTGAAGAAGGAAAAGAGCGGGAGAGGAAGATTAATTTGAGACTTTATGCCGATATGGGTCAGAAACCCACAGCTTTCCTCTTTTTTTGTAAGTGCTAACACAGTACAGAGAAGATCAATGAGAATGAGAGTGATTAGAAGTGTAACCCACCCTTCTTTGAGCAAGCAGCAGTGGCAGCCCATTTCATCTTGCAGGTGGTACCTGGGCATGGTGAGGTCTGCTCTGCTCCCAAGAAAGAACATGGGATGCTTCTGTAGTGTTTGTGGGTACAGTCCTTGGATGCTCTGCCTGGACTTAGCCATACATAGCCATACATTTTTGAGGTTACCCAGCTGGTGCCTTTGAAAAACTCATGATGCATTTGGTCCTATGGGATCTGGTTGGACTGTCCTTACTGTTCCATACTCCCTCCAAGCAATGTCACACAGTCCTGGTTGGATAGAAAAGTACCCTAAACTCAGATTGGTTTCAGGCTCAAAGTCTCAGATATTTCCTTGGTTTCTGGATTCTTTGTGTCCCCCATTGAAGCTACAGCACTCTCATCTCCTTGAAGGCCCACAAGCCAGTAAGTACAAGATATGTTAAGCAGGGCTGTGTAAGGCTCTGTCTCACTGTATATTTCTTAAGAGGAACATGTTTTCTGAACGCCTACACCACTATTCCAGGCACTACACATGTTGAATTAATTAGAAGTATTTGATGTTACCCAAGTGAGTCAGGGATTTCAGCAGCCACATGATACCTTCTGCTCTCACACAGTAGAGAGACAGCCTCAGCCTGAACATGATTTCTCAGGAGTTTTGACCTCCCTTGTGCTACACCTGTCTTCCACCAACATATCCACATGGAGGATCAAATATATAAACTGCCGTGGTGCTCTCATGTGAACTGCCACTTGCAGGTGGCATTTTTCCTGTCTAAAATAGATGTCTGTAGCAATTTTGTTTTTATTGATGTTTTTTGTTTCTTCTTCTTCTTGTTTTGAGGTTTCAAACAGTTATTCACTCTACAAACTGAAGTTTCCATAAAGTCTCAAAGTCACTGCACAGTCCAGATACACATTTTCAGATCTATCATGCTACCTATTCAGCCCCTGGCTTAAAGATTAAAGGCTTCTTCTGGGTTCACTTCAGTTTTTACAATGTAATTGTCCAACATGTTAATGTTTTGTCTCTGTCACTGTATCAGGGATGACAGGGATTTACAAGGCCAGAGGGCTGAGTCAGCACATCAGACAAAAAATCCAGCTCTTAGGAGAAAAATTAAACTGGACACAAATCAACAAACAATTCAAGATTCAAAATTCTAGAAAAAAAGTATTTGTGATTACAAATTCCCTAAAGTTAGGGTAAAGATTATTTATTTCTGAACCAAGTGCTGACACCTGGAAGTGCTGACAGAGTTTTAGGGGTACAATTTCAGTAAGGGGTCAGAAAAGCTGAATTATTTATTACTCATATGTGTTGTTATTCCTTAGTGTTCATCAAAATCAGAAGCAGGCATGTGTAAAGCAAGCCACTTGTTTTTTGTTGTTGTTGTTGTTGTTGTTGTTGTTGTTGTTTTTTCCTGCTTAATCTGCCATATTTATAAATCATTTACTGAATAAAGGCTTCTGGGTGGAACAATGGTGATGTTTACTATAACAACATTGTAATGCTTGAGCAGAATCTGTGGTCCTGTGAAGTACCTGAACAAGGGCAGTGAATGCTGTCATAGAAAAGCCTGAAGGAGCAAGATATGAGGCAACCAAGGGGAAAAACAGGGAAAAGGAGAAGTCAAATGATCATGGCCGTGCTGATACCATTGCCTGCAGCAGAGGGCTGGAAAACCAGGACATCCCCGGCTGTTGGTGTACAAGGAAAGAAGCTTTTTGCTAGGACAGGTGGGAGGACAGAGAAGACCTGAACACAGGTCACGTTTTCTTGTCCCATGGTCAGGCTGTACACACTTTTCAGGCTTTTGTGTTCCTTTCCTCCCCACCAATGTCAATTTTCCCTCTGACTCTCCATCCCAGCTCTATCACCTCCTCCTCAATGTCCCATTTGCTTAATGAGCTGAGCAAGGATCCAGTTCTCATGTCCAAGGTGGCAAAAATCAGCTTAGTCCACACTGCTCAAGGACCTTCAGGCCGCTCTGAAGTTCATTCATATAATATTTAAAAGCCCTAACAGTCATCTGACATGGTCAGAGCATGTGCAGATGCATTGGCTCCCTGAGGCAACCCAAGGCAATGCTTGCCGAGTCTCAAAAGCTGTTTACCATGAAAACACAGAACTGCTCCATGGAAATGTGGTACTATGCCTTGCATCACGCGGGCACTATGTCAATGTCCCTGCTTTTTTCCTGTTTAATCTACTATACTTATAAATAATTTACTGAATAAAGGTTTCTAGATGGAACGACGATGATGTCTGCTATAGCAGAAAAGACCTGTGTTGTGCTGCCTGGGCAGAATCTGTGGTCCTGAGCTATGTGCCCAAGGAAGCTGAATGTTGTCATAAAAAGACAACAATATGTATTAATGATTTATCTTCCTTTTGTATGCTGACATTTAAAAGGACTGAAAGTCACTTCCAGAAACTTCAATAAAGCCTTTGTGCTAGTCATGTACAACAAGTGGGAATATTTGAATTGAAGGCTGGATGAGTTGTTGACTTTGGTGAATTTTGGATTCAAAATCAAACTGGACACTTTTTACATTAAAAATCATGTTGTTGCTGGACCTCCCTTGGCAAGATTAACATACAAGAAAAAACAAGGGAGACCCCCCATCTCCCTTTTTCAGCTTCCCTTTTACAACTATGTAAAGGCATCTCTCTCCAGGATTCACCCAATGGGGGTAGTTCTCAAGGACACTGTGTGCATTTCTGTAACTATTCAGCTCGTTTCAAGCACCTGGATTATCATAGAAATCTCTAAGAATGCAAATCTTCTTTCTTTTTAGAAGAGTCATTCAAAACAACTCCCTATGGTCTTAGCTGGAGGTTGGTGAGGGGGATATCCTGCAAACCAACATTAGGAATATTTGCAATGTTCCATTAGCCTGATAGGCAGAGAGTACTGCACACCTTGCTGTATGTCTGAGGGCTCCAGAGCCTAACATTAGCTGTGGCACAAGACCTATTTTCTTCAGAAAGAGCAGACCTAAAGGTCCAGCCTGTGGCTGAACAGTTGGCTATGAAGTTTAGAAAAGATCTCACCAGTCTGATGTGAGTTCCTGTACTTCCCTGCACAGGCTGGGGAACCCTTTTAGTAATTCAGTTCTGAGGATTTCCCTTCTGCATAACTTGTTTTCCTTATGAGTCTCCAGATTAAAACAATAGAGGAGTTTCCAACAATAAGGAGATTTTCAGCACTCCAAGCTTAGTCATTTCCTATTACTCAAAGTAAGAAAATGTGAAAGAGTTCCAATTTAGTCTCTGGCTAGTGGTCCAGCCAATATTTATATATCTGTTTTCATAAATACTAAATTTCAGAACAGCAGGGTCATTGCCTCCCTATGCAAATAACATGATATTTTGGAACAATTGTTTAAAATGGAATTGTAAATGGCTTTCAACATAACATATTTTGCAGCGGACATTAATATCTCCATGGCAACACAGAATGCTGTCCTGTTTTTGTCTTGTTTTACTGGATTTTAAAGGAAAACCCTTTGAATAGTTCCAGTGTTAAGGATTATATTGTAACTATTATTGCTACATATCTACTCAAAGCAATAAGAATGTTCAAAAATCTATATTGACTGTAGCTTTGGGTATGTAAGCATATATTTAACAACTTTTTTATTATTATTTTTTTTTACTAATACTGACTATTATATTAAATTCAATTTAGCTATGTCTCAGAGTCAAGAATTTCAGTTAAATAATAAAATTTCTAAGCTGAGAAATGGCACTTATATCGATCAGTCAAATAAGAGACATATACCAATAATCATACTACATACAGACCATACTGATATGTGATTTATCTCAGTGTCTTTTTGTTGGAAAAGTTGGATTTATGCATAAGTGAAAAAAAAAATCCTCTGGAAAATGCTTCAGGGTTTTTATCATGCTAAATTTTTAATGAGGATTTTTTTTTTTTTTTTTTAACCATCATTTCAAAATACATTTTTGTGATCACCTTTATAAAACATTCACATTATTTTATTATACTATTTTATGAAATATCAGGAGTAGTGTTATGATGTACTTACGGGCTCAAATAATTGTCTTGCCCTCATTTGCATATCACTACTAAACAAGAATAAAAATACTTTTGGTGGTGCAATAGAGCCATAGAATGATTTAGGTTAGAGAGAGTCTCAGGAGGTTGTTTGATTCAACCCTCTGCTCAAAGCAGTGCTAACATTGTCATTAGATCAGGTTGCATGAGACTTTTCCAGATGATATATCTCCAGTAGTGGATATCACATAGCAACCATATCATAACGTGGAGAATAATCATTTATCTTGCCTGTATGCTTCTCCTTATAATGATATCCAATGCAGCCATCCATTTCCTGCTGTCCCTCAGGAGTCCATATTGAGACTGGCACTGTTTAATATCTTTATTAATGACATGTCCTGAGAGCAGCCCTGAGGAGAAGGACCTGGGGGTGCTCTAGGTGAGCCTTCTTAGCAGAGGGGTTGGACTTGGTTATCTCCAGAGGATCCCTTCCAACCTCAGCCATTCCATGATTCTGTGATTTTGTGTTGGTGGATGAAATATTGGACATGAGCTAACAATGCTCACTTGCAGCCCAGAAAGCCAGTTATATCCTGAGCTACATCAAAAGAAGCATGGCCAGCAGGCTGAGGGAGGTGATTCTTCCCTCTACTCTGCTCTCATTAGACCCCAGCTGGTGTACAGTGTTCAGTTTTGGGTCCCCCAGCAAAAGAAAGACACAGACCTGTTAGAGTGGGTCCAGAGGAGGGCTACAAAAATGATCAGAGGGCTGGAACACCTCTTCTGTGAAGAAAAGCTAAGAGAACTGGGATTATTTAGCCTAGAGAAGAGAAGGCTCCAGGGACTTTATTGAAAGCTTCCAATACTTAAAAGGGGCTTATAAGAAAGATGGAGAGAGACTTTATTAGGGCCTGCAGTGATAGGAAAAGGGGTAATGGGTTTAAACTAAAAGAGAGGAGATTTAGAGTAGATGTTAGGAGAAAATTCTTCACCCAGAGAGCGGTGAGGCACAGGCACGGGTTGCCCAGAGAAGCTGTGGATGCTCCATCCCTGGAGGTGTTCAAGGCCAGGTTGGAAGGGGCTTTGGGCAACCTGGTCTAGTGAAAGATGTCACTCTCCATGTCAGGAGAGTTGGACTAGATGATTTTTAAAGGTCCCTTCCAACCTAAATCATTCTATGAATCTACGGTTCTCTGATTTCTGAAGACAATAGCAGAGGTCAATGAGAGATATTATATTTAAACAATATCCAGTTGCAATTTCAAACACCATGACACTTCTTTTATGTCCTCCTGATCATTAAATCCTTCAGATAACCTTCTGTTCAATTGTAAGCAATGGAGATTTTGCATCTAATTCCTGTAATTCCCTCTTTATCATCTTTTCTGTCTGTAATACATCTAAGATGTAAATGAAAGAGATTTTTTTTTTTTTTTTTTTTTTTTCAGCAATATTTCCTGTAAGCTCCTGGAACTTAATCCATATCTCAACTTATCTCAGTTCTACCTTGAGTTTATTCAGTTCACTTCTGTAAATCAGCGTGCTCCTTCTTTGTGCTGATGTGACTTTCCAATCAAATTCTTTAAATACCAGTTCTTTAGGAAAATTCTAATATAGTGTCCTAATTACTAGTTAACAATATTGGAGGAAAAATATTCCTTACTTTGAAAACATTAATCATTTATTTCCACACTAGTTTTAGAATCTGTTTTCCAAGTGGAACTCTGCAAACTTCAAGCAATAGAAAACAGTTAAGAAACCTCCTCCTGAGACTGCAGAAGCATAAGCAGTCCCCACAATCACAGAAATCATGAGGTTAAGCAGGATTAGTGTATTACAGCTTGTCTGAACACTTTTTCCTACAGTATGCCAAAACAAGATTCGAACAGCTGATTTAGGGTTGTTGGAAACAGATTATTTTTTATATCAGTGTCTAATCATGTGATTACAGAAAAGCATATGTCCTAAAATCATAACAAATATTCTTTCATAGTTCCAAGTAGTCCTTGTTCTTTAATCAGATGACAGTTATTTGATCTAAACATATTAAACCAGAATAGTTCATGTGTATTCCTTCTCACGATTACTGTATGCTTTGTAAGGAGCCATAAACTACTGCAGATATGGAAAGTAATTACTAAATACAACAAATGTAGTAGATCACCTAAACGGAGTAAATGCCCACTATTAATATGTAAACTAGTTTGCTTGTAACTTCTGATGCGAGCATGATGAAAACCATTACAACAATAATTATTCAATAATTATTTTAATAAGCATTTTTAATGATGTTACTCTTTTTTATTGTTTTCTATCACATTCACAGCAGAGAACTGTGTATGGGTTGATGAACAAACAATATATTTAAATACAGCTTTTTCACTATTGAAACAAAACTAGAAGATGTTTTAAGACTGGAAAAGCCAAAAATTAGTGTGAAAACAAGGTAGTCCAAGAAAAGGCTTCCCCAGCTCTTAATTTCTGAAGTCATGAAATACGATTTCATTAATTATCACATATGGGTAGTTTTCTCAAATTCATGTACAAAATAAAGCCAAATTAGATTTCTGGTCTAATTGCACTGACAACAAATCTACTCAGCATTAATGTAGTTACTATATGAGAAAAACAAACAAACAAAAACAAAACAAAAAATCTGTGTACATTGAAAAAGACATAAAAACCAACATCCAAGACAGTGAGCTTTTCTCCAGAGTGGAAATTGCCTTTGGGATATTTGGTTTGGCAATACTTGTAATAAGAAATAGATCCTAATTTGATGCTAGGTGCTAATACGTTAGAAATAATAAGTATTACTTAATACTTTCACTTCACATACAACATAGAAATCATATACAAAAAAAGGACAGATATAGAATCATAGAATCACATAGAAATATAAATAAAAATTCAACTAAAATCTTGACTATTTCACACTACTGGGCAGGATTTTCCAAATGTCTGTTCTTCTGGAATAGCCTGTGAAAACACACATTACTTCTGTTTTCTTGCAATGTCAGGCTTAATCACATAAGTAAGCTACTGAAGAGTATGAACACTGATTTCATGTTACATTTTGGATTTCTAAATGAGCCACAAAACCAAAAATTTCCCACTGAAGACAAAAAAAGATTCTTAACATGGCATTAATCTAATCTGATGCATCTTGTCAAAGCTGTTTGTGTTTGTTTTTTTTGTTTGTTTTTGTTTTTGTTTTGTTTTGTTTATTTATTTATTTATTTGTTTTGTGGGGGTTTTGAGTGCTCTGTAAGATCACTAGAAAAATCAACAGTTTCTGATGGTCATCTGAAGATAAAAAACAAAATTAGGCAAAATTTCTTACCTTCTAGTACTATTAGCAAGCCATAGGTGAAATTTGGGCAGATGAGTTGAGGAGAGATGCAAGAAGTGTTGAATTAGGTTTCATCTATGATGGTGACATATTTGTTCTAATTTAATTTGAGTCTGTACTTCCAAGAAGACAGACAAGTTAGAGAAAGACAAAATTAAAAGTAATTATTATTATTTTTTTTAATAGTTTGTGGTATAAACAAAATACTGTACAGTAGAAGTAGCTATCTTTTACAACTTCTTGTTCAGAAAACCAGAATAGCCTACCCTTGTGTAACGGTCTTTCCAAAGTTACAACAATAAAACTTCATGGTGTCGTTCATTGTCACATAATCTGTAGTTATTTCCATACAACATAAGTAATATTAAAACACCTTTTTTTTTTTTTTTTTCCCACACTGAAAACTTGTATGAATCCTCCCCCAGTCCATGCTTGTTTAGAACACATTTTTATAGCAAAGTTGTAAACTCAGTAACGTACGGTGATTTAACTTGGGAATACATACCCAAGAGTAACTGCAATGATAGCAATATGGCAGGAAAAGAAGAGCTCTCGACCATCTGGGTGAAAATATGTGGCTTTGAAATTTGTTTAGAAAAAGTTGACATATATCTGGATGTGAAAAGCTCTGAATTCAGCTGAGAGTTTTGTCACTCATTTACTCACTGGCTTTCGTCATGACTTTGATAGTTGATTTTCAGAGTCACATAGTGCTCACATCTTCATTATAGTAGAATAACTAGGGAATTAGGCTAAAACTTGTTTTCCCCATCTGAGGCTGATGTGCATTCAACAACTATTTAATAACTGTGGAACAAGAACTAATGGATTCTTTAGTTATCTTTGCCTCACAGAAGTCATTTAGAGAAATAGTCAAATTAGCATAACCATTGCAGAGCCACTTCCCTCTCTCAGCTATGCTATTTCTGATCATAATATGAACATAATGATACAAAATAATAACCCCCTGCCTGAAACTGGGGAGCATTTGTTATATGCAATATTCAGTTAATTATAAAATAAAAAAGATTTGTTTCCTTGTTCAATGTTAGTAATGTTTATATACTTGCTTAGATAAATATAAAGTTAAAGGTGAACTGCTGGTGTTTACAAATAAAGCTGAAGGCTTACCAGCACTGAAACAAAATGCATGCTTTTGTGTCTCATTGGAAAGACAAAAGAGAACAGGCTGCTGAAACAATAAAAATATATTCTTATCAGTTGTTGTTGTTGTTGTTGTTGTTGTTTCTTTTTATGATTTGTTATTTCTCTGAAACTCCTCTGGTATTTATCGTGGGATAAAAAGGGAAAAAAAAAAAAAAAAAAGCCTTTACTGGAAACTGTGAAGCTTTGATGTTATAGATGATATCAAGTAGATCTGCTAAGCAAAATAGTGTCAGAGTTCTCAAAATAGGCTGAATCCAGAATTTTCATAGCAACTACAAATTTTAATGTGTCATTGTTCAAAATGTTAAGATGGATTCTGATAAAATCTATGATGATGTTCAAATAAACTCCAAGGAAAGTCAGGGAAATTTCACTCCTTTTTGTTTGTTTTATTTTGTTTTATTTTGTTTATGAATAACAGGGTTTCCACAGAAGGTACGTGAGAAGGTAATAGAGGACAGAAACTTGGTATCCCACTGGTGGCTGGAGAGGCCTCTGATTTTCAATGTTTCATCTTTATTTGTTAGTCAGGAAGTTACCATGAAGTAAAACACTTCATGGTGGCAACTCCTGTGCTGGTAGTGCCAGCTCACATAGTATGTCCATTCAGCACTGCACAGTTGACATACTTTCTCATCACTCTGAATGTGTCTTCTTATACCTATATTCAGTCATATTTTTCAATATCTTAGTATCTTTATTATTATTATTATTTTTATTGTGGAGACCAAAACTGTACACAATATTTGAGGTGAGGCTGCACCAAAGCTAAACACAGTGGGAGAATCCCCTCTTTTGAGCACCTGGCTATGCAGGGTTTGATGCACCCCAAAATGCAGTTTGCCCTCTTGGCTGCCAGGGTTCGTTGCTATCTCACGCTGAGCTTGCTGTCAGCCAGCACCCCCAGGTCCCTTTCTGCAGAGCTGCTCTCCAGCCAATCATCTCCCTGTCTGTATTTGTGTCCAGCATTTCTTTGTCCCAGGTGCAGTACCTGGCATTTGCCACGTTGAATTTCATGCCATTGCTGATTGCCCCATGCTCCAGTCTATCTAGATCTCTCTGCAAGGCCTCATCTAATGTAGTCTAAGGGAGATTATTTATTTTGAAACATTAGAGAACTGTTCAATTAAATCAAAATAGTCAAGCACACTGTATAAAATCAGTTCCCCATCCCACAAGTGAGGTAAAGATGAGGAAAAGCCAGAAATGTTGCTTCCCCATACTATCCTCCAGTACTATGTAGAATGATCCCACATGATGTCCTGGTTTCCATATTTGAGAGAGGTGGATTTGATGGGTGGAACATTCAGTGGGTAAGGAATTGGCTTGACCACCCAGAGACTGGTGGTTAATGGTTCCACGTCCAAGTGGAGGCTGGTGATGGGTGGCGTACCTCAAGGGTCTGTCCTAGGACTTGTACTGTTTGTTATCTTTATCATTGACATAGACAGTGGGATCAGGTGCACCCTCAGCAAGTTTGCAGATGACACCAAGCCGAGAGGTACAGTTCATACAATAGAAGGAAGGGATGCCATCCAAAGGGACCTGGACAAGCTTGAAAAGTGGTCCCATATGAACCTAAAGAGGTTAAACAAGCCCAAGTGAAAGGTGCTACACCTGGGCCTGGGCAATCCCAGACATGAGTGCAGGCTGTGAGAAGAACTCATTGAAAGCAGCCCCGCAGAGAAGGACTTGGGTGTTCTTCTTGTGGATGAAAAGCTTGAAATGAACCAGCAGTGCTTGCTTGCAGCCCAGAAGGCCAACTGCATCCTGGGCTGCGTCAACAGAGGAGTGGCCAGCAGGGGAGGGAGGTGACTGTCTCCCTCTTCTCTGCCCTTCTGAGGCCCCACCCGGAGTCTCGCATCCAGGTCTGGAAAACCCAGCACAAGAAGGATGGTGATCTGTTAGAATGGGTCCAGAGGTGGTCCACAAATATAATCAAGGGGATGGAGCACCTCCCCTATGAAGAAAGGCTGAGAGAGCTGGGGCTGTTCAACCTGAAGAAGAAAAGGTGACCTTATTGCAGCCTTTCAATACTTACAGGTAACCTATAAAAAAGTTTCTCTTTGCTCAATCAGATAATGACAGGACAGTGGTTTTAAATTAAAAGAGGGGGGATTTAGATTAGAAGGAAATTATTCACTCAGAGGGTGGTGAGGCTCTGTAACAGGTTGCCCAGAGAGGTTGTGGATGCCCAATGCCTGGAGGTGTTCAAAACGAGGTTAGATGAGGCCCTGAGCAACCTGATCTAGTGGGTCACATGCCTGCCTATGGCAGGGGTTTGTAATAAGATAATCTTTAAGGTCCCTTCCAACCCAAGCCATTCTATGATTCTATGATCTGCACAGGAGGAAAAATCCCTTTCGAAAGATATACAGTAAATGTATTTGCATCCATCTCAGATGCACACAGTAAGTAAAGGATCAAACTGTCTTCTTTGAGTCAAGGTGATTAAATCCCACCCTTATCTAAGATAGACTTGGGAATATTAGGAAACCCTAAAACTTACCACGTCTCTGAAATACAATGTCCCAACAGAAATCTAAGGGTTTGTGTTATTAAAGGTAAACTGCATTAAGAGAAAGTAGAAATAAGACAATCTAAGAAAAATCTGGATGCCTTTTTAAAGTTTTGATTACCAGTGAAATCTGAACAGAATTTCACAACCCAGATAAAAAGTCACGTAACAAACATCTAGCCTGAGGGAGCTCCCTGCTCCAAATATCAAAGTCTCTCTGAAAACAATAAGCATGAAACTGTGCTTAGGTTTTACTAAGTAACAAACAGTTACAAATCAACAAATACTCTCTTCTGCTTCTGTTTCACAGGAGAACAAAATCCAAAGTATTAGCTAAATGTATGTAGACTCACATTGCTCCAAAAACAGAAAAAGTGGACGAAGGATTGCACAAACTTGAGAATGCAGCAGAGGTGTCAGAAATGTGGAGAAAAAATGTAAAAGAGGAAAAAGAAACAGAAGGATCTCCTCCCTGGGTTGTTCTGTCCCCAAAGTGGTTTGGGGACTCCTTTGTTACCATTTGGTGGCTGGCAAGAAAGAAGACTGGACCATCCTCCTGGAATGACTGGTCTCTAACATCAGCAAAACCAGAATGGGGAACTGCAGCAGCCCCTGATGTGCCTGGAGTAAGTGATGCCTCCATGTGCCTCTGTGCCTCTGTTCAGTAAACCTCACAGTTAGGTAAACAGATGAAAGACCTTTCTGATGCCTCTTAATCTAAGATAAAGCTACCTGGACTTAGTCCTATTTAAAAGTGGAAAAGACAAAGAATGCTTACAAATTTAATCTGATAAATAAATCTGATCTAGCACGGACACATTACTTCAGCAGAGCAACCAACAGCACAACTTATAATCAAACTTGTGAATATGCTTCTCTCCATAACTCTTTTCATTTATATATAATACTATAAATAAGACAGAATCCTTCCATGCCCTACAGGAAAAAATATGACATCTGATTATGGGAAGTACCCATTACCAACTACAACTGAGAAATATATCAAATGACTATCAGAGAACAAGAGACATGCCAAACTATGAAAAACAGATACCTGGCTGTAAGTGTTATAAATTATAACATAAATAAAGCTTACCCAATTTCTTTAGTTATGTAGCAATATCCTTACATGAGAGGATTTGTAAGAGCTCATTTGTTCCTTGAGAAATTATGGAACGGGGTTTATAGCTCCTATACGTCCAATACTTCTCATGATCATTATGCAAAGCCCTTCCTCTCTCTAATATTTTTCTGGTATTCTGGGGAGCTTTTAGAGAAACTTTTTACTCTCAGATACATCCCATTTCTTCCATCCACCTGAATACATCAGTCTATATTCATAGACCCTGTATTATTCAGTCTCCACACAGAGATCCTATGGAGAACTACATGTTCTCCTGAATCTCCAGCCTTAATGGCAGAATATTTCTCCTAAATTATTGATGCTTGACTGCCCTAAAAGTATAACATAAATGCCTCTGGAGGTATTATTTGTGCATAGTGAATGTGAGAATCTTTGCAGCTTTGCTTACCCATGCTTCAGTTGCTAGAATGGCTAACATTTGCATGCTTATTTATGTGCTACCAAAATATTTCCCTTCTGATCCTTAGCAGTATGACCACCCTACAGAAGAAAAGCAAGAAGCTCAGAAAATTCTTACAGAAAAACAACATGTCACAAACTGGAAGTACAAAAGCTCTTTACTTATCACTGAAGAAAGGGTCAAAAATACTCAGTGAAAAGAACTGAAATCATAAAAAGAAACGGACACACACACACACACACAAAAAGGAAACAAAGATCAATAATGAAAAACACATCCTTTGAAGTATGGGGAAATGAAAAATGAAGAAACAATAGACAATGCTTTCTGGCCTAATACAATCAAGTCCTAACATCAACAGCTAAATCCACCAATCTTACCTTTTTTTTATCAGTTACATTTCTTGTTTGTTTACCTCATTAACCATTAAGAGAGATTTAGTAAGGTTTGTGGGCTCTAACAAATGCCTCCAAAGCAGACTTGATTTAATTAGCAGGCAAGCTTTATGATATAGTTGTAACGAACTTCCTATTTGAGATAATAACCTTTTATTTTATCCTGTTGCCAAAATAATCCACATAGTGTATGCTAGTGGATTTATATTCCATATAAATTCCTGATTTTCTAGCACCTTGAAAATTATGATGAATATTTCCACTAAAATTAATAGGCTTTTCACAGTGTTCAGGGTCTCAAATGCAACCTGAGCAAGAAAGCACTTTTGTACAAGGTCAGTATTGGATATTCTGCACAGATTTTTTTTGATTAATCCCTGGGGGAATGGTTAAACGAATTGGAAATGGTGAACATGATAACTGAGAAGTGCTAATGCACAGTATAAACAAGTAAATTTGCCAAAAGAAGTCTGACTGAAAAATATCACTTCAAGACTAGTTGATGAAATGTTTTGATCCACTGTGGAAGATGTGGATTGCATCCCCCTACATGACAGGTGTTCACTGGCAATGTAGTAGGGAGACTGAAAGTGGAACAGGCTCAGGGTTACCCCTCCAAATAAATTAATTAGACCCATTATTGTTTTTCTGGGACCACTGGCGACCCAGTGGCAATAAAAGTCTTTTTGTTAGTCATTCTCCAAACATATACAAGAACTATACTGTGTATTGAATAGGTCAGTGAGCAAATGTGAAAAACTAGAAGAAAGTAGCCTGTAAAAGGATGAAGGCAGAGGAAAGAGTTTTTTTTCTACTAAACAAGACAGTGAAGGGTAAATACAGATAAAATAAAGAGCTGCAAAACTGCCTCTTTCTGTTGTTTCTGTGATTACATTCTGCTCCCATATTTCATATACATTCCTATGAAAAATAAAAAGAAAAGAAGAAAAAGAAGAAGAAGAAAAAGAAAAAGAAAAAGAAAGAAAAAGAAAGAAAAAGAAAAAGAAAGAAAAAGAAA
>CM021698.1:12617590-12655348 GCA_011074415.1 Stictonetta naevosa | reverse complement strand
AAAGAAAAAGAAAAAGAAAAAGAAAAAGAAAAAGAAAAAGAAAAGAAAAAGAAAAAGAAAAAGAAAAAGAAAAAAGAAAAAGAAAAAGAAAAGAAAAGGAAAAAGAAAAAGAAAAGGAAAAGGAAAAGGAAAGTGTTTAGAGAAATGGTTAAGCTGTTGTGAAATATTAAAAGCATTTGAAGACTTGTTTCCTAAAGGAAAACAAGGAATGTGGGGCTAATGCAAACTAATACCGATCAACACACCATTCACTTAATGGGGATTTGCCAAACTTCTTAATAGTATAAAATATTCTTATCAAAAACATCATCTACACAGGTGTAAATGTCTTTGTCCTCATGGTGAAAAGAGTGCAAAGAATATGAGAAGTGTGTAAAACACCTGAGGAGAGGGTTCAAAGAGGACAGAACCAGGCTCTTTTCAGTGGTGCCCACTGACAAGACAAGAGGCAATAGGCACAGACTGCAGCACAGAAAGTTCTGTCTGAACATGAGGAAACACTTGTTACCATGAGGGTGATTGAGCCGTGGCACAGGTTGCCCAGAGAGTGGGTGGAGTCTCCTCCTTGAAGATCTTCAAATGCCGCCCTGACCTGGGCACCTTGGTCCTTGCTTGTGTAGTGGGTTGGACCAGAGTTCCCTGCCAACCTTAACCATTATTTGATTCTATTATTCCTTCTGGGCAGAACTAAATTCACAAATACGTCTGAGTTTTCAGTTGACAAGTAACAGTGGTCCCCAAAACCTCTGTGTCTCTCTCCCTCTTGGCAACTTAAATTATTGCATTAGTGTTTAGAGGTAAAACAGAGGAACCACTTTACCTTCCAGTGCATACCTTCACTGCCTTCTTTGCCATCTCCTCTAAACACCGTCTCTTAAGAAATAAACTATTACATTGGCAATACACCATGAGATATCTTTAATGCACATTTACCCAAATTTCTAACTATTCAGATTCAAAGGATATTTCAGCACTCCCAAAATTTTTTTTTAATTTGAAATCATAATTCTTTAAAATTTTCAATATAAAATTAAAATTTGAAGTGATTTGAAGTGATTACATTTTTTGATCTTTTTTTTTTCTCAAAATATTTTTTTTTATTTATTTTAGACCTTTAGTCTGATCTTCCTATTATTTTACATCTATTTACCATTGTTCTGCAATAATGAGACAGAATATTCTTGTAGTAGATGAGAATGCAAAAATAAAAATCATAAAATGACACCCTATTAAAATTCTAGAATTGTTAATCAAAATTCCAACATCTTATCTTCTTCTGAAAATGAACTTTGTTTGTTTTTCCTTAGAAAAACTTTGATCAAAATTGATGCATTGTTCTAAGCATTTCAGTTATAGCAACCCTAACCAATTATTTATTATTGATAAACAAACCATTTCATGGATAAATGTTAGCCCCTTTATAGTCCAAAACTATTGGAAAGGACTTCTGTTGCACAGCGTAGGCATTCACACCTTTGAAAAACAGCATGCTGCTTTTCCTTATGTATCCAAGTATGACCATTTTTTACCAGATTCAGAGTGTGGCTCTACAATATACATTAGCACCTCAGAGGTAAAAAGATGTAAAAAGTAACAGATGTTTAAAGGTGCTGTGATATTTTCTTCCTACAGATAACCTTTCTCACTCAGCTCTGAAAATGTATCTTCTGTTTTTGGGCATCTATGCTTAGAAACTTTTTTTTTTTTTTTTTTTTTTCTATAATTAGTTGTAAAACCACTATACAGTTACTCAAAGCTTCTGGTAAGTTGCCCATGTAGTCCTCTATCCCGCAAGTGGTGGGTTCTCACACCCTTCCTATATACATTTCATTTTACCATAAGACCTTCTTATGGCTTGCATTCTTTGTGGTTTCAAAGGCCAAAGAATTGCAAAGCCTTTGTCAACAGTCGCGTTTACTCCTTACAAGAAAAGCCAAATATACAAATTTCTGGAAAAATATTATCTCAGCAGAGAACGCTTCCTAAGAGCAAAATCATTTGATCTTGATCCTGTGACTTCTTCTGTGAATGGCAGCCTTGAAGTCAACACTATGACACAATAAGACTGTTCATGAGCTAGGTTTGAAGATGTATGATCATATGACTATGTATAATACATTAGTTAAAGCAGAGATTTTCAAGACAAGCTGAAGCACTTATGCAGCTAGAACCAATCAAAATTCATGACTTCCTTCCTATGTCTCTTGGATGACTTTGAAATTAATAAAATACAATAAATCATTTTTAATTAGATATCTTAATTATATCTAATAACAATTATTATAAACATTAAAATCTGCTGTAATACTTCTACATAATTTACAGACTTTTATATGTTCATATGGAAACATCACCTATGTTGTAAATTTTTGTCTTCTTATAAAAGACATCTTACAAATTAGTATGAGAAAAGCTGAATGTGTCATCAAACAAAATTAATTCAGATAACAGATAAAAGTCATTTAAATATTCTTGAATTTTCATTCACTCCAATTCTGGGGTATAAAATGTAGAGGATTTAACTGGAATGTTCTTGTTTGTTTGTTTGTTTGCTTTGTTCTTTTCCCCTTAGGTCAATGATTTTGTGTCAGTGCTTTGACTATATCAGAATGGAATTCATCACACACAATTTCAGAGGTATAGAAGTTGGATATCCAAGTCTAAGATATTCTTATTCCCCTAAAGTCAGTAAAGAGACACAGGCATCTCTAGAGGGCAGTTCATCTGATCTGTCCTAGACACCTGTCTCAGAAAGAGATGAATCGCTGTCTGGAGATAGTATTTCTCTGCACTGACTATTAAAAGAGTGTGTAATAACTGTCTTAGTCACTTTGTAACTTAGTTACCATGTTAGATGCCTAAACTAGGGCAGATGGATCTCTTTTTAGGTGACATTTTTACTTTTAATACATGCCATGTTCAAAAGAGCAAATCAACGTGTTTGTCTGCTGTTCCACTTTCTATATACGTATATGTGAACATCTGTTTTGGAAGCTAATAAAAGTATTTCTTCAGATTCTTTCCTTAATGTTGTTTTTAGCAAATTTCTCCTTATATAGTAAATGCCAGATATCTCTTGAGATGCTCCATGCAAACGCATGCTTGCCAGTCCTTGGAAACCTGTTGTATCTTGATTTCCCAGTCTTCATGTTAAAGCAGCGTAATGCCAAGGTGCATGCACATGCAAGCAAGGAATGTAATAAACTACAAAGTGCCAAATTAAAAAAAAAAAAAGCCACGGGGAAAGAAAATATATATATATATATATATATTATAAAAGAACACAGAGTGCTACAGGCTGAAATCTTTCAAAAGCAAATGTACTCCACTAAAAATGTTCAGACATGGGAAAATGAGTAACATGAGATTTTGATAGTTAAGAGACTGGAGCAAAACATTTTGAAGAGTGTTTGTGGAGTAATTCATTAACTTTCTCTGCCTGTTTTGAAAGGTTATATGGATTGTTGCTCTACTGGCCTTTCACATCTGGTGCTTAAGGTTTAGAACTCCCCTGTTCAGCTTTTGTGACACTAAAATCTTGATTACAGCAGTTATGCTACAATAAAGAGGAGAATAAAAAGTGCCTGCCTCAAAGCAGCCATAGGGCTTTGTAAGCAACAGAGACAGTAACCTAGTGAGATAAGGGGGAAGAAGAGGATTAAAGGGAAGAGGCAGAGATAAGAAATTCAGTCTTTGCCATTAGCTTTCACATGTAATATTTAACAGTGTGCAAGGCTTGTTTTCTACTGTTCTCTTTTCTCAGTTCCATTTTGTTCTACCATGCATGAACAAGAATTGAAAATATTAAATGACTACTGGCAGGACCAAAAGGCTTCTGCATCACTATTGTCATTTTTGCTGCTATATATTGACCATGAACCATTGAAAGAAATCTAGAAAGCCTGAGGGGGCACCTTATCTAATGTTTGTAAGCCTGGGGTTTGCAGACATCAGGAAATACCCTGCAAATGAAACAAAAACAAAAACAAAACAAAATAAAAAAACTAGCTCATCAAATATACTTATAGATTCCTATGCCTAGGAGCAAGTAAACAAAAGCAGAGGGAAATACAGGTGATAAATATGCAGAATTTAGTTTGCCTTTATTCCTGAATTAAAGTAAACCTCTGTAATAATGCTCCAGATGACATGCTATTGTGTTTTGTTTTGGTTCCAAAAAGCTGGGAGGCAGGAAAGAGGTGGAGGCTGGGAGGCCTTTAAAAAGGTTGGAAGGCATTGATGTAATACATCAGTCTGAGCTAGTACAAAATGTGTTATTTTTATAGTGCTACATGAAGATATTTGTCCAACCTTTGTTTGAAAACTTGCAAAGATCATGATTCCACACAGAATCATATGCTGGTGTCACAGTATCTTACCTAAATCATCTCTGCAACAACAGGGTAATTGCTTCTTGCCACTCCCAGTGAGAATTGAACTGATATTTACATGTTTTAAACACAACTTTTGTACACACTTTATCGATACTATTACCATTCTCTCTGCATGGCCACCTGAAGTTCTCTCTCTCTTTTGCCACCTGAAGTTTTTTTTTGTTTTGTTTTGTTGTTGTTGGTTTTTTTTTTTAGATTAAATATAAATAAATACATCTTTCTGGCTTTCCTTAAAGGAAATAAATCTCTCATCTTAGTCAATATTCTTCTGTAGATTGTCTCTGTCTTGTCTATATATTTTCTGAGGTGTGGTGTTCAAAACATCCCTTCTGAAACTTCTTCATTTCTGAGAAGGGTGGAATAATTATGCCCTTGTCTGATATATGAGACTTCTATTAACATATCCCAAATGAAATTTGCACTTTGCAATAACATCACTATATTGATTCATATTTGTTTGAAATGCACTGTACCACTTGCATCCTTTTCTGTAGTGTTGATGCCTCCATTATGTTCCCCATTCTCCATTTAAGAAATTGATTTCTTCTTAAACATAATGGATTTTAGCGCAGCCATGCAGGTGCTATTCTGAAAGTTCTCAAAATTCTACAGTACTTCTATTGTACCTTTCTGACTTAATCTTAAATCTTTAATTGCAAAATGGAGGAAAGATTCAATTACTGCATCAGATGTCTGAATTTGCATCATTTGTTCCACAAGCATAGCAAATGCTCACAGAGCAATCATTGCGAACTTTCAGGGGAAAGAAAATCTGTTAATTACAGAATCACAGAATCACAGAATGGCCAAGGTTGGAAGAGACCTCTGAAGATCATCTAGTCCAACCCCCTGACAAGCAGGATCACCTAGAACACATTGTGCAGGATGGCATCCAGGCAGGTTTTGAATATCTCCAGAGAAGGAGACTCCACAATCTCTCTGGGCAACCTGTTCCAGTGCTCTGTCACCCCCACAGTAAAGAAGTGCCCCCTCATATTCAGCTGGAACCTCCTGTGCTTCAGTTTGTGCCCATTGCTTCTCGTCTTGTCACCGGGCACAACTGAAAAGAGACCAGCTCCTCCCTCTTGACATCCTCCCCTCAGATATTTATATATATTGATGAGGTCTCCCCTCAGTCTTCTCTTTTCCGGGCTAAACAGGCCCGGTTCTCTCAGCCTGCCCTTCTACAACAGCTGCTTCAGTCCTCTCATCATCTTCGTAGCCCTCCGCTGGAGTCGTTCCAGGAGTTCTATGTCCCTCTTGTACTGGGGAGCCCAGAACTGGACACAGTGAGGCCTGAGCCGGGGAGAGTGGAGGGGGAGAATCACCTCCCTTGACCTGTTGGCAACACTCTTCCAAATGCAGCCCAGGATCCTGTTGGCCTTCTTGGCCACAAGGACACATTGCTGACTCACGGTCAGCCTGCTGCCCACCAAGACTCCCAGGTCCCTCCCTGCAGAGCTGCTCCCCAGCAGGTCAGCCCCCAGCCTGTACTGGTGCTTAGAGTTATTCCTCCCTAGGTGCAGGACCCTGCACTTTTGCTTATTCAACTTCATGAGGTTCCTCTAGGCCTAACCTTCCAGCCTGTCGAGGTCCCTCTGACACATTCTAATATATTCACTGAATTCAAAGTCACAAATAGAAATAACATTTGTTTTTATTTACTTTCCACATTTTTATTTATTTATTCATTTATTTATTTATTTTCAGAATCTTTTGAATTTTGGGGATCCCTGTGGATTGCTCACAACGACTCAGGACGGAATAAGTCTTCCGGTTTACAAGTGTACTGACTGCTCCATGAGAGTCATTATTATACTGAATAGGCTTCTGAACTGATCTCAGTAGAATCTGGCTAGGAGTGCTGTACTCATCTGGCAGGAAACTCCTGTGGTTTACCAGCCTCTTACACACCCTTCTTATGGTAATATATAGGCCTTACTTTATTATGTAATCTTCTTACATACACTTATAAATGCAATAGGGCAACACATTCTTTATGGCTATTCCAATAATATAACATTTTATTTCAAAATTTAGGTTCATATGTACTGAAAGGATTAAAGAAACAAGGTGCCTGGCTCAGTGTATTACAAGTGAAGAAAAAATCACATGTGAAGTCACAGTAGCATTTTACAGAGAAAATTAGTGGAAGTTTCCAGTTATTTGCGAAAAAAAAAAAAAATAAAAAAAAAATAAAAATGAATTATGGTACTACTTGGAGGTGGAACGCAATGAAAAGGTTTACTGATATTGTAATATTGTCTAATCTACTTTCCATAAACTCATTGCCTGGCATGGAAACATTCATTTGCACATGATTGTTCTCACTGTATGCAAAAATTCTTGGCAACAAAATCTATCTCTACAGAAAGATCTCTGTGATCTTTCCAGCACATTTGGAAGCAGCTGACAATGTAGTTTCTATCTATTATATTTAATGTCTATGTTTCCAAACACATTTAATCCATTTTAATAGCACTCTCTGCAACTTCACTACTTTGTACTTTTATTCTGTTAGATGTTATGGGTTAATTGGGTTCATCTAAGCTCAATGTTTTGATTGAAGGTCTCCAAGAAGAATCAAATGTTATAGGGAGAAATACTGATGAATCAGTATGATGAATTCCAATACACAGAGAACTACTGCCATTGTTATAGCGCAATGTGCTTTCTTATAAGATGATATAGATCCTGGTCAAATTCTACCATTTAATTACAATAGACTTGTGAAAATAATAGTACTGACTCCAGTATTGTTGCCAAATTATGGTGCTGATAATTGGACTGTGCTAATTTAAATATTTCTTGAATATCCATACAAAAATAATATTTTAAAATTTTCATTCTAAATGTTATATCATGCATGTGTATGTTTCTCTTCAGAAAATTGTTAATGTGAATATACAGTAAGCTGCTAAGTTTCAGGTTTTTCTATTCATGCCAATAGACTGACTCACTCCACATTGCAAACCACCACATTTCACAAGATATCCCTACTATTGGACTCAACATCTTGTATTTGACTATATAATTAAGTATTAAATCACATTTAATTTTAATGGCTTAGGTTAAATAAGCATTTCAAGTTGCATATGATAACTATTTTGTCGTCACCACGTCTGACCTTTATGTGGTGGAAATATTTTGCCAATGGTAATTTTATGTTTATTTCCAGTTCATTGATGAAAATGTTGAATGCCATATAACACAAGTATTGTGTGTATGCACACTAGGAGCATCCCATTAGATGATTAATCCCCATGGATGACTGATTTTTTTCAATGTGTTAGTTATTTTTTAATGTCTTTAACATACACGGTATTAATATTATATGGCAATAATATCTTGACCAGAATGTCAAGAGAACTATTTTTAGATATGTCTATAGTTTTCATTAACATTTGTTAATGAAACTTCTACAGTTTATGCAACCAAAGGTCACTTGATTTTATATGTTCCATCTTTTGCCAATTACAATAATGCTTGTAATAGCCAATCAATAGGAAAATTACTATTGACTTGAGCAGCTGAGTTTAAGAAAGGAAAAAAAAAAAAAAAAAAAAAAAGGCAGTTTACAATTTTGTCTATAAAAATAAACTTTACTAGTATTTTTTTCCACAAAAACATTATGCAAAAATATACAAATATAAAATTAAATGGAGAAAAAATATGTAGCTTTTTGACTCCATCAGTTCCAAAATTTGAAGACAACTTCAGCTTCATTGCTTCTCCTCAGGTAACTCAGAGCCATGCCCCCACATACTCAAATTAACTCCGCAACCTCCCTGGGCAGCCTGTTCCAGTGCTCCGTCACCCTCACCGTGAAGAAGTTCTTTCGCAGGTTGGTGCAGAACTTTCAGTCATCCATTTTTTGACTATTGCTCCTTATCCTATCCCCACAAACCACTGAAAAGAGGTTGGCCAAATCCCATTGTCTCCCACAATTAACATATTTATAAACATTGACAAAATCCCTTCACATATTAGAATTATCAGAAATTAATTATATGTCAGAATTAATCCATGAATAACAGGATCACATTTCCTCAATTAACATGGTAAATAAATAAATAAGTAAATAAGATAAAAATCTTTATAATTTAATTTTTTTTTAAAAATGTACCTAAAGAGGTACATAACTATTCCTGGAAACATGCCAAGATATCACCTGTGAAGTAGGGGTGGGGAGGGAGAATGTTACTTTTTTTTTTTTTTTTTTTTTTTTTTTTAAAGAAAATGCAGGACTTGGAAATAGCATTAGGGCAGCTTCTGCCATCCCTACACATGCTAAAAAATAATAATAATTAAAAAAAAAAAATTAAAACAGATCCTCTGAATTCAAGTAAAAAGCCACTGCTCAAAGGAGATCCCAATGAAGACCATATAAATTAAGGATTATGCAAATATATACTAGGAATGTGTTTTCTTGTCATATGCAGGAAGAACATCCTTATCCTCATCTGCAAACATGTAAGCTAAATCCCTCGAATCCTTGACCATTGGCTTCCTTCATTTGTTGAAAAGTATTTTTTTCTGCAGTAGTTTAGAAAGCTATGCTTTCAAATAGGTCATCAATGCCCTTAATCTTAATTTAATATGTATCAACAGTCTATCTAGATGGCAGATTTCAAATATTCAACTTTTTCTATTTAAAATACAATGTTATATCTTTAATGAGGAAATTGCTGCTGGAACAGTTGCAATATTAATACCATAATTTTAGGTTTTTTATAGATTTTTTCCTTGATCAAGTACCTTCGTGTACATGTATCTCTGAAAACATTTTGAAAACAGTAATAATGGCTAGTTTGTGAACATTTATATTCCATCCTGGATTTGTGCAGAATGATTCTTATGATACGTAGGATACTCACAGATGGGATTAGTTAACCTCAATTGATATATTCTGTAATGGTTTCCTTGAAAGTATTGGGATAATAATGAAAACACCAAGCTTTAATAACGAAGCTATAAAGAAAGTTCCACTGACATTGCACTACATCACCTTTCCTTTGGACAGATTGTATAGGATGCCAAGTCATCTACTGTATTGTAAAATATTGTGTTTACCTTCTGGGGAAATATGGAAGATTGCAAATAAAACTTCAATAGCTTCAATATAAAAAAATAATAATAATAGTAATTAAAAAAAAATCCCATGACTCATTTGTAAATCAGAATTCACTAGAACATCCTAAACTCATGTTTGGATATTTTTTAACTTCTTGTAGGCCATATATTTCCTGAGTATTTTCATGTTTATATTTTCATGTGAATATTTATAAATATTTTTGATAAATTAGTGGAATTACAACAATAATAAAAGTGGTCTGTTGGATATGAATTCGGCATTAATAAGTATTTAGGATACAATTGATTTATGCATGATGTGTGGTTTCGTGAGCTGCTTTAAATCCAAAGTGCTTAACAAGTCTTTCCTCTGTTTCACAATCCACAGATCTGAAAGGAATCAAACTAAAAACAAGTGTGATGTTGCACTACCAGAAAAACTTCTCAAAATAAGGAAATGCCTTTTATGGCATTTCTAGTGCCTAAATCACTGTGTTCTTGACATCAATAGCATGAAGCTGCAGAAGGATTTTGATATTCAAGATTCAATTTTACATTTATTTACATGGGCCTACTTTTTAGAGTGCAAAAACTCTTCTGTGCATATTGAAGATTTAGCAGAACAAACTCCAGCCTCTGTAGGTGGGAACAGAGAAAGTATGTTGTATATAAATTTGACACAGGTTTGAGTATACTAACTCACCTCAACATTTGTAAAACCACTCAAAAATGGGGTATGAAGTCACACAGAAACAGGTATTGAGGTGAAATTCAGGCTTAGATGGATACAGACACAGGAACAAATTTCCACTTGATAAATCACAATTCTGGGGTATCTCAGCTCACCTGTGAGAACTGCTTGTCTCATCTTCTTCTAGCAAACCAAAAGGTAGACTTACTTACAAATAAATCTACAAACACTAGCAATTATACTAGAGTTTCCAGGAGTCCTGAAATTTCACACCCCATTCTACTCTCTAAGAACTTGACCGTGTACCTATACTCAGAGGCATCCGAGGAATTTGGGTTATCCCTAAATTATGTTGAATCGATACTGTTCAGATTTCAGATTTACATGTCAGGTGCCTGAACACTTCTACAGATCAAGGTTTAAGTGACTAACATATTTATATTTACATACATGTTTATATGTGTGTACATGTGGTGGGTGGGGTGGGGGTATAGGTGCATGTGTATATGTGTCCTCATACTTAGATGAATTGATAGATTAGTAGCAAAGCTTGGAATTGAATAGAGAGATGCAAGATCATAGAATAGAATCATAGAATAGCTTGGGTTGGAAGGGACCTTAAAGACCATCCAGTTCCAACACCTCCCTGCCATGGGCAGGGATGCCACCCACTAGATCGGGTTGCCCAGGGCCTCGTCCAACCAGATCTTGAACATCTCTAGGGATGGGGCATCCAGAGTCTCCACATCTGGTGAATTAATCTCAGTCCCCCACTAATTAAAGTGTGTGGCTTCTGAAATATTGTTGGTGGAACAGAATGAGTTGACCTAAAAAGCCTTTTGAAAATACACCTAGTCATAAGATTTGGAGGTAGGGAAAAATACAGAAAAATAACCTATATGGCAAGGGGGGAACAACATCTCCAGGGATAAAGACAGGAGACAAAATATGCAACATATTCATTGCATTATCAATGGACTACTTAGTTTCTCTGCTATCTAAATGATATTGATGGAGGTATTTGCAACCTCAGTATTGTAAATATTTATTATGTCTAGTCTGCTCTGTCAGGCATTAAATAACATTCCCATTCCCATTTTCAAGAACTATGTCTAATCTTTGTTTACACTAATGCCTCCTTTGTTGACTTTTAACAATTATGCGCCATTGACAATTGTTTATTGTTGTTTAATTAGGAGGTGGATTATTCCCATGTTTTAACGATCACTGTTCAACAACTTGACAGAAATGTTATTCCCAAAACAACCAAGCACAAATTGGCTTTGATTTATTTTACTTAATCTTGTTATGATTGTATTATAAGCTCTCCAAATTATATTTTTTTTATTAATTACAGTATCTCACAGTTTCAGCTCAGTAATGTCTACCAAAGAAAAAAATATAAACCGTCCATGCTGATGAATTCTGTATCTTAAATAAAATAAAATAAAATAAATAAAATAAAATTAAAATAAAATAAAATAAAATAAAATAAAATAAAATAAAATACATAAAAATGTTAGGTAGTAAACAAATATGTACAATAAACTGATCAGCATTGACTCCAGAGCTGATTTCTGGTTTGCTAATATGAAGTACCCTTTAACTCTATATTCTTAATGATTCAGGTAGGCTAAGTGTTAGAAAATAGGGCCATCATTTATTAGGTTCTCAGTGTTAGATGTAAAATTTGAAACAAGAAATTATTGATAATAGACATTATAAATGCTTACTGTTATATGGAGAAGGGCATGACATATACTTTCATTAGCCAATAAAAGCATTTATATTTTGTCATGAAATATTGATGATCACTAAAATAATAATGAGAAAATACTGCACAAGCTAAAATTTGCATGAGATAGAGCAGCACACATTTTCACATGCAATATTTCACATAACAACTGAAAAAAATCAGGTACATTAAAATAAATACTATGTCTAGTTCAGGAGCTAATTGGACATATGTAAATTGGCTATGTCCCGTGCTTTTCTGAAAATACATGTTTTTAATATTTTTTTTTTTCTCAAAAGGATTTTATTGTCATATTCATCTTTTAAACTGCAAATCTAATCAGCACAAAAAATGTTAAAGACAAAATTGAAATAAACAGTATTATCTAGAGTTAAGAAAAGAAACAACTGAAATGTGCAGTTTATAAATACTTTCAAAATTTAAGTCAAATTCAAGTTTTGTTCTGGTTTTCAATTCATACCTGGGGTGGGGGTGGGGGCGGTCAGGGGTAATGTAATTCTGTAAACATTACATTAAGAAGTCCTGACTGAAGTTGTGTTCATGAAGTCTGAAAGGAACCTGACTTTTACCTAGATGAACATATTTATCTAGCATCTCTCCAAAGTTTTTGAAGTCCATTACTAAAACAGTCTTATTTCATAGATTGTTCAGTGCCTAGATAGGCACTAGATAGATAGGCCTAGATAGACAGGTGACAAAATTTATCTCATTGCTGGCCCTGTTTTAAGTATCAGGCTGTGAAGCTCCCAAGATGCTGGGGTGAGCTAGCCAACAACTGAACAGGGTTATGCGAGAACCCTGCCTACGTTTTGTTAAGATTTTTTAAAACCAGCATATTTTTATGAAGTGTTTTACTTTGTTGACTAAGCCATTTCTGACAGACTGATGCTGAAATGCAAAATTTACAGCCCAATCTAGTTATTACCACTTGCTTCTATCTAAAGCATTTGTGGAATCTGCTTCACTCCTCTGTGGTGTTTCCAGAGGTTATGCAAGACAGCTTCTTTCACTCTTAACATTTTCATAGAGTTAAATAAAGTAGTTGTAGGGAAGAAACACAATTTCTAAATATTTAAAAAGGCTTTTAGTGATGTTTGTATAGGGGAAGGATGACACTAATCAATAATAATTTGAAAAAAAAACACAATGCAGTGTGCTTCATTTAAGGATAAATGAATGACACACATGAAAGTTTCACCCTTCATTTTGAAAATTTTGTCCCTTTCCTAATAGTAAACATTTTATATTATAGTCATTCTGAAATATCTTCAGACTCCTTAATATCCAAAGATAATATTTTCAAAAGCATTTCTTCAGCACTATGAGGACTTTCTCTAGGGTTTGAGATCCTAATTAATTAGGCCATCTGGAAATCCCTGCTCAGGAGATCAAAACTCCTAAAAACAATACTGTTAAGTTTTTCTTTACTGGTTCTTCATCCACCCCCAAAGCTGTATCCAGACACCTTGCACAATTTTATTATAATTTCTATAGACATCCTATTAACGTTTTTTCTCTCTTTTTTTTCCCTCCACATTTCTGGCCAAAGACTTAAACACTCTCTCGAAACCTAACCTTAAAGATCTTCCACATATTTTCTACTACTTCTTTCATTTGCAAAATGATATAGTTTTCTGTATGAATCGTGGCATATGCCATGAGGGATAAAACAGGTAAGCTTCAATACAGACCAGACAGAACATATTTTTTCCATTGTCCACAAAGACATTGCTTTAGTTTTTGATGACTCTTAGCATATTTTAGTACATCATTTTACTTCTCAGATCCACACTGCTTAGGGCTGAATGTTGCTTATAAGCAACATTAATTAAAAAAAAAAAAAAAAAAAAAAAAAAGTCTGGGTTACTTGTTTAAAAGGGTAGTTCATGGTGGGGACAAAAACCAGTATCCATGCAATAGATCTATGTGTAGCACTGTCAGTTTATGGGAACATGAATACTGCAGTTTCTACTTCATAACACATCTTTAGATGTTTCCGAGGAAAAGGAAAGTGCATTTGATCATAACAGTTACTGAGATATTTGGTGTTTATTTAAATGGTTCCTGAGGTAGTTGTGTAATAAAAATAAGGCATTTGAAGACTGTTTTTTTAACATGGAAATATAGATGAAAAGTAATAAGTCTTCCTAGGATCTTTTTCTTCCAAGAAAATGAAGTCAGCACAGCAAGATTTAGTCCTACATATGCTAGAAACTGTGTGAAGGATTTTTTTTCTGAGAAGACTGATAACATTTTGAGCCAATTTCTTTTCAGAAAAATAACAAGGAAAAGTCAGAAAAAAATGAATCTCTTCTCTATTTACACATACAAAAATTGAAGCAGAAAAGTATTGTGTGTAAGATTACTGAAATATGTGACTACATTATGTAACAGGAACTTGAAAATGGAAGATAAAATAAAATGTAAAAGACACTATTTAATTTTTGAAGGATATTTCTAAGTTCCTTAAACTTCTCTTTTAAGTCTTCCAAATCACTTATTAAAATGTGCCTGAATTACATATCACTAAAAAAAGTTCTTTTTCATAATGACCAGTTTTGCCATTACGGTTTCTTTCATTTTCCACTTAAAAAAGAAACAAAGAAAAAAAAAAAAGTTACATATTCTCCTATCACCTTCTAATCATACATAAACAGTTTTATATCATTGAATTTATTGAAATACTACCTGACAATATTATGCACATTCCATATGTGTATGTGTTATGTATGTCTATGTGATATATATATATATCCATGAATCTAACTACATATGATATCAATGATAAATGGAAGAGTGGCTTATTAATCGTATCACCTGCCTTGTACATTAGTCCATACTCCAGTTTGTTACATTGAATCTATCTACACAACAGCTTTACAGTCACCACGAACATAAAAATAAAAAATAAAACAAGAATCCATAAATAAAAAGAAATAGGATTAAAAGAGATGGGAAAAAATATATATATATAAAATTATCAGGTCCAAATCCAGATATTGGTGTGTCATAGATTCCACTTATGGAATTGTGTCATAGATTCTACTTCCCAAGATGTTGCATCCTGTTGGGTTTCTTGCCATAGGGTTTCTAAGACAGGCTTCATGCTTCTAATAATTAGTAGCCTTTTGTTTCTACATCAGGACTAGATTAAGCTAATTTATTTTTGTCCCAACACTTACTTTAAATTTGCCTTCTTTCAACATGATGCTTGTAAACTCAGGGTATTTACGGAGTATGTTTTAACTCTTATTTTTCTTAAGGTAAAAATCAACACTATCAGCAACAACAACAAAAACAAAGAAACAAACATATCTTCTTTTAATTTCCTTTTGTAAAACAGGTCTTTCACTTTGTTCATTCTGGTAGCCCCCTTATGTACATTTTCCAGTGTGAATGCTGTTCTTCTGAACAAAGTAAACTAGAACTGTTCATGGCACTGTACCATTGGCTTTTTTATACTTCTATTGATTTGACAGCACCTTACCACATACTTACTGGAGATACAATTGTTTGTGCATGATCACATGTCATTAATGGTTTGCTGATGCTTCTGGTTCATATACCAACCCCAGTGGATAAGTGGATAAGCTGACAATTTCTAACAACACTTTTTGCTATTTATTATTACATGCAAGAGCTTTCATTTTGGTGTTTTTGTTTTGTTTTGTTTTGTTTTGTTGTTGTTGTTGTTGTTGTTGTTTTCCCTGCTTAAACATGAATCTAATAACTGTTATTCTGAAGGGATATGGTGTCATTCTAAAAATTTAATAGAATCATTAAGAATATTCTCTATCAGACTTGCAGTAACTTACAGTAACTCTTCCTGCGTTCAGAAATGGACATTACCATTCACTTCTTAATCGACATGTATATAACCATCTGAATATCATCATAATGCCAGTTAATTGGACCCTCTGATTATTCACATATATATGTTATCTCCCCTCTTTTAGTTTAAAACCATTCCTCCTTGCCCTGTCATTATCTGACTAAGCAAAAAGATGCACTCTGTATTTTTTATAAGTTCCCTTTAAGTATTGAAAGGCTGCAATAAGGTCACCCATGAGCCTCCTCTTCTTCAGGCTTAACAGCCCCAGCTCTCTCAGCCTTTCTTCATAGGGGAGGCACTCCAGCCCTCTAAACAACTTGTGACTCATCTAACAGACCCACATCCTTCTTGTGCTCTGGGCCCCAGGCCTGGATGCAGTACTCCAAGTGGGGCCTCACAAGGGCAGAGCAGAGGGGTACAATCACCTCCCTCAACCTGCTGGCCACTTCTCTGTTGATGCAGCCCAGGACACACTTGGCCTTTTTGGCTGCAAGTACACACTGGTGGCTTATGTCAAGATTTTTGTCCACCAGAACCCCCAAGTCCTTCTCTGCGCAGCTTCTCTCAATGAGTTTTTCTCCCAGTCTGTCCTCATGCCTGGGATTGCCCCAACCCAGGTACAGCACCCTGCACTTAGTCTTGCTGAACCTCATTAAGTTCATGTGGGCCTACTTCTCAAGCTTGTCCAGGTCCCTTTAGATAGCATCCCCTCCTTCTGTAAAAAGGATCTGCATCCTTGTCTAACTTGAAAATTGCTCATGTGATTCTATCTCCTTTGAAAGTTAACATTAGCCTTCTTAGTTCATTGCAAATTCCACTTTGGCTTTCTTGGAAGTTTCTGTGGTCAAAAATCACTTTATCCTTTATGTTCATTTCTGCACAAGATCTAACACAAGTTTTAGCAATTTTTACTTTATCCTAATGTTTTCTGAACTCTAATGACTACCTTTTCTAATTTCCCAATAAATCACTAAATTTTAAAGCAGTCTTTTAAATCTCTTTTATTTATTTATTTATTTATTTTTAAATATCAGTCAGTTTTCCTTATTTTTCAGTCTCTTTTCTTCATATTGAAAATCTGCTTTACAGATTTATTTTGTGCTTAGTATTTCACACATTTAAGCACAGACAACTCATGTTATTTCAGCAATTTCAGCACAAGATTTTCATTTCTCTAAGTGTCTCTCTTCTATATGACCCTGCTGCTTACTAGAATTATACATAATGCACTAAAACTTGCATTTTCTCAGTGACTAATTGGAGGAGAAATTTGTCATGGCAAGAAATATGCCAGATATTTCAGCATAATTTGTTCAGTGTAATTTCTGCTCTAGTCTATTTTGTGAAGTCTATCCTGTCAATAGATAATTATTTCAGGTAATTCAAGTTGCTTCTAGTAGAGTCATCTCATTATAGATATCTTTTTATAGATACAAGTGTAACAGGGCAGGTTAAGGTAGCTAGAGCAGAATTACAACCTCTTTCATTCCTTCTTGAATGAATATTGACCTAACCTGGTTTATTTCATCAGTCATCATTTACTTGTTTGCACTTAGTTGCATTAATTAGTGTCATGCAATCTCCTCTCTTCTCCATTGTGTCTTTTTAAGTTTCTTCCTCGTTTCCACATCTCCTACTCTTGCAGTCTTCCTATTGTATCACATTGATATGTATTAGCAGTTATGCAGGTTCCTCCATTTGCTTCATTAGTTTGTATATGTGGTGGTTTTATTCAAGCGGGAAGCTTAGCTCCATCACAACTGATCTCTCACTACCCATCCTTAAAGGAAGAGGGGAGAAAATACAATAAAAAGGGCTCAATGGTTGATGAGGACAGGGTTATCACTTGAAAATTATCAACATGGTCAAAACAGACTGAGCATAGGGAGATTAGAGAAATGTACTGCCTGTTACTAACAAGCTAGATAAATGAGAAACAAAAGAAAGAAACACCTTTCTGCCACCTACCCTCTTCCACATCCTCCCCCCGAGCAGTGCAGGGGAATGGAGAATGGGAGCTGCAGTCAGTGCCTAACATTTCGCCTCCACCGCTCGCTCCCCCACGGTCCCTCTCTGCCCCTGCTCCACACGGGGTCCCTCCAACAGGATACCGTCCTTCCCAAGCTGAGCCTGGATGGGCTGCCCACAAGCAGCAGCTCTGCAAGAACTGCGCCAAGTGTGGGTCTGTACCATGGGGTCCGTCCGTCAGGAACAAACTGCTCCAACATGGGCTTCATATGTGCAGCAGCTCCTGCCAGCTCACCTGCTCCTGCATGGTTCCTGCTCTGGGGGTTACAGCTCTGGCCCAGGGCTCTTCATGGGCCGCAGCCTCCTCCAGGCCACATCCACCTGCTCCACCGGGGGCTCCTCCACAGGCTGCAGCGTGGAGATCTGCTCCATGTGGGACCCATGGGCTGCAGGGGGACAGCCTGCTGCGCCAGGGGCCTCTGCACAGGCCTCAGGGGAACTGCTGCTGCATGCCTGGAGCACCTCCTGCCTTCCTGCTGCACTGACCTGGGGGCCTGCAGGGCTGGCTCTCACTCCTCACTCTTCCAGCTGCTGTTGCCCAGAAGTTTGTTTGTTTGTTTGTTTGTTTTCTCTTCTTAAATATGCTCTCACAGAGGTGCAAAAACTTTGTTTATTGGCTCAGCTCTGAGCAGCAGCGGGTCCCTTTGGAGCCGGCTGAAACAGCCCCTTACCTTACATGGGGCAGCTTCTGGATTCTTCTCTTACAATCCACCACTGCAACCCCCCACTACCAAAACCTTGCTACATAAACCCACTACAGTATAACATAACAAACAGTATCGTGCATCTAACATAACTCCAATTTGTCAAAATATATGACTTATGAAGAAATTGGGTAGCATGAGAGTAGGAAAAAGAGACATCAAGATCATTTTGAACTTTATAAACCTTTCAGTTTCAGGTGTTTGATTAAAATGTATACTCTTCTGGTCACTTCATATTTCTTAAGTCTTATAATTCATGCAGTAAATTAGTCAAATTTTATGTTTTTCCAAACCATCATCTGCAATTATTTGTGTACCCATCTCATTGATCTACATTGACCCTGACTGTAGGTTTTCAGAATCTCTTGGCAAGTTACACAGTAAGATAATTAGGTGTTGAAAAGAAGGGTAAATATCAAAACTACTGCCATCTGTCCTCTTTGTCTCCTCCACTTTTCTTTTCTTCATCCACATATTTGCATGTGTGAGGATTTCAACATATTTTGAAATCCCATCCCTTCCCTTCCTTTCCCTATGTCAGTAAAGAGAGACAAATAATTTTAAAAAGGAAAAAGTTATGCCTTATTTGTTTATTTGGGATATTAGTTATGAGCAGCTAGTTAATCAACACATTCACTTAGCTTAGAATGAAACGTATGGCTTTTACTAACCAAGAGAAGCACCAAATAGAAGTAAATATAAAGGTACATATGAAGACAAGATTTCTGATATTTAGATTCAGTTGTCTTTGCAATTCAATGGGGTCTGAAAGTGTCTCACAAGTGGACAGATTCTGATGGAAAGAAGAGAGGACATAGGTCACTGCATCTTGTCCTGCAGTTGTGCAGTTCACTGGTACTGCTCAGAGCCTTTAAGCCTGTTTGCACGTTTAGTCTACACACCACAACTTAGTTCCAGCTGAGGCACTCTGAGGCTACCCCAGTTCGTCCCAGATATTCCAAACATTCACTCAAGGATTGTCTCCCTCTTACCCCATTTCAGGGAGAAGAGCTTTTCCAATGCACATGTTGTCCCTGTCTTTTCTGTATACTTCAAAATGACATGAGTAGCAATTTTTGTCATTGAACCCACAAATAAGAAAGATAGGGAGATGGAGAAAGAGTGAAGATAATCCATTTCTTCCATCAACATCGTAGTCATCAAAGACAGACATCAAAATATACATATTAAAGATCATAGCCTTGAATACCCAAAGAAAAGCAGCAAACAACTCTTTAGTGGGAGTCCTTGAGCGGGCCTGCTTCCCTATGAGATTCAAAAGCCAAATGAAAGAACTGATGAGGTCAGAGAGCACCTGTTGAGAAAGACCTCCTAAGCACATAGTAGACTACATAGGCATGACTCAAAGAGTAGTCACTCACTGGATTCAGAGTATGACTAACTGTTAATGGAAGCTTTTCAACACAAAGTATGAGTCATCTGCCCAGACTTGGACATCCAAAACTCAAATATTTGAATCTGAGGAAATTACTCAATTCAGAGGATAAAACAGATGTTTCCATAGCATAATCCATTTTAAGATAGGCATCTTACTGGGGCAGACAACACACATATTTTATTTATTTATTTATTTATCTATTTATTTATTTATTTATTTATTAAGTGAGCCTACAGTGACCCAATTAAACTAAACCAAGGTGTCTTAACCTAGGTGAGATAAATCCCACTGATAATACTTAACATGTGAAACTGAGATGGCTGTGGTAGGTCCTCTGTCACCACTGTGTGGCAAGGTGCTTGTTTCTCAGCACTAGTAAGGGATTGTTCCTTGCTATTCCTTATTGAAGGTAACTCTGCTCCTAGATCATGAATCTGATTTAACCACTTATAGCTAAGACCAATAACTGTACCTTGAGCATTATTTTTTTTGTAATCCATAAACAAGCATAGAGAAAAGACTCCAGTAGCAGAAGTGAGAAGTCTGATTTGGAATCTTCAGTTCCATATACAGTGAATGGAAAGGTGTTTGTGCCTTAGAGAGAACTCAAAATATCCAGAAATAAAGGAATGGAATACTTCATATACATCTTATCTAGTTTGTTCTTAATGCAAATGTATATCTTTCCAGAGGAGACAAACTCTAAGATCACTACCATTCCCACAAGAGTGTCTTATCCTGTTCTACAGACTAAAGCAACAACTTCCTTTCTGGCTTCATGAATTTGCCTTCCTTAATCCTTACTCTAGTCTTATTTGTATGTTAACTTTGAGGATACTTGCATAGGTTGTGTATTTGGACTTGACTAGGTTAACAAGAACACTGCTATTCCCTTTTCAGATGAAAGGAAAAGTGTTCCAGGTGTTCCAGACCCCCCCCTTTTTTTTTTTTTTTTTTTTTTTTTTTAATGTAAAAAGTGAGCTCTAGTCTTGGAATTAGTATGGCCAGGTGTTTTTCACTAAGTTAGTCCAAAGAGTAATCTGAAGGGCTAGTTGTGAAAATGGAGCAAGAATGAACATTTCTATCTACTGTTCAGAGCAGTTAAAGCATACAGGTGAAAAAGTTTTGAATATTTTTCCAAAGTGTCCAACTCCTAATGTTAAGATAATTAGTTTCAGTGAGATGTGAGTTGGCTTAGTTCTCAGAATGTGGGTTGCCTCTTCCCATACTGCCTCCACAAGAATGTGTGTTGGAGTAGGCAGATAATAAAATGCTACAAATGGGAAAGCCTTGAATAAAGCAGTTATCATGTGTGCTAGGCAAGCATTGGTAAAGAGTGCAACTCTTTCAAAATAAGTGTTTCAGGTTTTTCCAGCTTCACATTGTTTTATGTGACATAATGTCTTTAATTAGGTTAGCAAAGGCTGAGATAATGTCTGTGTTTGGCAAATGTGCTGTACAATGTCCTAAGGGCTTCTGTGTAGTGCTGAGCAGCTTCAGTTCCCGTGAATGCTAAAGACTGCAGACCGAAACCTCTATTCTAGGCAAATGATCATTGCATCATTAGTAAGCAGTTAATTACTTTCTCTTTTATCTTAACTGGATCATGGCTTTTTTGAAGGTTTTATACTCTTTGTGTTCTCCCACTTGTCTGTTTAAATTTTGAATGAGAATCTCCACTGTGTATTTACAGGCTCTTGTGCAACTTCTCCCAGAGAAGCAAAGATAGACATTGTAGTATCTGTGTTCTCCTTGGATGAAAGATAAATAAAATATTCAGCTGGGTTGCTGATGAGGATGGCCTTCCTAATACACAAAGTATTTCCAGGTATGTATTTGCACTTCCTTGTATGGATACTACAACATTTTCAGGAAGCATATAACAGCAAAAGTAGAAAATGAAGCAAAACTGACAAAACTCAAATAACATTTTTCATTTCTATTTTGACCTAGAAGATATCCCTCTCCTCTCCCTTATTTTCATTTTGCCTGCTTAGCAAAATATTTATAGCTTATGCAGTCTTGAAGGCTAACCTCCATTCCACATGCTATATCATATAAGCATCAAATTTACCTTTTAGGGTATGTGAACTCATTTTGACTTAGAATGACAGTGTTCAACCATTAGAAGTTAAGCACCTGTAAAAATGTTTTGCTGGATCAGGTTAAGTAAGAAGAAACATAAGCTTTACATATAGGTTTCAATTTAACATAAAGAGCATTAAAAATAATATATGTGCATATAGGAATCACACTCATGCACTCATCTTTATATGATGGATTAATTTTTCATTAAGAGAAGCAGAAGAAACAAACTTTTACAGCAATACTCCATACTGTCCACCATGATAAAACGGTAGGTTAAATTCTGTATATGTTGCTATGATTGCTAAATTGATTGGAAATTTTGCCATTTACCATAATGAGAATAGGAACTACTTTTGTTTTAGAGAATGGTAAGATCCTTCACCTATAAGTGTGCTCATCAAATTGAATGCATGACAAGGAAAATATCTGAAACCTTCGAATCCAATATGAAAGAACGAATTATTAGCCATGTTATTAAAGTATGATTCTCTTCTGCTAACAAAAGGCCTTACTCAGATAACTTGTTTCAGCTGTTTGCTTTTAACCAGCCTTCTGCAAATCTAGGTCTATTAGGTGACATGAAAACTAATGGATTGATCGAAAATGTCAGTCTCTAGCTTTAATTTTCATTTATGCTATTTTAATATGCCATTTTAATATTTTATGCTATATCATTATCTTATTATTTATTATTTTATTAGTATGTATATGTTAATTATGCTGTTTTAGTTATGCTATTTTAATAAATTAATATGCTATTATTCAATTTTCAAGTGTGCTCTAAAACTTAAGGCTAGTCTCTTGATTTTATGTAGGGTTAGAAAAATCTCCCACTGGGGAGATAGTGAATATTAGGAAATACAAGGTTCCCATTCCAAAAATCAAGGAACTATAGAAAACAATTCTTTTAACTAATACGAACTGCTTTCAATGGACCAAGAGTATTACAACTGTAGAAGAAACTTTTCATATTTAGGCGAAAAAATAGAAATAAAAATAAAAGAATGTCAGGAGGGTGGGTTTTATTATTATTATTATTTATTAAATGGTTCTGCTATTTGAGATTTGGATGCCACCTTACCCTCTGCAACATCATCCTATACTTAGGTCCTATAATAATGTTTGGGTTCATGGCTGAAAATAGTCAAGTTCCATCAGGTGATTAGGAGCGTAGGCCCTAAATTGTCCAAAACCTTCACATTCCCTAGTTCTCTCACTCCCAGTGATCCATTTCACATCACTCATCTGTGATCCCGTGTCCTTCATTTCTTACTTTTCCTGCTATGGTACAGTACATTCCCTTTACTTTCCATTCCCATATACTTATAAATCCTTTGGCTGGGTCCTCAACCAAAAAGCACAAACTGAAGAACAAAGTGCTAAAGATCAAACAGGCAGTTGTGGAAGTTGCTACATTTTACAGAATCATACTACCAAAGACACATAAAGACACATAAATACATCATGACTGAAAAAAAAAAAAAAAAAAAAAAAAAAGATCATTTAAGACTGTAGTGGAAACAGCAGGCTACTTTTTGTGAGGCATAGAAACAGTCTGCACATGGGCAATTGTCATGATGCAGCCAGAAGAAGGTAAGAGAGGGGTTTAGAAACACCACGTTTGAAGGTTTAGACCTAGGACTGCCCTTGCTCAGGGCAGCTAAATTATTAATCAGTTATGCTAATTGTTTCTAAACAAAGGTAACATATGCTTTTTCTGTACCACAAAATCAGTATCCTCTAAAATCAAGCAGAGAATAGGTAAGATCAAAAGAGTTGTCTATAAAGATCTGAATAAGATTTAATTTCATATATTTTAAATGGATTCTTGAGTTTGCAATGAAGATAAGTTGGAGTGCATGTACATGAAACTTCCCTTAAAATAATTTCATATTACATTAAGATCCAGATGATGCATATAGTTGAATGTGTTATAGTCACACTGTGAAAAACATTTAACACTGTTATCTCTATTATTAAAATACAGCATGGCTGTTTAACTTTCAAAGAGTAATTTAGAAACAAATTGTTATAAGGCATTTAATTGTTCTTTATTTTTTTAACCTTATTTATTTATTTATTTATTTATTTTTTCCCTTGCAGGAGACAAAAAAGGATCATAGCATCTTCTCTATAGGATGGATTACAGTAGTCCTTAATTTCAGTTTATTTTTTTCCCTCATATCAGTATTTCAAGAATACATATATTCATACAAAATAAAAATTGTGTTTAAATAAAAATAACAGGGATTTTTATTGTAAAACGAACAGTAGCCATAGGGGAAAAAAAAAAAAAAAAAAAATCTTAGAAGTTATTAAGAAAAGACAAAATTTTTAAGGGTAATTAGAACCTAATTAGAAATAGAGATGCTATCAGTACAATAACAGTTGCCATTTTATTCATGACAATGCATAATTTCTCTAAGTGATACCATGTGCTTCTATCCTGAAAGCATGCACTCATAAATTGCTCACAGCAGTTAGTGGATGAATTAGTACAATAACTGTGTTTTGTTTTCCGTAACTAGTTGTCTTCTAAGTACTGATCTGATCATTTAAATTACTCATTAGGAATATTTATGGAAATTAGCATCAGTTGCCAAAGAATTATGAGAAATAATTTACATTTGAAATAAAATGTTAAGTACATAAAATCACCTTGATATCAGAATAACACTGCATGTGATTGAAGAAAATAGAAAAATTCATAACAGGAAAAATATTTGAAAATACTTTTGAAAATGATAAAAGAGTAATACATTACCCAATATTGAGGTCCTGGGCATCATAATTATATTTGTTTGTTTGTTTGTTTTGCTTTGTTTGGTATAATTTTACCAGGAAAATACCCTTTGCAAATAATATATTTAGAAAGTGATCTCTTGAATGTCAGCATATCATTGCTTAATTTTTTTAATCATCCATTGACTATAGGAGACTGATTATATTTGCTTACATCATGAAGGAATATGAAATTTAATTATTTTTCATAAAATGTTCAAGGATTAAGAAATAAATATGAAATCACAAAAGAGAAAAAACTTTTTTTTTTTTTTTTTGTCTTTCTAAGTGCTTCATGCTCCCTTGCAAACATGGCAGACAAATTCTTGAATGTAGCCAGATTATAATTATTTCCTTCTCTTTGCATTCTCATAATATTGTTACAACCAATATAACCCTGTATCAGACAAGAACTTTGGCTTTAATATAATCAGAAATCATGGAGTTTACCTGACTTTTTTTTTTCCATTTTTATGACAAGCACTAGGTTATCAAAGTTTTAGAACATTTTAGATGTTCAAATATCACCAAACAACATTCCCAGTAATGCAGTATATATTAAAAGGACTAAATAATTTTTCCTTTTCTTTTTTATTTAAAACATCAGAGAATCCCCCCAAAGTCATGTTACTTTCAGACAATATGTGACTTCACAAACACAGCCTTCAGTTCACTTAATCTGCAAGTGATCATGGTTTCCTTGAAATAAAGATGTTACATTATTATATAAACCATTGCAATCTAGATCATATACTTCATACAGATTGGAGTTGAAATCGTGTTATAATCACAGTCAAATGAAGGGCCCTGAAGGGCCTTTGCTTTACTTGAAATGATAGCTATTGATAAACTTATTTATCTCATGGTTGAGAAATAGGAAGGGGGATTACAGTTCAGAATTTTCTGGAGGATAAAAAAAATATATAAAAAAAATCACTGCTTTGCATCGAGACTCTGCCACTGTTACAGCTGACTGCTTCCACTAACACAGTTCAAATTTCTAGACACACCAGGCCATCGTGCTGGCTCAGCCAAAACATAGACAGCTGCATTGTAAACATCTAGATCTGAGCCAGACTCCTAAAGTCCCTTTATAGTCAATGGAATGAAGTAGGAATTTTTATGATTAACTTCTATTTCAGGGAAATGTCTACATAAGTCAGACCTATCTCATTCAAAAGCAGTTTGTTTGTTTGTTTGATTGATTGATTGTTTTTCCTTTAAAGATGGAGCCCTGAATCTTTAGAAATCTCACTCTTCTACCATTTTCCTTCAGTTTTGTCACCTCTTTGCTGACCACAAAGTACTGAAGAAATTACACAGTAACACATCAAAATTTTCTGCCATTTGGAAGAAAAATCTTGGGGTGTCATTTTTAGTGGTTTCTCTCTTAGTTATTACACAAGTTATTATTCACGTTCTTATTCCCTTATTCGAGCACCTCATTATTATGAGATGGGAGATTGCACTGGTAGACCAGACAAAGGAGCATGATTTATTGATCCCAAGCTGTAGACTCAGAGGTTTGTAATGGACAGAGTTAGATTTTAAGAGAAAGAGTACATTGAGTACCAGGAGAAAAAAGCAAAACAAAACAAAACAAACAAACAAAACAAAACAAAACAAAAAAAAAACAAAACAAACAAACAAACAAAAAAAAACACCAGTAAGTCTTAATAGCAAATTGTAAGCTAGAGACTACTTTAACAAATAGAACATGGGTTTCTTCTCACAAAAGTAAGTAGTCCAGTTGCTGAAGTTTGAATGTGTTAATTATAGGTCACAATATCTGACCATTATAACTTTGAACAAATGTTCCTCAAGCCACAGCACAATAATAATATAAACAAGTTCTTACATACATAGTCTCTTTTTTTCATTCAGGTACAATCTTAGAAAGTTTCTTACTGTGAAAAAGGGCTTTGACTCTTTGGTTATTGGTGAGGTCTTAGCTATTGTCACTCCTGCTGCTGTTACTTATAAGTAAAAGCAGCAAATAGTGCCAATGTTTTAATGCCTCATGCCAGAACCATCTACACATCTACACCTGCAGCTGGCAAAGGTTACCAAATATTCTCCCTTAATTCCTTCATCAGTATTGACCATTTGGTTCCTCACCCCAAGTTTTATACACTTTTGTGAGAGCATTTGTCTTCAAGCACCACTAAGTTATTTGTAGAGTAATAGGCTTTTAGATCTAAGTTGAAAATGTATTCTTGGCCTTACAGTAATAACATTGACTCAAATATTTTAAATGCCTCTAAGTAGCTATGGGAATGTATTTGTGAGTTTTTATGACCTTGACTGAAGGAAATATTTTAATTGTGATTTCAGGATGAGTTTAGAGAGAGGATTTCCAAGGAAAGTGAACTCTTAATCAATGATTTATCTTCATCTACAGTAATTGTTCTTTCAAGCAGTTTATCAGATAATATTTCTGTGACCATCTTTTAATTCCTGTTCAGAATGTGAGTACCTGAAAAGGATGGTTTGATATGAAATTGCCATCAAGAAGATATATAGTGACTCTTGCAACCCATCACACCTCAATGTAAAAGAACCAAACAAGATCCTGGAACTGCTGAGCCAGGAATGCTTGGCACATTTCCCCAGAGTATCTACATTCAAATCTTCCTGAGCGACTTTTATTAACACTAGCAATATGAAAGATTAAAAAAGGCAGTTTGCTAAATATTTGCTTTGGATTCACTACTTAATTCTTGATAAGTTCTTAAGATTTCATTGGAAACTGTCCAGTAGGATGTGGCTATATCTTTTATCTAGTTATCAAAGCTACAGACAGCTAAGAACGTTGTGTGAGTAGTAATCTTAAGTAGCTACATCACACATGACAGTTCTTCAATTAAAGCTGTCAGTCCTGGTTCAGTCTATATATGCACCAAATGTATTTAATTTGTCTGATATATTTGTTAAGAAATTAAACAGTAAAGCAAGTCAGTATTGGTTAACACATTATTTCTTAGGCACCAGTGAAGTTAGAAACATGAAAGAGTTGAAGTTTCTGGCTTTTAAGACTGGACAATACTCATTTATCATCAGAACTGTTCTTCCATTTTCAGCCTCCTTTGGCATACCTCATTCTGAAATACTTTATTCCTTCCTTAGCTAATATCTAGGTACCTGCATCTGTAAGTAGCTACTTCCTGAGAGATAACAAGCAATACACTCCACTACCCCTACCGCTTTCCTCTCATTTATTTGTCATTTTATTGTGGATATCTTCTCACCTTTCCCTATTAAAAGTATTCAGACTGGATCCTCTTTATTCCCTAAGTCCTACTCCTTCTTATATCTTCTCATAGTAAACAAGTGAACTTATTTATTTATTTATTTTTTTTTATTACCACTGGCTCTTAGCAAAAAATGAAACCTGGGGTGTTTTTGGTGTTTTTTCTTTTTTTTTTTTTTTTTTTTTTTTTGTAAGATTTTTTCTTTTTTTTTTTTTTTAATCAGAAATTTTGTAATTGTCAAAAGAGAAACTTTTCATATAATGTTTTTAAGAAAACTGACAACAAGATTTCTTAGGTTCAAGGTAAAATTTCACATCTAACTCAATGTCAGAATCATGTAGAACACTCTTAGCTACTTGCTCTGGAAAAAAAAAAAAAAGGAGCATGACCAAACACTAATTTAATTCTACACCTTCTGCATCCAGGTGAGTATATTTACCTGGGATTGTGACTTGGTTTCTTAATTCCCTGCATTATTTTCCTAAAAATTACAATAATAAATGCATTTCTTTCTCAAAATTTTCCATAATCTTGTCACTAATTTCATTCTGCTTTAATTGTATTTTAGCTTCCTTCCTCTTTATTGTTTTCTTCTGCAGTAATGTTCCTAAGACTGACTTTTTCAATGACTTCCTATTTATTTATACATGTATTCATTTATACAATGTATACTATATTCATGCCTAAGAGCTCATACTAAGTTAGATACATTTTGTCAAGAGCTTTTTTTCTCATTCTTCCTCTGTTTTTTTTTTTTTTCTTCTATTGTAATAATCTTTCACTATTAGATGATATGCAATTTGAGGCAGTTTTTTCTCTATAATGTACATTTACAACGTGTACCAGAGTTAAATAGTAATGCAGTTAACAGAAAACCTCCTACTGCTATCACTGAGATAAAGAGAGCCTGAATTTTCAGACAATAGAAATCTTAGCGCCCTAAGGAAAAAAAAAAGAGAGAAAACACAGTCTCATTTCACATTTCCAGCATTCCTCAGACCTGTTGATTAATTTCCAATATCTAATGTGAATCCTACTTTTAGAAGTGTTGGACACAATTCCTATATTCCAGAACAAAAAGTAGGCCAGTTAAAAAAATAGAAGAAATAGATTATGATTTTTTGAAGACTTCCTTCAGGAAACTTTGGAAACACTGAATAATGTCAATAAATGTTTTCATATCACTACAAATATTCATAAAATTCAAAAATTTCATAGAGGAAAGAGCTCTGATGTACATCACAAATGCTTTATTTTCTAATAATACAACATATCTTTATTTACATATCTTTATTTAACATATCTTCAGCATATCTAAGTAAAAAGTTACCCAATTCAGAGATATAAACAAAAATTCTGGATATCCAAGAAAGGAAAAATATAGTAAAGTAATCGTAGAGCAAGAGAGCAGGAAAAAAAATAAAATCTTCTTCACTCACACACACACACGAATGCACGAATGTTTAAAATACTCAAGTAAGATTTTCTTCCCAGGGTCTTTTTACCAACTTGTAAGCCTTGAAACTCAAAGGCTTTTTTTTTTTTTTTTTTTTTTTTTTTTTTTTTTAATCCTAGCAATATCAGTTGGTATAATTAAGGATGTTAAGGACATTATCTATCCTTTCAATACTCTGTCTGTTGTAGGCCAACACAGCACTTAACTAACACCAAATCATGGAAAAGTAGTGCTCAGAATGGCACTTCAAAGACAACACAGATAATATTGCCTGTGATTATGCTTGTACCTTCTATCACCTTTAAAAATTGGAAGTCATCTGTAGCATCACAGTTCAGATACTTCAGACATAAACAGAAATCGGTTAGCTGAAAAAAAATCTACTTAGAGCTGCAAAACTTGGTACACATTCATAGCATATTTTCCACAGTGATAAATACAAGTTACACATTAAACTCCCCACTAGTTTCCATCATATCACTAGACAAAAAGAAAGGAAAAAAAAAGATATATATGGATATATATATATATGAATATAAGTATATGGATATAGTGAAATGATTAATTCTATATAAATTGAAATCAGACACTTCTAGGCTAATTCAGCTGAGTTCTTTTAAAAATCTACATCAGGCAGATAAGAATTGACTGTATTGATTGATCCACCATAATAACAGTGGGATGCCTATACAATTAACTCAAAGCAGATGTCCACAATTTAGTCAGACTAATCCCATCCCTAGTGACAAATGTCATCATAGAATTATCTTTAGAATCACATTTTCCTACTGTTTACAAATGTCATGTTGAATGACAATTCAGAACAGTTTTTGGAGAAGTATTTCAAACAGATGAGATGTATAAAGAAGAGTTATAAGATTTCCCAGTTTGGGGATTATATAATTTTATTTATTTATTTATTTACTTAATAATAAGGAATAAAATAAAATCAGTTACAGGAATGGTAGTGGTTTTTGTCTGTACTTTCCCCATATAAAAGCTTATAAGAGTAAGCTATAAGGATACCTTAAAAAGGTAGTCTTTGAAATTACTTTGGGATGCTTTTCAATGAATATAAGAATTACCTGGACTTGTCCTCAGTATTTGCCTGGCCTCTCTTTCTTCAGTAGCATGGTGTTACCATGAGCCACTTGGCTGCATTTCCATTGTTCAGACAGTGAAGACAGAACATTTTTTCAACAAACAACTGTGGCTTCAGTCTCAGTGAGAAATATGAGAGATGGCAAATGTCTCCAGTGCTATTCCACCTTGAATGTCTCTGTAGCAGAGGTGTTTGCTCTCTGCTCTCAGCCAAACAAAACATGTTTTGAAAACTTGTGACAAAATACCTACTTACTGTAAAATGTATTTTCCTGTTATGGATGTGAATGTTACATTGTAGTACCTGTAGCGAAAGTTATATTTACTTTCTCTTGCCTGTAGAAATCATTTTTAAGCAACTAGATCTGTCATCTTTTTCTTTAATTTTTATTTTATTTTATTTTTAAATAATACACTATTTACTTGCAAACAGCATAAATATTTTGGAATTGATGTCTGAAACTGATGTGTGTCTTCATTTTGAAAAGAAGAGTGGCACTTTGTGCCCAATATTCTTTCTGAAAGTTTCAGAAGGATTTTTAAGATATAATCACAAATTATAATTGTGTCATTATGCATAATTACTCTACACCATTACATAACATAATTGGATCAGTTCAAGTTCTAATTGCATGGTTAGAGAGATTTACTCTAAGTATGTTTGGGATATAATTACACTAATTTCATAATTCTGGGACCCGCAGAGTCCAAATTTTGTTGGATTAATATTTATTTTTGTGGTTCTGTCTCGCAGCAGGAAAATCTCAAGATCATATTTTGCTTGTATAACACTTTCTATTTGTTTTCACTAGTATGGTATTAACCTCTATTTGTATTTGCAATGTGCTAATTTCTATCTGTATATGCAAAGATTACAGTATTACTTGGTCTATAGCAATGTTAAACCAGCTTATACAGGCCACCTCGGCCACTGGTCTAGAAATGCAAAATAAGCAAACACAGTGGTTAGCACATGGCAAGAAGCAGATGGGCAGAGACTAACCGGACCAGAGCCAGCTGGTGTGCAAGTGACAGGGTCTGCTTCACAGCCTTGTGAGGGTGCCAGTGCAGAGAAGCTGATGTGGTATTACTGGGACACTATTAATATCTCAGTAGTTTAATGAAACATCTGTGGGTGGGCCTGTGGCAGCACAGACACCACCTGGAATATTGCTGGCTTTAGAAGACTGAAATTCATCAGTCAAACAGCAAAAAGACTGACATTGACCTTACAATATTGGCATTAAAAGTAATCAGATTACGTTTGCTATTCTGTCTTTTGACTTTTAAATGACCATCTGCTCTTCTTGTAATAGTCATTGGCATATGAGAGTTTCAGGTTGAAAAGTCAATATGGCATGGTTTTCCCCATTTCTTCCACTTGTTTCTTTAAGCTAGTGGAACTATATTCATTTTCTTTTATTATCCCGAGTTTTCTAATTTCTCCCTGTGTCTATAGCAGGTGCTAGAAAATGCTTTCTTTATATCCACAAAACTATTAAAACATTAAAGTTTTTGTTGTTGTTGTTGTTGTTCTTTGTTTTTTGTTGTTGTTGTTGTTGTTTGTTTTTGTTTTTGTTTTTTTTTGTATTCTATCATTTCATATCTGAAAGTTGAAAATACTGCTAAACCAGTGTAATCTTGGAAAAAGTAATGCTACCAGAACTACATCAAATAACTAACAGTAATAAATGCATGTATTAAAAATCACCATAATCTTCAAAGCAAATCCCAAAATGATTGCAAGTCACTGCGATAGACTTCTGATACACTAAAGACTTGACTTAGTTGTTCATAAAAAATCATAGAAATCACAGACTAGCTGGCGTTGGAATAGACCTCTCGAGATCATTCAGCCCAGTCCTTCTGCTCTGCGCAAAGCCAGCTAGTACATTCTGCTAGGGACATTGTCTAGTTCAATTTATAGTATCTCCAAAGATGGAGACTCCCCAGTCTCTCTGGACAATCTGGTCTGATGACCATCCTTAAAGTTAAAATGTTCTTTCTTAAGTTTAAACGGAATTTCTGCCCATTTCAGTTTGAGCCTGTTGGCTCTTTACCTTTCACTAAGCATCAATGAGAATAGCCTGGTTTCATCTTTAACCCCTCCCATCATGTATTGATATACATGAATAAAATTCTCCCTGAGCCTTTTTTTCCCCGAGCTGAACATTACCGTCTCTCCCAGCTTCTCCTTGTACAACAGATTCTCTAGTTAATCACCTTTGTGACCCTGCTGTGGACTTACTCCAATATGACTAGGTCTCTTGCCTGGCCTTGGGAAGGCCAGAATGCACCTAACCACCAGAGCAGAGGGCAAGTGTCATCTCTCTTGACCTCCTGGCAGAAATGCTCTTACCAATGCAGCCCAGGAAACATCTTTTTTTTTTTTTTTTTTTTTTTTTCGATAACTCACAGGGCCATTTCTTCAAAGCTGCTTTCCACTTGGTTTATCCCCAGCCTGTCCTGACACATGGGGTTCTTCCTTTCCAGGTGTAGGACTTAAACATTTTTCTTTGTTGAAATCATGACATTCCTGTTTGCCCATTTATCCAGCCTATTGAGGTACCTCTGAAATGGCAACACAAGCCTCTGGTGTATTGGTCATTCTTCCCAGTTTGGTATAATCTGTGAAGTTGTTGAGGGTGTACTCTGTCCTATCATCCAGGTCATTAATGAAGTTGTAGAACAGTATTGGACTCAGTATCAATGACTGGAGCACAACCCCAGTGACTGGCCTCCAGTTGGACTTTGTGCCACTGATCACAACTCTTTGAGCTTTGCAGACAGTTTTCAGTCTATCTCACCATCTGTATATTTAGTCCATACTTTGTGTACATGTTCATGAGGATGTTATGGAAGACAATGTCAAAAACCTTACTGAAACCAAGATAAGCAACATTCACTGCACTAACTTCATCCACTAAGCTATTTATCTTATCATAGAAGGCCATCAGTTTGGTCAGGCATCGTAAATCCATGTTAACTATACTCAATCACCCTCTTGTCCTTCATGAGTTTGGAAATGTTTTCCAAAATTATTTGTTCTATCTCATTCCCAGGGATTGAGGTAAATCTGAATGACCTGTAGTTCCTTGGATCCTCCTTCTCAACCTTCTTGAAGACAAGTTTGGTCCAGACCTCAGGAACACCTCATGGTTGCCATGACCTTTGAAAAACAATTGAAAGTAGCCTTTCTAGTTAATACATTCAATGGATACTTGACAACTACACAGAGGAGAATGTAGATAACCACTTAAGGGTGAACTGTCTATGCTCCATACTGACTAAATTTTCAATCACCACAATACTATATCTGACATCTAAGTTTTATTAGACACATATGTGTGGACAGGTAAAGATATTTATCTTCATGCATAAGCTAAATGATCTGCAAAAGTTATTGTGGCACCAAAACTTTTGGCAACCATGGACTGGTTAACCATCACCTGATTGCTATTATTATTTTTTTTGATCCTCCAAAATATATGTCTGTACCAAAAAGCCATGCATAATGGAACCAGTATTAATTGAAGGAATCTTAGGTTTAAATGAAAATATCTTCAATGGAAACATTTTCCTTTTTGATAAATTGGACAAAGACTACAGGAAGTATCTATCGGTTGTTTCCTTACATTCCTCAGTATACCAGTCCTGAGACAGAACACTATGCCTACAGCAGGAAAAACCTTTTAGAGGTTAAGCAGTATGGTTGAGGAGATATAGACATTCTTTCTTAGCAAACAAAGGTAAAACAGGCTTGTTTGTTCCCTCAGTAACTACGTTCCCCTGTATGTCTAATCTCATATTCCAGGATGAAGCTCAGATATTAAGAGTGTTTAGTAATTGATATCTTTTGTAAATGGACTTAATGAGAGCTAATTATTTTCTGTTAGGTAGTGATTATTATTATTTGTTGCTTTTATTGATATTCAATATATATCTCAAGGAAAAAAAAAAAAAAAAAAACTGAAGCCACATGATATTAGTTATTATAGAAATTCATAGAATGAGAAGATCATTCAGGGGAGTTTACCTTGTAAATAGCCACAGCAATTGAGTAGGAAAGGAAATGGAAGAACCTATGGTCTGAAAAGATTCACAGCAGAGACAGAAGTAGAATTCATAGAATCATAAAATGGTTTGGGTTGAGAATTGCCATTGTTTTTCTCCCAGCTTTACTCTAGTATATTATATAGTGTCTCTGATTTTAATGGTCTGTTCCTTAGGGTTACTGTATTCCAAATCTCCCAATAAGGCTAACCTGATGAAGGAACATGGTACAAAGTACAACAAAATGTGAAGATACCTTCTGTTTTCTTTTAAAGATATACATGCTTCATGCCAACCAAATGTAATTACAATGAAAGTATTCTCTTTAGTTCTAAGCAGCTTTCTCATGAGTACTTACATAGAAGGCAATGGAATCTGGAAATGATAATCAGTATCCAGGCCAACAGATGAAAAAAAAAAAAGAAAAAAAAAAAAGAAAAAAAAAAAAAAAGGAGTTTTTCTCCTGAAATAGTATTCAGAGGAGAATGCTCTGAAAGATGGAAAGGGAGCAGTAAGATGAGAATTAATTCTTAACCTCAGAAAGGTACAGCATATGGAAATCTAGATTAAAGCTTTCTGAAAGGATGTTGGCTTTACTGACTTTTTAATAGGCTTATTTTTCTTTTTCTTTTTTCTTTTTTTTTTTTCTTTCTGATTCTGCCAGGCTGCCAAATATGGTGGCAAGCTACCAAATATACTAATAGTCTGGATGTCTACAAGATGCAATAGTGATCCTAATTAAGACCCACAAGTGCAAGCACAAGCAGTTGAATGCAAATTGCAAAATTCAACTGATTATTTCTATAAGAATGGAAATTTTCTTCTCTTGATTAAATTCATCTTTAGAGCTTAAATTTGCAATTTACCATTTCTCTAGTATTTTGAGAACAGTAACTAGAATGTGAAGCTTGAATATATTTTATTCAAGTGAAAATCATGAACACTAGCATAGTTACAAGATTCTCCATGACTTGTAAGTGACACTAATAATATTTCTAAATGTTTCTAATGATCTCTTCTTTCAGTTGACACACAAAACCAATTTATGGCTTTCTTTTAAACCCCCCACACATGGAGAGTGGGAATGACTTCAAAGTATACAGGGACTATGAAATTTAATGTCTGATTTAAAAAGGGTCCCTTTATGCTCTCCAGTAACTAGTAAATCTCAGTAGATACTGCACCTGATGAGCAGATTTTCAGCATGCCAACATATTATATAAAATCTTGTTTTGATCTGGGTACACTGAAATTTACTTCAGCTGGTACTAATTACATCAAAACTTCTATGACAAAAGATGACATATCGTATAAAACAGATAAATCCAGAAATATCTATTCACACCTAAACAGGTTGTATAGCCATAGGCCTTCCACAGAGATCATCTTATCATTTTAGCTCCTGAGATCATTTTAGCTCCTGCTACTGTTTGAGGCAGGTGAGAGAATGGACTTTAGACCTGTAGCTCTACCAAAAGCTGACATATGTTGGAGGATTGCTGAGAGTTGTCAGCTTCTTTGATGGCATCACCCACATAAAACAGATGGAAATATGGTTGTTAAATTCCTATACATTTATTTCCTGTCTGTGGTATCAGCTAACTAAACAAATAAGAACTTCTTAACCATATGGTCCTTCAACTGGCTCTTGATTTCCTGCTCTAAGGGAAGGAGAAAAGTGAGCTTTATTATACAATAATGATCTGAAAAGCCCTTTTGAGAAGGTACTACCAAGATTATTTTCAATATTGCTTCCTTATGCAATGTTGATGAAAAACAAACAAACAAACAAACAAACAAACAAAAAAAAACACAAGAATTCTACACTGCACATTGGTTTCAGTGAGGACAGCTGGGGACTCTTTATTTGATTATCTGTCATGGCTGTGTTGTACTTTCTGAGCAAGATTATAGTCTGGCCAAGAATGTACAGAAGGTAATAACTTCACATAAATTCAGTAATTGATAAGCTAGCAAAACTTAGTTCAACATATTGATTCTGATACACTTTAGGGAATTATAAAAATATTGACTGTAAGTACATTCTGAAACAAAGTCCCTATCACATATCAGCATACACTATGAAATTATATCTACTGACATTCCAACCTCTTCCATAATGCTACTTTGAACTTTTCCTTATGGCAAGAATTTGTTGAACTATAAATTGGGATGCTTTAAGAAAAAAAAATGCTGTCAGGAAATCAAAAAATATTGATGTAATAATTTAATTTGTAGGAAAATAAGTTATAAATATTTGTTCTCATTTTGAAAAATAGCAGGATGGGATTTTCTAAAAGACTGTGGTTGTCCTAACTTTGCCTCCATGGACTGAAAGGATATGAGCCAGCGGTGTGCTCAGGTGGCCAAGAAAGCCAACAGCATCATGGCTTGAATCTCAAATAGCACGGGCAGCAGGAAGTGATAAAGGAAGTGACCAAGGAAATGATTGTCCTGTACTCGGCTCTGGTGAGGCTGCAGCTCAAAAATTGTTTTGGTCCCCTCACTACAGGAAGGATATCGAGGTGCTGGAGCATGTCCAAAGAAGGGAAACAAAGCTGGTGATGGCTCAAGAAAACAAGCATGACAAGCAGCTGAGGGAGTTGGGTCTGTTCAGCTTGGAGAAAAGGTTCGGGGAGACTTTATTGTACTTTACAACTACCTTAGAGGAGGCTGTAGCAAGGTGGGGACTAGGCTTTTCTCCCAAGCACCAAGTGATACGATGAGAAGAAGGATAAGCACTAGGGGAGGTTTAGGCTGGATATTAGGAGAAAATTCTTTACTGAAAGGGTTTTGTGCCATTGGAATAGGCTGCCCAGGGAAATGGTTGAGCCACCATCCTTGAAGATCTTCAAGAAACATGTGGATTTAAAACCTAGTAGCATGGTTTAATGGTGGACTTTAGTACTAGGTTAAAGGTTGGACTAGATGATCTTTGAGGTCTTTTCCAACCTGAAAAATTCTGTGATTCTATTTTTTATTTATTTATTTATTTTTATTTTTTCTGTGCATATGCTGTTGAAAATATCTTATCACAGACCTTAAAAAAAAAAAAATACAAGTGTTGTTGTTTTTTTTTTTTTTCTCACATCTGCTTCCTTTTCTCACAGTTGTTTCCTGTTGAGTGAAAGGTATAAATAATAATTTATAC
>CM021698.1:12582832-12607590 GCA_011074415.1 Stictonetta naevosa | reverse complement strand
AAGAAAGAAAGAAAGAAAGAAAGAAAGAAAGAAAGAAAGAAAGAAAGAAAGAAAGAAAGAAAGAAAGAAAGAAAGAAAGAAAGAAAGAAAGAAAGAAAGAAAGAAAGAAAGAAAGAAAGAAAGAAAGAAAGAAAGAAAAGAAAGAAAGAAAGAAAGAAAGAAAGAAAGAAAATTAAAGAAAAAAAGAAGGGGAAAAGAAGGGGGGCTGCAGGGGGGAGGGGAGTTCTTTGGGCCAGAAAGAAAACAGAGCAGTCAGCACCACTCTGGGAATGACTTGTCCTTTGTGACTTGGCTGCTACTGAGTGGCTATATCAGCTGTGATTTCTGTTTAAAACTCCCTGAATCCTGTATTCCTTTCTATAAAGTGACAAAGCAAGCTTCAACAAGCTTGTGGAATTCATCTTTCCTCCTCCAGCCGCCAGTGTTACCTGGAGCCCCAAGGTTATTGCATTTTCCTGAGGAATTAAAAGATTCCTGAAAGCTGAAAAGAGCCTCAAACTCAGGCTGTGGCCTATTCAGATGCCATATACAAAGTGAAAGGAAGTGACTATGGCTGGTGTTTGCTTAAGGTTGAACACAAATTTTCAGCCATTGCTAGCCATAACCTGATCTCTGTGACAACAGCAATCATATAAAGCAGCAATGTTTATAATGGGAAATCAAAGAAATCACGTTATATAGAAGGTATGAATATAGAGATTCAATATCTTTCTGTACCTCTTCATCTTCTGTATATCCCAGACTCTTACATGCATATTTCCATGTACAGTTCCCGAATACTAGTTATGCTCATTTATGCACATTAAGGACTCCAAAGATGATAAGTAGTATACCGCTGTCAGACATGGGGAAATTATTTCTGGTCAGAAAGATGACACAGTTGAGCATGTCCAGTCTCCAGGTCTGCTACCTATACCCTGCTATCTCAGAACCACACGTGGTTACTTTTGTTACTTCTTGGTGAGAAATAATATAATTTAGGTCTCCCATGTGATCCCTCTATCCCTTCATTACAGAAAATGGAATGGATGAACCAACCTTTTATGTGAAAAGAGACAAAGACCCCCTCAAAAAGGGCATACATTATCTCTTACTGATACTACCCACATTTTAATGTGGTTTTGCTTGACATGAAGCTCCAGTACAATATGAATGATTTCTAATTAATACAATAAAAGCCGAATATTAAGCTTTATATTTCATCCAGAAACATACAGAGAATGCAAAGTTAAAGTAAATATTAAATGCCTAAATCTTTGTGCCACAGCATTTGTCATGTCATTATGATCTAAAGTTGTTTTCAATTTATATTTCTGGGAATTTATCAGTTTAAGAAAGTACTGTGAGATTTATTTAAATACAGGATATTAGACTTAATTTGCATGTAATAGTGCAGGCTAGACCTTTCGCTGTCTTCATGAGTGTATGAATGTAAAAAAAAAAAAATAAAGAAAAAAAAATAAAGAAAAAGCACACATCAAAGTTGAAGCATGTTTTCAATCAATCAAATTCAGCTAGAACTATCAAGATTGTGTACCCTGCAGACCAGATTCCCATGCACAGCTGTATGAAGTAAAACATGAGCATACTGTGAAAACCATTATTGTCACTGAGATCCTAAGTAAAGCAACATGTGTTTGAACCCTTATCTGTTCCAACAAGATTTTATTTTAGAGAGAGAGAGAGAGACCAAAAGCATAGTACAATTATGCATTAACCATTCTTGGCACAGCATGGAATCAGAAATTAACCTCCCTTGGACATGTAGTTAATATTCTGTAGTCTTTCGTGCTATAGCTTATAAACAAACAAACAAACAAACAAATAAATAAATCTGCTCTGTCTTTAGAGCAAAGCTGGGTTGATTTCTACTCTATAGGCATAAAATTATATAGGTATATAAATGTGCTGGAAGTACAGATGTTTCTATCTTTGTGTATATATGTATATAAACAAAAGTGTATATGGGCATATGCATACATATGCATCTTTGTATACACACATACATGAAAGTATACACACGTGTGACTATATATAAACTAGATATACACATAGGTATACTGACACATTTTATACACTTAATCTGAAAATCATACCCTAATTTCTTGATATCACTTGGGTGTGCCTCCTCCTTCTCTTACAGGGAACATTGTATTCCAAAAAAGAATAATTATAATTGCTCTTTAAAAATTACAGGTGGCTCAGCTCCATGCAGCTATTCACTGTACAGAACTGTCTGAAATTTCATCACAAAAACTGGAATCAATTAAAGCTCACCTAGTTAGGGCTTTGTTAATAGCTTGACATTCACCTTCAGGTCATTATAATGCCTGTCTGATCTTCTAGAGGGTGTAGTAACTGTACCTGTACAGAGTTTTTGTTTTGAAGCAGACACTACAGGAAAGAAAATTTATATAAATGGTATTAACAATAGGAAAGGACAAAATAAAAATACTTGTTTATTCAGAACAAAAGCAGTCAATCCGGTTTGATAGCACTTGCTCTTTCTTCTATTTATCTTTCAATGTGTTTATATCTGCAAATTCTTGTTTGCCTAACATGTAAGCAAGTTGAGTCATGCAAATACGTATGTACAAGTGTTTGTGCTGGAACAGTTTGAGAACTGATGTTGGCATGGGAATTTATCCAACAAAGAAACAGAAACGGTGTCACATACGAAGAGATGACCGATTACTTAGAGAAGTCAAGCATAATAAACATAATGAAAAACTCAAGACAACAGTTAATCATTTATGTTAGGATCTGCTGCTTATTACTGGAGTGGGGTTGTGCTGAGCACGGCAAACAGACAAGGTGCCCACAGGCATAATATGGACAACTCACTGTCAATCTTTGACTGAAGTATGTCATTGGTTGACTAATTTCAAATACTGAGCATACTGCAACATGCCAGCACATATTTGCATGTATTTCAAAAACAGTTCAATTTGCTGAACAAACTATTTTTCTGGTGAAACAGATTGCTCAGTAGAAGACACTAAAAAACTTGGGTAGTTTCCGCTAAGTTTTCCTGTTTATTTATTTATTTAATTAATTAATTAATTAATTAATTAATTTTTCCCACTAATTTCCTCTGGAGCTCAAAACCCAAAACAAAACAAAAACAAAGGCAAAACAAAATCCAGGGATAGGTTCCCACTTGTGTAACAAAAAAACAAAACATGACACAGTTACACAAAAATAACTCCAGGTGACATTATTCTCCAATTAGTGCTTCTAATTTTTACTGCTCACCAAAATACTTGGCTGAACCAGTTACACACGACAGTGTGACTGACCCCAATTTAACCCTAAATTTATATAGGTGTAAATGGAAAATTATTAACAGGGATAGTCAAATAACACACCTGGTAATTTTAGGAGGAACATAAATTTAAAGGAATTTATACAGTATTAACAGCTAAATAGTTTTATAGCATACAAAACAACTCCTTTAATGAAAAACAAATACTACTACTACACTCTGCATTCCTTTCTTCCTTTCCTATCTTACTCAACTGAATGTTCAAGCTAATGTTCAACATATTTATTATTTACAGATCTGCATGGGTTGGATGATTTATTTGGTTAGCCTTAACATATGTTCACAATGCTACGCAAAAAGGGACATCAAAATGATGGTCCGGAAGAGTCAACAAATGAAAAACATTTCATCCTGTCATGACACATGTAGATGCACTCGATGAAGTTTTAAGATTTCTTTCAGCTCAGCGACTCAAAACTTTAGACCATATTTGATGATCATAGTTTGATGACTGTGAAGAGCAGACACAGAAGCTTATTGCATCAACAGTCCATTTTTATGTGTGTGTGTGTGTGCCTATTAGCGGTTTATTCGAAAAAGTCACTGTCTAGGAAATCATATCTAAAACCTCAAAAGCCAGAATAATGATGAATATTTAGGTTGAGTCTGTTCTTTGATTTTTCCCCCATTAGAATGATCGATAAATATCTCTCTAGCAAGTAATAATTCTTGACTGACAGATTACTTCCTTCTTATAGGTTTTGAATCAAACTAACAGACATTTTGATCACACTTCATTGTTTTATACTAATACAGCATAAAATCCTCCCACAGCTACATATGTGTCTGATGGAAATATTATATCTAATTCACAGATATTTATTTATAACAAATCTTATGTCTGAAGTTTCCTGGATTGCTAACAAAAATGTAAGTACAATAGATTTATCTACTGCAAAAACTCTAAATATTGACTGTACCCATTTAAATGGTGCAGATAAGGGCCAAGGAAGAGATGGACATCAGCCCTGTGGCTTTTATTTTTACAGATCCCTAAAGAATGCTCTGCAGTTTAAAATATAAACAGAAAAGGGTTTGCCCCAAGCTAGTTTTTATCTAACATTAAATGCAACTTAGTGGTGCCAAATATTACAAGGGGAAAGAGGATGAATGTTACAATAAGATCATGAAGAAGGTCATCATGATTGTCTGCCCCAGGCTTCTTCACATGAGACCATTCAAGGGGTACAAGTTTAAAGGCAGCAGGCCAATGCTGCTACTGTAAAGGAGGCTACTCCCTTTGAAGTCAATAGAAACAGCCTGATTTACACTGAAGAGACTACTATCTCTGAACAGGTAACCTAGCAATTCGATGATGACTAGGTAACGAGCTGTCAAAGCTTAAACAGCAGTCATTCACTTGCCTGTATCTAGGAAAGTGATATACTGCCAGAACTATATGTGTAGCATTTAAGCAACTGCCACAGATGGGGAATTTAGCACACTTGCTGAAATTATTCCAGGAATCCCTAAACCATATTTGAGCATCAGCAAGTGTATATAGAAATGCACAGTTATCAAGAATGCCATCTAGTGTACCCTCCAGCAACATTCAACCATAGCAGACCCTGCACGCAGAAATAAAGTGAAATGATTATGAACTGTACATCACCCCGGATGGTGAAAGATGGGGCCATTCATGGCAACCTGAGAAAATTCAGATGGCTGGATCTAATGGAAATCACATGACTTCTCAAAGCAACTTAGACTGTTTTGTTCTGCAGAAAGGCACAAGATTCTTTGTATAAGATTACATAAAATAATTCTGGTCCCATCCAGCCTGTCTCACTAATCTTCCACTAAGATGCCTTGTGGCAAGTCTATAACCAGAGCCACCCACCCTTCTTTATCTCTGAGTCACCTGAAATGTAGAGAAGCAGACATTTTTTAAAACAAGGCTCCTGGATAGTTCTCTGAATTCTGAGATAAGCATTAAGCTGTTTAACCACAGTAAAGATGTTTGATATGATGCTATCTGAAAGTGGTTAATCTTCATCTTACTATCTCACAGTTGCTCTGGTATGCAATAACGAATTGTAAATACCTAAATGTTTTCCACCATGCACGTCACATCTTTTATTTCTACACACACAAGTCTCAATGGCTGCACTTCATCTGTGGCTGAATTCTGTGATAGTACAATGGGTGAACCAACAGCAAAGGCTTTCTATTACCCACATTCATTTCAAATCTACTTATTGTGGTTTCCTGCTATATCTCAAACAAGTTTTCTGTCAGTTACAGGCAATACTACTGTGAATTATTTACATACAAATATTTATTTTCTTTATATATACAGCCTACATGCATTTCCAAGAACAATCTCACTATGATTCCTACTATATTCCAGCCTGTGTTAAGCAATTGCACAGATATATCTACTGTGTATCATTGGTGATGCAAAAGCTTTAGAATTTGTGTTCCACACTATAGTACATTTCACATTAAACAACTCCATGTTAATCTGTGAGAACAAAGAGGATTTCATGATGAAGAAAGCTCCAATGAACAGGGAACTAATCTAACATTCAACTTCTCTAGTCGCTAGGTACTTCCTATATGACTTCAGGCAAGGTATTCAGCTGTGCTCTAACTTCCTCCCTTGTAAACCAGAGATAAAGGCACAGCTGCCACTCTATGGAGATTCCTGAGGGTAAATAATGTTAAAGACTGTGAAGTGTTTAAACAGAACATTAACAGAGGGAAGTAATACTTTAGAAATACTCTCTCTTTTGCCCCACTTCTAGAAGTGCTAGCACCAGCTCTCATCTCTGTAACATTGCAATAAGCTCTGTCAACAGTTCTTCCAGTTTTTCTTAAATCCATCAATGAAAAGGGTCGATGTTTAAGGTGTTTAGTGAGATTGTCCTGAGCACAATCTGCAGTTTAGCTGTTAGCTATAGCATACCAATGATGGTGCCCCAGGACGAAGATAGCTACATTTTTGTGCTCTCAGATGGCTGCACAGACACTGAGAAGGCTGACAGCATATATACTGCTGAAAAGCATGGAAATTATAGTTCAATAAACTGCCTTACCACAGGATGGCAAATGTTTCTCTCTCCTGCATATTTTTCATTGAACTGAAGCCCACGTATGATTTACAAAACCACTAATAAATCTTTTCAGTGTGATGTATTTTCACTGCTATCAATGGAACCACTCAATTCAATGAAAATATACAAGCTCAAACCAGTAGGGACTGTATGTATATTGTTATTTATAGTTTTAATTGAATAATGACTTAGCAAACTACTAAGGCATGGACATCCTTATGAATTTTATTTTCCACTATGAGAATGGAATAAAGCAGAATTTGAGCTCATGGAGAAAGCCTCCTGAGTGCTCTCCTTAAGCTGGAAGATTCTCATCTGCTGTAGTCTCCTAGCATATTCTACACAGTTTTTCATCCTGATTAATACATGGGAAATTAGCAAGAAAACAGAACTAGGACAAAAAAGATCAATACTGAACATTTAAGGAAACCTATCTTACATATTGAAAGACCTGTCTTTTTTATTTGGAATCTATCTCTGCTCATATGGCAGAGTTCTCGATGCCCCTTCAAACTCTTGGCATATGACAAGCATCACTCTCCAGTTACATTAGTCAAAATACTTTGGAAGTGGTTGGACAGCATCTCAGAAGGAGGTATGATTTGCTCATAGCTATGAAGCACTGAGAATAGTGAATGAACACCTCCTATTACAGGTAGATAAAGTGAAAATCTGACAGATGGCTGCATCTTCACTATTTTGTGAAAAGTCCTGCATCCTGAACGTAAGTATACCATGGAAAGTCAGAGGTAAAGAGTAAGGAAATACCATAGGTAGTAAAAAACAAACAAACAAACAAACAAAACAAAACAAAACAAAAAACTATTTAGTAAAAATAAACTGAAATATTTTCCATAAGTAAGACAAAGACTACACAGTAATCAAAGCCCCAAGCTGGTGGGTTGCATATTATGGACTCATAAGAAAAAAACAACTGACCTGACCATATAGAGACTGGGAAAGTGGATAATTTTCTTAGTAAAACAAGAATGGCTGCTTTGAATTCACATAGTCAAATTTGGCCTCTGTTTATGCCATACCTACTCCAAGAGACTTGGATATTTCTTCTTTCTAAGAAATTGATTGGCTTCAGCCAAGCAACCTCTCTGAGATCTTCAAAGTCCTTAAATGAGGAATGCAAATTTTCAGCTGCACAATGAAACATTATCCAGATGTCCAGATGGTCTCCATTTCATATGCTCAGAGTCTGGTGTAACTGCTGTCCCAACATGATATGTAGCAGGTCCCCCATACCTGAATGACAAATGAGGTTGTGTAAAGGATTTCTTTGGAAAGAATTCTGTACCTCTGTGCAAAATGAAGCCTGTGAGCTCCTCTGCAATACACAATACAAGAAAACTCCAAACACGTATTAACACATCTAGTCCTCTTCTTGCACTAATAGAAGAAACTCCACCTCTACATTTGGGCCAACTTCAGTCACTTGAAGGCAATGTCATTTATTGTGATTTAAATCACATTAATAGCAAAAAATTGAGAAAGTTCAAAGACTAAATGTTTCATTGAAAATGCATATAAATCTCCCTGTAGTAGTAACAAATTGTGTCTGCTTCCCAAGTGTGCGCTTCCCAACTGCCGGGACTTTTTCTCTGGATATTTCTTCTTCTAGAGTGACTAAAATAGAGCATAAAAATAGAAATGCTACTTGACATTTTTCAGTAGCATTTTTTAAGAGTGAAATCAAAGACCGGATGCAGTTTGATTCTTGAAAAATACAGCAATTCTTTGTGTTTATTTTATTTTATTTTATTTTATTTTATTTTTTAATGAAAAAATATGTTCAAGATATAGACAATATACCTTAAAATTCAAGGATTACAGACTTCTACCTGGTTGACTAACAAGACAAAAGATTTAGAGGTGGCATGATTAAAAGATATTAAAAGTGAAAATATGGTCTCTATAGTTTAAGGCACAGCAAACAATAAAGATTGGAAGCAAAATCAACCCCATTCAAAACAACAGAGTTTTAAGATTATTAAGAGGGTGATTCATCATCAAAAGAAAATCTCAAGGGAAGTGACATATTCTCTCCCTTTATATGTTCAAATGAAAATGTTACTTGAAAATACACTTTAGTCAAACATTAAATTTCTTAGTTTCCAGGCTGGAGTAACTATGACAAAATGATATGCCGGTGTTCAGAACATAAATTCAGTAGTCCTACTTAGTTTTCAATCTCATTAGTTAAACTCAATGAATCTGCAAAATCATATGAACAGTATTATGCCATAAAAATTCTTTGTTAATTTCATATAATATTAATCATATTTTGACCTCCTTTTAGCAGATTTACCTCTAACAAATTTGATCAGATTTATTCAGCAAAAGGTTGGACATTTGTATTGAGAACAATAAATACATAATCATAGATACCCTACTGTTCACTAGAGGAAAGAAAATCCCTATAAAATGCACAGTTTGTTATGAAATTTATAATAATGTCTACTTTGTACTGCAAACAGTAAGGGTTTTATTAAGGTCACCATTAGTCACTAGTCTGTTTCTGTTTTCTGATGGAAGTAGTTGTATATATATATATATTAAATAAGTATATCCTTTTTTGCAAGGAAAAAACTAATAAATCAACTTACATTAGATGCTGAAGAGAAAAGCTTGCATGTTAGTGACTGTATCCTGGTTACTCCTAAACATGTCAATCTGGTGAAAAAGTTGCATATACATTATAGAATAGAGGTGTCTATTTTTGTAACACCATAAGCTTTCTGGCAAGTATTGATTACTAATTATGAATTAATATTCTTTTATTTTTATTTTTATCTACATTTTTCATACATTTATTTTCTGAAAGAGGAGGTATGCCATGAGTTTGTAGCCATATTCAGTGAATTTGTAGCACCAACATGTGGGTCATATCCTCATACACTGAAGGGACGAAGAATCTCAAAATCATCAACACAGCCCAACCTTGGAGGCAGCTCAACAAGACAGACAAGCACATGACTCCATCCTTACAAGTTAGGAGTTGATATTTTATGAGTCTGATAAGACAAAATTAATTGTTTGTTTTGAACCCAGACAATAAAATGTACACTGGTCTAATTGTTCTAGAAACAATTAAATTATTCAGCTAAGTGAGAGAGGAAAAAACTTTTTTTTTTTTTTTTTTTTTTTTTTTCCTATATCCTTCATCTTATCTCTTTACTTCTCCTTTGTGACAGAGAAGATTCTGGAAATTTCCTCAGGTGCTTGCCTTATTTTGAAATTATGGATATCCAAACAACATAACTTTATTTTAAAATTGTAACTAATAAGTTCATCAAAGACATTCTATAATAGGCATCAAAAGCACATACCAAAAATCCTAGGTTAATCTCTACATCTCCACAAAATTAACACCCTTTATAAATCATAAAGAAAACTGGGTGCAAAGGGGATGGTGGTATTCTGTTTTTTTTTTAGGCTTGAGATCACAAATCAGCAATGTGCCCTTGTGGCCAAGAAGGGCAATGCTATGTTGGGGTGCGTTTGGAAGGGTGTTGCCAGCAGGTCAAGGGAGGTGATCCTCCCTCAACCCTGGTGCGGCCACACCTGGAGTATTGTGTCCAGTTCTGGGCTCACCAGTACGAGAGGGACATGGAGCTACTGGAGCGACTCCAGAGGAGGTCCACAAAGATGATTAAGGGACTGGAGCAGCTGTCGTACGAGGACAGGCTGAGAGAACTGGGCCTGTTTAGCCTGGAAAAGTGAAGACCTCATTAATGTATATAAAGATCTGAGGGGAGAGTGTCAAGAGGTTGGAGCTGGTCTCTTTTGTGCCTAGTAACAGGATGAGAAGCAACGGGCACAAACTGGAGCATAGGAGCTTCTGGCTGCATATGAGGTGGCATTTTTCTTAAATTTAGGACAGGAATTACAGTCGTATGAAGTTTTTGTCTAGTTGTATGCTGGACATTTTGTCCAGAAGGATCCTATGGGAAACCGTGTCAAAAGCCTTGCTGAAGTCCAAAAAGATCACATCAGCTGGTTTCCCTTGGTCAACTAGCCAGGTGATCTTATCATAAAAGGAAATCAAATTTGTTAGGCAGGACTTACCCTTCATGAACCCATGTTGGCATTGTCCCTCAGGTGCGCTTCAATAACTTCAAGAATCATCTTCTCCATAATTTTACCAGGCACTGACATGAGACTGACAGGTCTGTAATTGCCAGGGTCTTCTTTCTTACCCTTCTTGAAAATTGGCACAACATTTGCCAGCTTCCAGTCTACCAGGACCTCTCCAGATTCCCAAGATCATTGAAAAATAATTGAGAGAGGTCCCACGATGATGTCAGCCAGCTCTTTAAGCACCCTGGGATGAATACCATCCGGACCCATGGACTTGAATTGATCCAGGTGGAGCAGCAAATCCCATACACGTTCAGGGTCGGTTGGAAGTTTATCATTCCCACTGTCATGGCCCTCCAGCTCAGGGCACCCTGGGTCCCAAAGCCCATCATCAGCTTTGAAGACAGAGCCAAAGAAGGCATTAAACGTCTCTGCTTTGCCCATGTCATTGTCTGTGAGGAGACCTTCCCCATCAAGTAGCAGACCTATGTTTTCTTTGGTTCTCCTTTTTCTGTTCACATATCTAAAATCACCTTTTTTATTGTCTCCCACAGACATGGCCAGCTTCAACTCTAGTTGGGCTTTGGCCACACGAATTTTCTCCCTACAAACACAAACAGCATCCCTGTATTCCTTCCTTGTCACCTGACCCTCCTTCCAGCAGCCGTACACTTTCTTTTTTCACCTAAGCTCCAGTAGAAGATCCCTGGTCAGCCAGGCCGGCCTCCTGCCCTGCCTGCCTGACTTCCAATATTTTGGAATTGCCTGATCTTGTGCTTTTAGGAGGCAGTGCTTAAAGATTGACCAGCACGGATGGGCATGATACTCAGCATTAGAAGTTTTTATTGTTTTTTAATACATGTTATACAACAAATAACCAAGAATGTTCAAATGTTCCAGCTGTCAGAGGTTCTGGGTGATATCTGCATGCCAGGAAGCCCTGTTATCTCCCATGGACTGACACATAGTGTAGACCATTTGAGAATTCCGACTAGTATTTTTAATAATTAAAAGTTAATTTGGATCTGATTGTATTCTATTTTGAGGATCTTTTCATGCAGATGTAAACCCACTTTTCTCTAAATGGAGGGCTAGATTCTCTTTTTCTTTAAATATAGGCTTTCAATGTAAAATTTCCACCTCCACAATGATGTGTGATGAATTTGTGAGGTGTGTTAAGCCTGAAGGCAAGTCTGCATAAAACAGTATGGCACAGCGATCTATGCTCTGTATTGGCAAAGTCTATGAAGTCCAAAGGGCATTGTGCAAGCAAGACACAACTCAAATGCTGAGAGGCTGCTTTTGAAGCAGTTATCTATAGTGTCCACTCATGTTCCAGCTATGGAATCAGCCTGTGAAAACCAACTAAAATATCTTCACATTTGAAGGCAGAACAAAACCTTTCAAACGAAAAAAAAAGCCAAACTAGAGAACATATTTGTTTACGTAATTTCTTTAGGAAAACGTTTGAAAGGTTTTGTTCTGCTTTCAAGTTCCTCTGAAGAGCTCTTTGCAGAAGCTTCCTAAATGATACACAGCATAATGGCAGGACAAAATAGAACATTTTTATTTCTCTCAAATAGAACTCCAAAATAATACATTTTTGGCCACACAGTGTTGTGGTTTAACACATCAGGCAGCTAAGCACCACATAGCTGTTTGCTCATACACACACACACACACACACACTCCTCAGTGGAAGGGGGTAGATAATCAGGTGAAAAAATGTAAGAGTTTGTGGGCTGAGATAAAGACAGTTTAATAGGATGGAAAAGGAAGAGAAATTATTATTATTATTATTATTATTATTATTATATGTACAAAGCAAATTATGCACAATGCAATTGCTCACCACCTGCTGACTGATGCCCAGCCTGTCCCTGAGAAATGGTCCCCCCCACACTCTGGCTTGACACCCCGTATTATTTGTTCAGCATGATATTACACGGTATGGAACATCCCTTTGGTCAGTTGGGGTCAGCTGTCCTGGCTGTGTCCCCTCCTAGCTCCTGGTGCACCCCCAGCCTCCAGGGTGGTATGACAAGCTGAAAAGTCCTTGGCTCTGTGTAAGCACTGCTCTGCAGCAATTAAAACATCAGCATGTTATCAACATTATTCTTATCATAAATCCAAAACACAGCACCATACCAGCTACTACAAAGAAAATAAACTTTATCCTAGCAAAAAACAGGACACATAGATTCTTTTTTTCTTTTCCAGTTGGCACCCATTTTATCATTTTTAACAGTGGTGACAAATGAACAAAATAAAAGTTAGCTTTTTTTTTTTTTTTTTTTTTTCTGAAGAATTCCAAGCATTGAAAAAACCATACGGCGCTGCACTTGCCCAGCAGGTTGGTGGGTTTTGTTCATTGACACTGACTTTTTTTGGAGATAAGTTATAGAGAGGACTACAAGATGAGATCCAGAGCACCTACTTTGTGCCTGAAATGGAAGTTGGACGAAACGTAGTCATCTTAAGTTCAAGAAAGTGATCCATAAAACCCTTGCAGCAAGTAGTGTCAAAGCCAGCAGACACTAACACTCAAAAAGCACTTTCCCGTTCAGCCTAAGACATTTCCCCGAGGCTTATACTCACGCCCAGCTCCCGCCCCAGCTCCTCAGACCCTCAGGGATGACAAGGCACATACCCAGCCTTCAGCTGAGCTCTGCAACAGGTGGTGTTGTGGTGTCAGCTTGTTAGATCTGAGTTCAGCCTAAAGAACAGCTGCTTCCACAGTGTGCAGAAACTGGGTCACAAGATGACACAGCAGTGCTAGTTCTGTCCCCTTTCTCAGGAATTGGTCCCGTGGGTTTGGATGGACCTACATGTTTTTGTTTGTTTGTTTGTTTGTTGTTGTTGTTGTGATTGTTTTTTGTTTGTTTGTTTTTTATGTTCCAAACCATTTATCATAGTTTATTTTTAGCTTTGCAAGCCATCATGGTACCAAGGATTCCTACTGGCACTGCAGGAACTGAGGACACCAAGGCCTCCTTGTTCAACCCAGTCCAAGCCCAGCCCACTCAGGCCTTCCCTACCACACCTAGGGCCCCACTTTGCCTCCCCGCTGCCCCAGACCACCAGCCCATGCCCCAGTGATACCACAACTGGGCTGTTCAGCTCCCTACAGTCCTGCCCTACCCAACCATGAGCCCAGCAGGCCGACACTGCAGCCCAGCCTTGGCCTGGCCTAGTCCCCATGGAGGTGCCCAGTGCCTGGGACTACCATGTTGCCCAGCTCCTGGATGGGAGTAGGATGGGCCCTGGCTGCCAGGTCCTGTGCTCCTTGCCCCATGAAGAGTCCCCATTGCTCCTGGCTCCCCTCCACAGCTGGCCATCATCCCATGCAATGCCCTGCCTCTTCACCAGCCCACACACTCCTCAGTGCCTGCCCATTGACCAGCCCCTCAATGCAAAGGGAAGTGGGAAGTGGATGCTGACGTTCACATTGCTAAGTAGCTCCTCAGGGGCTTGAGAGCCTGACAGGTCAACATGGAAAATGAGGAGACAATCACTTTCTTCAACTGCTTTTTTAGATTTTGCTTATCTAGGATTAAAATTACTCCACTGCACTCCTCAGAGGGAAAAACAGAATTATGGACATATTGAAACAAGCTGTCACTGCCCTAGAATTTGCTTTTATGAGCTAAGGAAATTCCACTATCCCAGAATGACAACCATAACACTTCTGAGAAACCTCCGTAAATCTTGACTGAGAGCCAGCTTGTTGTTTTAGCCAGGTTTATTACTAGGAAATACTGGGGAAAATGTGATGAGAAAGCCCATTCTGATGAAATCCAAACCAATAGTGAGATCAAAAGTGAAGAATTTTTCTCTGCAGCAGACTAAACCCCTAAAACCTTTAAAGGTTCACTCATCTTTTCACAGATATCTCTACATAAATCAGTCAAGCATTATGAGGCAATAAAATTTAATTCATGCATAAATATTCTAGCAATCAACTATGTTGGAAAGAAAATTCAGAGCACTATATGGGAACTTAGGAGGGTTTCTTGAAGAATGGTTTAGGCAACCAGTGCCAGAATGTGACATGATCTCCTTATATTCATAACTATTTTCATGCATATTATGTATTTTACCACAACTGAGAACCCATGCAGAGCCTTTTTGGTTCTATAGTTCAGTTTATGTTAGTAAACCAATGGAAGTAATATTTACCAAAGGGTTACAATCAACCTGTAAAAACATACTTGGCATCAAAACTTGAAACTTGGCACATGAATGACTGGCATCAGTACTGCTCAAAAACATTTTCCCTCTCCTTCCTTCCCAAATTTTAAATACAAATAAATAGAGATACTCTGAGTTATTTCTATGAATTTCTGTGTATAAGAACCAACTTTTTTAAAAACAGATTTTTTGCATTTCTGTAATTCTAAGATAGGATGAATCAAATCAACTACAGGGTTTATATTGATGTCTTTTATTAGGTTTTAAATAGCTAAAATTTAGCTAAAATAAGAAATATACAAGCCATTTCACTATCCTAGAACTTGCTTTTACAGGCAAAGGAAATTCCACTATTCCAGAATGATAAATGCTTTGAAAGGACCATAATACCACTAGCTCAGGGCATGAAAGAATTTCCCTGTCACATACAGAGATTATCTCCCAGTTATATCAGAGACACATGGAACAGGAAGCAGACAAAAGCATGGAAGACAAGCCACAGGTTTGATTCGACTTATATTGACTAAATAGTTCCTAGTTAGGCCTATTTTCCTTTTATATCTTCTTTTTAGTATTGAGCCACTAACTTTAAGAAAGAAGAAACTCAATCATTTAATCTTTTTGTTCAATGAAAGCCTATGAAGACATACAACATATAGTTGTGGAAGGGGGGCCATTTCTGTAGTCTTCCATCTTATCACACTGAGCCAACTCAGCATCAGTACTAAATGAAGTATGCCTTAGATAGAATGAGTGTCCTGCTTATGAGACAGTAACTGAGAGAGTGATGATTTGAGAACCTGTGAGGAGGTAGAGAGCTGTGGGAAAGATTACTCAAGACATTAGCAGACTTGCTAGGGATTCTCAAGTTTTTAAGGAAAAAATCACTTTAAATACTCACCTTACAGGTCAACTGACTGGCCCTATTTCTTCCCCCCCATTCTTGCCTCTGTTTCCTCTCCACATTGACACAAAAAATGATGTGAGGGAAACAGTGAAATGCCTTGAACTTTCTAGCTCTTGGACTCTTAAACAGATTTTTCCTTGGAAAGGGAAATCTGCCCCAACACTAAGAGACCAAAAGTAGGAAAAATACAGTCAAGTGTGTTGTACGCAGGGTGTTTTTTTGTTTTGTTTTGTTTTGTTTTGTTTTTTTCCACCAAAGCTCAGAGGGGATTCTGACAGGAGACAATAGTCTGTATAGAATCAGAATCAGAGAATATAGCGGAAGGCACTTCTGAAGGAAAGAAGGACCTCATGAAACTAAGTCAAGAAAGGCAATTTTTTGACTTGTATCCAGAACCATTACCGTTTCAGGAACTGAGGCCTGGGGAGTTTTTAAAGCTTTTAAGCTGGATTGTTTTAGGTAGCCATGGAACTGAGGAGTGGAATGGAGAGAAGAATTAATATGCGTGACTCAGATTCCATGCAAATCCAGTTTAGGAATAATTTGGGCAGTATTAGCTTTTTTTACACCCCCCCCCCCCCCCCCCCCCCCTTTTTTAAAAAAAACTTTTTTTTTTTTTCTGTTGTTTTGTTTTGTTCTTGAGACCTAAGTCATTGTGTGGAATGTAGACAAATAAAAATCATTTATCTATAAAGACCAACTGGACAAATATCAATAGTTTATAGGAGTTCCAGTGTTATATGCTCATGGTGACTTAAAAGCCTTCTACCTGTGAGCTTCACATCTTGCTCATCTTTAGGAGTGAGGCAAATTCTCCCAGTGCTCTCAGGTAATTCAGGGACGTACTGGCTCAGGCTCATGACAGTCCTAGGGTGGCTTAATTGCTGTTAGCATGGAATGTTCACAAGCTCTTCCGAGTTTTGAGATAATATGATATAAAATAAACCTCCACTGAACAGATTCAACCCCTCCTGCCAGACACAGACTAACAGTGTGTATATAGACAGTTCCTGCAGTTCTACTGATGGGTAGTAATTTGTCAAATTGCCATAATTCTGGATGTATTCAGGGCAAAGGTCTCATATATTACAGCTACAGAAATGAGCCTCATCTTTTTATTTGAAACTTTATTGCTATTTCAGGAAGGCAAGGTTAGGCATGCAACTACAGCAACACTATTACTATTGTCATTCCATTACTTTGAAACTGTTCCACTTTCGCTTTTCTTTCTTGTCAACTAGCAAAATAACATGCAATGACATCTGAAGAATATCATTCTTTACAATGACAGTGGGTAGTCATTCTTGATGCTTTCTACTTCCCTCATGTCCACAGTTTTTATATACATTCAGTCTTTCCTTTAAAACAATGAACAATAACAACAACAACAAAACATCCTCACCCCATGAAATCTAACACTTGTAAGTTTAATCACATATTTATCTGTGGTTGATTGCTAAGTAATTCATACAAGCCTCTTGCATGTACAAAAGTTCAGAAAGAGCCTTAGGCTTTGCAGCACTCTTTCCATGTGTTTCTAATGTCCTTTTAAGAGTCTATTATGATTAAATATCTCAGCAAAACAGACACATTCAGTCATGTACTTACCACCAATTTTTATTTTATTTTATTTTATTTTATTTTATTTTATTTTTTGGTGATTTTAAGCATATTTGGCAATAGTGATTTTCATAAGGACTATTTTGCTAGAAGGCATCTTGCAAAGTCTCATTCATTTTTGAAATGGCACATAGTCAGGTCTGCTCCTGTTCAAGTAAGTGGAAGATGTGACACTGACTTCACTGTTGACAGGATTCTATCTAGTCTGTGGCATCTACCTGGTTCAAAAACGATGTTAGATCATTCTCTTCTAATCCAGGTTGATTTTTTACAAAGGAACAGAGTTTCCTTAGACCTTGATTCTGCTTTGATCTTTTACCTCTGTTTAATTAGGAACTCTGAATCATCTTTACCATGCCAGAATATCTTGTATCCCTGATTCATTTTCCCTTGGCCAGATGAAGAAAAATGTGACTGTTGGCTGATTTCCGTTTTTACCTTTCCTTAGATGGTCTAACAAAAGTTTTATTTTTATTCATTTTTAGTCTTTTGCATTGGTATTTCAGTAGAAAGACTGTAGAATTTCTGTCGTCCTTGCCTCAATTCTTGTAACATTATCTGCAAAAGATATTTGCTGTCTGCTTGTAGTAAGTTCTTGTCCAAACACTTCAGATTTTTTTTTTTTACTATTATTTTTATTTTCCCCTGCAGTACAGAGTAGCATTATTGTTGAATATATGTATGTATGCATTTAATTATTTATTTTCAGTAGATATATTTGGCCTCATTAAACAATTACAGAATAACCAGAAGGAGCTGGTTCCAACCACTATATGGGAGATAAACTGTTTTTAAAATGTGGCCTAATTAAATAATTACTCAGTACACCACAACAATTCTGATCTGTCATGTAGATAATGTGCAGTGTTCAAAAACTACCTAATTAAAGTTATTATCCAATAGAGTTAATGTTTCTAAGTGAACCAATTCTTTTTTTTTTTTTTTTTTTTGGATACTGGATGCCCAGACAAAAATTTTAAAGCAATGTAATTGCATAATTTCTTTAAGGAAGTATTCTGATCTGTCAATAAGTAATATACTAGGCTCTTCTCCCACTTCTTTACTTTTCAGCTTTTTAAACTGTGAATCTGTTGAAGACATCACAGACTTTTGTGATCTCTGGGTGACAAATCAGCGGTTATTTCAGTCTTAGACAAAAATCAGGAATGCCTCTTCAGTGACAGTGCAACTCTTCTTTTCTCAGTTATATTTTCATTTAAAAGGAAGTATCAGGTGCCCCTTTGTAAATGTGGGCTCTTTGTATGACACCTACTTATCCTACTCTAACAGCAATATACATATTTGAAGAGCCAGTGTGATATACTATTGACCAGTCAGTTTTAATCATTGATACATTTTATCAGCTAAGCTTTCCTAATATTAATGCATTTTATACAAATAAAACTGTGCTTTGTCTAGCATCATTTAATCTTATAGTGCCTCTCTACTTCCTGCTCCACACTCCTCAGAATAAAAGGAAATATCAGCAGAAGCACAGTTTTGCCAATATGGCTGTGCTTACACTAGCAATTTTGCCAGCACAGTTCTGTCAATCACAGATCACACTTTACCACCTTCCTCATCAACATAGCTGTTCTAGCAAAATTTTGTATAACAGACCTAACCTGAATCTCATTAAAGTGACCAAGGGTCATGGGCTATAGAGTCAAACAGACATGTTTTGAAAACAGCAGCTTCCTATCTTTTATTCAGTTTAATTGGTTTTGAAGCTAAATATATGTGAACCTGTTTTCAATTTTTGACCAATATTTTCCATGGCTAGTTTTTGTTTATTTTAGTTACAGAAATCTTTTACCTTTTCAGACATCTGTACTCTGAGAACTCAGCTACTTTTAATTCTTGGTCATAAGGCTATGGCTGGGGAGTTTTGAAAGAGGATCTAAAAGAAGAGAGATATTTTAGTATTTTCAAGAAAATGAGATAAATGTTTATAACAACTGGAAAGAGCCCAAAGAGATGGAGGAGGAAAAAGAACCCAAGTACCACAAATGCCTTTATTAAACTCATTCTGAACTTTCAGAACAGCCTTTTTTATATTGATGCAATGTAATAGCATGCCAGCTTTAAAAACAGCAGTCTTTTATTTAGGAACTTGTACAAATCCTTGGATATTTATAGGCATCCAAGTGTAAACGTATTTATTTTTAAAAATATTTTTAACCTTCTGTGACTCTTTGCATTGGTACATCTAATTAAATGGCATTTGTTGTTCACTGTGCTATTTCTGACACCACAATGAAGCTTGTAGCACGTGTCTATTCTTGTATTAACCTAATTGACTCCGAAACTTCACAGACATAATATAAACTGCGGTCTTGTAGCTATGACAGTTAAATCCCAAGTCATCACTGCAGTGTAACAGCTTTACTGTTTGTAACAATGAAAGACAACTTACCCAGCACTAGACAACCCACACAACTGTCCACAGAAGCTTTGATTTGGAACACAGCAAGGAGCATGTTGAAGGGACAGGAAAGAGATGACAGCCCTAAACTTAAATCAAAAACAAGTCCATTAAAACAGTAAGTCTATTTTCAGGATTTTCCCTTGTTTAAAATTACACAAAGTGACAATATGCCAAAAGAAACAGTTTTGTTTCAGTCTGGAAAAAAAAAAAAAAAAAAAAAAAAAAAAGTTAATAATGCAAAAGCTTATCCTTGTAACTACAACCAAGTAACTAAGATTATAAGATTCCACTGCAGATTTTTTTTAATGCTTATTTTTCATAGATTAAAAAAAAAAAAGAAAAAAAAAAAAGATCATAAGTAAGTTATGATCCCCATTCTCCTTAGAAAGAACTTGTATTTTCTTTTTGTAATTCCTCTATGCAGCAAATATAGCAACAATCTAGACTTTCCACAAAAGAGCAATGTATTCTGTGATTTCCTTAGAGATTACCATTTTCCTCCTTAGCCATATTAGTCATTCAAAAACTTTAATAATAGTGGATCCAAATTTCTTCAACACACGTGATGAAACTAACTGTCACTACTGAGAGAATACATTTGGTTATTCAGGTCTGTTCTGTGAACAAAAATCCTAGTTTGTATTCTTTGTTGGTGGAGATGGAGTGGACTTAATAAGTATAGGGTTGGGACGTATGTTTGAGACATGCAAAGTTATAATGACTTTCTTCAGCTGCTAAAGGGCAAGCCAAAGGGCAAGCAGGGTGGCACAAAATATATATTTTCTGTCTATGTAAGTAAGAATGGAGTGGCCAGTCCCATTCTATAGTTGTGTAGTATTGCAGTTGGAAGCATAATATTTTAACTTTTTTTGACATTTGAAATCACTTCTTAAACAATTTATTTCTTGTCATTCATTGGTGATTAGTGCTTGGAAAATTAGAGGTGTGTGGAGGAGGGAAATTAGTGAATTTTCAAAAAAGAAATTTTTGAAGATGTTGTAAGTGTGTCACTTCCTCCCACCCTGGGCACGTATTCCTGCCTCGTCCCTTTATCCATCTGGCCCAGGAAACTGATTCAACTGAAAACTAAGGGGTGTTAGCCAAGTCAGTTTCCTGATCTCATCACATAAGCACAGGTTTTTGTTGGTTTGTTTGTTTGTTTGTTTCCATGTATTCTTATGTTATTGATAGTTGAAGGTGGTTTATGAAACCATACCAGCCTGTGTTTGACCCTAGCATAACAAGTTCGAAGCTACATTCCTCTGAGCCATCTCCTCACTTGTATCCTCCAGTGGAAGGAATATGGGAAGACAGTTGTACTGGGTGGACTGCTCATTTTGTAACTACCCGCACTCAAAAACTTAATCCATTCCTGCACAGAATGAGTTATCTTACTCCTCTCTCAGGGTTACAGGCAATTTGAAATGTGGTCTGCTGCTACTGAATTGCAACTGTGCAGTCCAACTCCCTCTGGGCTGATGATCAAAACATGACATGACCCTTCCACTGGTATTTAGAAGTAATCCCCTGTATGGGTCTTTAGACCTTCTGACCCTTCTCAGCATTTGTTTTGTCTTAAACCTCACTGGAGGTGGCTGTATTTCTACCACCAACTGTTCTACAATGACATCTAAAATACTTTTCTTCAAAGGTGCTGTTAAACTAACCCTTAATTTTATAAACTCATCAGCTTAATCTCTGATAAGGTAACAAGATAAGAGCTCTTGGCATGTGCATTTGTACAGCTGTGTACCCTTTGCCATTTTGCAACACTTATCTGACTTCAAGAGGAAGTCTTCAGAAATATAGCATGGTGAATTATTTTCAGGACATGTGGGCCTGGCTCTGCTATGTTTTAAGAGCCTCTCTGCTTCAAGTGCCATGCATATTTTCTATTGCATACATTCATTTCTGAACTCCAGTGAGAATGGCAGTAGAGTCCTGAACCAACAAAAGCACTTATTCATGTTACCTTTAAGATCAGCACTATTGCCACTGAAGTCAAAAGGAACACAAGGGTTAACTGTTTAAATTTAAACAGATGTCTCAGAGCTTTTTGACTTGAGAACAAAAATCATCCCTATTAGTAAATCTCTGGACTGTTGAGTAAAACTGTCTAACATTGATTTTTGGATACTTTGAAAAATAAGTCCTCAAAGAGGAATGGCTGTGGAGGAAAACAAGAATTATCTGTGAAATTACAGTAGTATAGAACAAATTGTTACAACCAATAGAAGAAGGAAAAGAAATCTAAAACACATAAAAACAGTTCATATGTAAGATATATTATTTTTTTAATATCTTGAAATGCTGAAGTATTTCATGTTATTTTACCATAATCATGTGAACACATTTTTCTTGTTAAACAGCAACAATTTTAAATAAATACAAAGAAAAGAAAAGACAATTTAGACAAAATTAAGTACTTTGTAATTGAAAACCATATTTCATCATGGATTTTTTTTTTTCATTTGACCTAAAATTTAAACTTGAATATGTATTTTGAACTGAGTTCAGTTTTAAAGTTCTACCATCTTGACTAGCAACAGTAGCAGTAATGGTAGTATCTTTGTGAAGTATTTATTTTTCAACTGATACATTTAGTGAAAAAAAAATGCAGTATTATTCCAGTTCCCCTGTTGAGTGACAGAGAGGGGAAGGAAGATAGGGAAGGAAAATAGCTTTTGTTGTATGAGGTACATGTGAGGGTTTGTTTTGTTTTGTTTTGTTGTGTTGTTGGATTTTGTTTGTTTGTTTGTTTCTTCTTTGTAGTTATTTGTTGGTTTTCATTTCAACATGCATTAGGAAACTGTATTGTCTTGCATCTTCCAGCCTCTCCAGCTCTTTTGTAGGGTGCCACTTGTTTTTCCTACCTGGGGATACACTCCACATCAGTGGAGCAGATAAAACAATGCAGTGATTACCTGATTTTTTTCTTATTGTCATCTTTGTTAATGTTATCTTGGTTTAAAGGGATCAGCAATAAACCTTAGCCCTCTCAAAGTTGCAGTCTCTTAAAGCTCGGTGTAGTGGATCTGGTGCGTTACCAAGTTAGAACAATAACAGTTCACACCCATTTATCACACAGACAGATGAATACACAAGGTTCAAAACATTAGAGAGTCAGCCTTTTAATCTGTTTAATGGTATTGTATTCTAGCTTTGATTGTTGCTTAGGCAAAGAGGTGCCATCATGCACCAGAGAGAAACATATTACCTTACAGCATAACATCTCTCACAACTGTGATCATGTTTTTTTTTTCTTTTTTTCCTTTTCCTTTCCCTTTTCCTCTTTTTTCTTTTCTTTTTCTTTTTCTTTTCCTCTTTCTTTTCCTCTTTCTTTTCCTTTTTCTTTCAGTTTTGTTCTGCATGAGGTAGAACCACAACCTGAAGTCTTTCCTATTTTGCACTGAGCAAGCTAACCACTAGGCTCTTTGTGTATGATTAAGTCTTTCTCTTTTTTTTTTTTTTTTTTTTTTTTTCTTCTTCCTTTCTTTTTTCTTTTCACATTGCTCTTCCCTATTCCTTCCCAGGCTCTGCATTTCTTAGGAAACATTACATTACTCTGGGAATTTCCCATTTCAACAAATGGAATTTCCCAACGAAGGATATTCTATCATTAGAAAATTCCCTGTTACTTCTGCTGTTATTGCCCAAGAAATAAGCTGTTCAAGTACCACTGTCTGAAGCTTCCAAGTTCTTAATATTAATGAAAAACAGCTATATCTCCTGGGAACTTTAAAAGGCATTCCTTAGGTGAAAAAGAACTTTACAGTGCTTTATCTGCTTATTTTAATTCTGGGGCTGGTGATAATATTCATATAAATATGTTTTTAAGAAATTATCAGATGGACATTTCCTTCTTCCTAGGTATAATACTTAACTCAGGAAAACAAAAGAATATTGTATTTCTTAGCTCACCATTAGACCGTGGTATGGACAATTCACTAACAATACAAAAATGCATTAAGTGCTTACTGAGCATTTCTGAATAACAAGCAAATCTATAAAAATTGTAAATTATTTTTATTTTTTTAGACCTTTTGCAAGCAGAAAAGGGAGAGAAATAAATCAAAATGCATTATTCACCACAAACTATTCCCCCACACCCCCCCCCCCCCCCCCCCTCGCCCTCCCCCCCTCCAACCTTTATCTAGCAAACTAGAGAACCATCCATTTCTTTCTGGGGATTTCATTAGTATGTAGAAAGCATATTGTAAAAAAGCTTGTCCACTAGGGAAGCATTATCTTCTACTGGCAATCTGTGAATGCTACTGATAAATGACCTTTTACTTTTACAAAATATTAATGTCTTCATTTCAAGAAAGAATTTTAAATCTAAACCACACATGAAAATTGAATATCATTTTTCTTTGCACTCTGTGGATACCGATACTTCATAATGTCTGTATAATTCTCTGCTTTACATTCACCTTGTGCCATATAATATGATAACTGGAAGTTATTATATTTCATAAGGCTATTGTAGTATTTCTGCCATGTGGAATGAAAACTGTAGACTTCACATAATTTATATATGTAACATCTTTCTTTTTCTCTGATAGACAGACATTGATAGTGGGCAACAAGAATTAATAACTACAGCAGCAACACCCCTTCTCTGCCCTCACCCCGGGCCCCCCCCCCCCCCAAAAAAAAAAAAAGACTAAAACGTTCTCAAAAAATATGGAAACTTTTTATTCTGTAACATTCCCTTTAGCCTACAAACGTGTCTGCATCTGGATGTGAAAAAAAAAGTGGGTTGTGCTCAGCTTAGAGATTAAAGAATATTAATGTTCTAAAAGAAAATCAGTGTCATTTTCAATTCTAAAAGAAAAGCAGTGTCAGCAGTGATGTCTCCTTTCTGTTGCTCATGTCATCACATCATTACTTACATCACTTCACTGATGACTTCACAGTGTTTATGTTATTTCATGGTAAGAAGTATATAAGTCCCATATTAACATTTACCCTCTGCAGAAGGTATTACATTGCCAAGTATGTACAGCTCTGGGTACTAAGGCATCATCCCACCCACTGGGAAAAGGGAAAGAAGGAAGGAAGGAAGGAAGGAAGGAGGGAAGGAAGGAAGGAGGGAAGGAAGGAAGGAAGGAAGGAAGGAAGGAAGGAAGGAAGGAAGGA
>CM021698.1:12486113-12578764 GCA_011074415.1 Stictonetta naevosa | reverse complement strand
GAAGGAAGGAAGGAAGGAAGGAAGGAAGGAAGGAAGGAAGGAAGGAAGGAAGGAAGAAAGTGCAAATTCAAAGTTCAAATCCTTAAGCTTGGTCTCTTTTTTTTTTTTTTTTTTTTTTTTAATAGGTGACCACAGGGGAAACAAAACAAACCAAAAATAATATACAAAAGAAACTGTCAGACTGTAGAAAATTGAAAGAGTTATATTACACGTGTCAGAAGTAACACATATTCATTTTTTTAATGGGTAAAAACTGAGTTGATTGGCCTATTTGGGATAGATATTTCTTGCAGAATTTCTTGTAACCTACAATTTTGACATGAAATGTGACTCTTTATTCCTCCCTGTAGCCATACTAGTTTTATGTTATTAAGTAGTCAGGAGGGGACAAACTCCTTTTAAAAAATCCAAATGAGTTACTAAGGTTATCAACAAGCATTTAAAAACGGTCATATTGAACTATTTGCTTTAAGATTCAGAAGGTATGCCTTAGCAAATGAGCCAAGGACAAGTTCTGAACTTCTAGTATAATTATATGCAAGAATGGCTTAGTGATGCCAGAAGGAATAGTCCCAGTCCTTCCCCCTTACCACCAACTTCAGACATATGCTGCTTCCTTTGATTCAAATCGAGTACTCAGTGAGCTGATTTAGCTTGCTAAACTTATTCAATGATCTGATTTATCTTGCTAAACAAGCAGAAAAACTAACCCAAAAAAGCATTGCTGGTAACATTATTTTGATTTGGTTTGGTTAGCTCCTATAAGAAAAGCATATGCTAGAATTTCATCTTGTGATTCAAGATATCCCACTAATATCCCTAGGAATTTAAGAGCAGGCACAAATTCAGCAAAAGCTTTCTTTCATGAAGCCAATAGTTCATAAGGACTGAGTAAAATTCAGAAATTGGAATCTCTCCTCAGATGGGTTGAAAATAGAGGGCTTACAATGGCCTGATATTTCTTTTACTCCCTTCATATGATGATACCAGTTCATTTCTACTTGGGAGAAATTATTTTCAGAGATTTTAAAATCTAGGTACGGGCCAGTATCTAAAACACTGCACAGGCCAAAATAGAGAGCACCAAACATTAACATCAAATATTGCCTGGTTTAAGTTATGTTATAAAGTGACTGCTGTGACCTGACAATGCAAAAGTTAAAAGAAAGCATAATGATTTTAAGAAATTGCAATTTTGCAATTGCCTAAACCCATCAGTGTGGTAGTTTTTTTAAAAACAAAACAAAACAAAACAAACAAACAAACAAAAAAAAAAATAAAATAATAATAATAATAAAAAAAAAACAGCATTAATATTAGGACTCCTACAGTAATACTGCAGCATGGAGATTTTAGGTCAGCTACATTTTTAAAAGATAAATAATTAATTGAAGTGTCAAATCATTTTGTGGAAACATTGGGTAATGCAAATGCTTCTTAAAGGAAACAATAACATAGGAAAACTGTCTCTGGTGATTCCTCAGGAACTACATTACAGTTTATAATAGATTCCTTCTCTCGTCTCCTCCTTGAAAACTTGTGCTTTTGTGCAATGCACTTTCTACTAAAGTCTCTGATTTAACTGTGGCAGTGAAGGTATTAATGTCCCTATTGCATGATGAAGCTTTTTGCCAGATATAGCAGAATGGATTTTTCCATATTCCAGTCATTTGAATTCACAGTCCGGGATAGTAGTATATATTGACAATGTTCAGGTATGAACTGAAGTGATGAGGTGCCAATAGATGTCTTACGTGGCTGTCCCATTTCTAATGAAGAACAAGGAAGATAACTAAGGACTTTAAAATCTTAAATTGATAAAACCAGAAATGTCAGTGTCTTGCTAACAGAGGTCCAAGTTATTTTTATTCCCAGATACTTAAACTCCTATGGTAGGATTCACTGTGACTACTCTCTAAGGATAAATGAACACAATAATTTGTTGATTCAGGCCTTGGTCTGACTAATGAATGAAATTAGAAATTACATTTTAAATAAGGATTTTAAAATTACATATAGGGTATTATGTTGTTGTTGTTTTTAACGTTCTATTTAGCCTTTTATTAATTTCAGTAGTATGAACATTCAGTGTCTACAGCTCACTCTCACACGTGATGTCAGAAGAACAAAAAGAGCTAGAATAATTGATTAGCATACTATTATCTCTTTTTCACAGATCTTAGGAACAAATAGTTTAGGCTTCAAAATACTAAGCAATTCTAGTCACTTCCCACTTTCCAGAGTATTAGGCACAGGAAAACGTTTATGATAATGGAGGCAAGCTGGGACAAACCATAAATGACAATCACTGGTTAATTAGAAAATATAAATTCATACAGAATTTTAAAAAAGAAAAATGCAAAAGGTATATATGACACTGTGTGTGTGTGTGAAAAACTGAACTTGTAGCTTTTCCACCATTTATTGAAAATAATTTAGATAAAGACAAAAAAGGATTAAATTTAATATCCCTTGAACTGCTGCATGAGTAATGCTACTGAAATAAATGCATCTCCTCTACTTCCAGATGCTAAGTGAGAATCTAAGCCAATATCTTACACAACATTCACTAAAAGGTAAAAAAATAAAATTAAAAAAAAAAAAACTCTATAAAATGTATGACTCTCCACTATATTGTAGAATAAAAGTATCTTTAGAGTTTTGTAGATTTACTAGTCTATGTGCTATGTCCATATTTCTCCATGGATAAAAGTTTACATGACTACCACATCTCATGAGACTGAGGAAAATCTTATTTTGGAGTGTGAAGGGGACCCAGCTAACAAATCATGAAATGTTTAGAAAGACATGCTTCACTGTAGGAAGACTGAAAAATTGGATTAGATTAAGCTGCAAAAGTTGAAAGGAAAAATATTTTTTTGGTAGCTATTCACTATTTATTAAAAGTGAATAAAGATACAGAAAAGTGTGTGTATAATAATCTTGCCATGTCAGTAAATCCTTTCATCTACTTTCCTTTACATAATATCAGGCAGAGAAGGAATGACCAACCAATCCAATGTTATGTGTGGTTAAGTATTCCCATCAGAGTGATTATATTATCTAAATTCTTAGTTTGTAAAACATTTGGTAATGCTTGAGCACCCTATAAACACTGATTTTCTCTAATAGTAGAGAAAAATCTTATGTAGCTCAAATTTGCTGACTGCCTGAATGATATGAATATTTTTTGTTTGTTTGTTTAAATATTCATGTCCAATTACTATACATCAGTTAATCTCACTGACTCATCCCATTTCAGTGCCTTGCCTTGACCTAATAGGAGTTCACATACTTTTAATGGAAATTGTAGACCCTTTTAACACTACCAGGAAAGATTTTTTCTCATATAATCAAATAAAATTCTTGTTTTAATTTACTTGAGATTCTGAGAGATGCAAAGCCACTGAAATTCCACTGACATCAGAAAAATTACATGGATATTAATTGCATTCAGTCATAAGTGCATAAATGAACTGATGCGTTACTTGCACAAGGAGGGTCATGTGTCTTACATGATTCACTAAAAGACAAGTAGTATCAGCTGTTGTCCAGAAGCTGTGTTTGTTTGTTTGTTTTCTTTCACATTTAAATATAATTAAGAGCAATGAGATTAAGACCAATGAGCGTAATGAATACACAAGTAAGTCCTCAGCCTCAGAAAATGCAGAATAAAATCATGAATTTGATTAATAATCTGTGTTAAGTTGTCATTTACTGCATGGTTCCATTTCTTGGTCTCTGAAGACTACTTTATAATTGAGAGAGAGTCATCTGACAGCTGCAATCTGCATCACGATGTTGTTTTCACACATGAGACAACACTGATTACTAGAATACATCCAACACAGTGTTAGAAGAGCATACTCAGTATACCTCCAGAAATTCAGCCCCTCTACACCACACTCATGCTTTTCTTTTTACCTCATAGTCAGACAAATGTGCTTTATCTTTGCTTATCCACATAACTTATTGCAACGTCTTTTGACATTTTTTATTTGATGTTGCATCTTCAACAATTTATGAACATATAGTGACGAATTTGTAGTCAGTGTTTGATACTCAGTGGCATAAAAATTGGGAGCTTTTAAATCAATGATATTTGGTAACTGACATGAGATAGACTTCAAAGCTGATTTCTCACTTCACATGGCTGATTGAGTATATCAAATTGTTCCCACCAAAAGACAGCAAGCTTCTTTCCCTGATTTACGAAACCAGTGCAGAACTGTAACACATAACTAATTTTGCAAATTGCGCTAACTAGACTAAGCTACAGTTAGGCAGGCTTAGGGCAACCCAATTAGAAACAGAAGTCTTTCTGAAGAAGCATTAGAATCAGGCTTCAGCTCAATAAGTCAAAGCTGTGGGAAGATGTAATAAGAGCTCCTAATAATGCTTAGCCTTGAAAGATATTACCAGAGTGGTTAATATATACCAAACAGAGGCAAGAAGCCATGGTCTGGAGTTACAGGAGAAGCTCCAGGTCAACTGTGCTAAAAATTTGCTTGATCAGAATGAAAATAGATGCAACACTCTTCCTTTTCACTGAAATGGAGATAAAAACTTAAATGAAACTATTGTAGCTTCAAAGAAGCTATACATCACTAACTATACTGGGAAACATAATAAACTTCCTTCTGCAAGGGAACGAACATAACAGACATTAAGCAAATAAGTGAAGTTAAGTGAGCAAATAGTGTCACTGAGTTTAGTAAGCCTTGTTCCTGTAGGTATTCAAAAGTAAATTTGGCAAAAAGTTCTGAGTGATGGAATCTACTTTATTCATCACACTGAAAGCCTAGTCCCCCAAAGTTCCTGACAGCCTGGAGCTATAGGAAATATTCAAACTTTCTGAATACTAATCAATAAAGCACCAATTCTCAAAGTTTCTGGTTCAGGAAACTTCTACTACAGAATCAAACTCAATTTTTATTGGCAAAACACAGTAGCTGGTTAATAAATTACAATTCATTATTTTTAAAACTGCAAATATTTTGACTAATTCAAATCCACATATTTCAAATAGTCAAAGCTGCCAATTGCTAACTGTGGAATTAAATCTTTTGTCCTGTGTTGTGCAGAAAGTTTAAGGAAAGGAAAGTAACCGTCATTTTCTTCAAAACTGTAGAGAACTACCAAGAGAACTGTTATATTTCTGCTGATCAGCAAATATTAAGAAACATTTACTTTTGGTCATGCTACCAGGACACCAAAAAAAACCCTCTGACTTCTGGAGAGGCTATAAAATTTTGTTCATATTTCCTAGTGATTCTTACTTGCTCTTCTTGGAACAGATCCTGAGAATGTTGTGAGAGTTGTCAGATCCTCTTGATCACCTTGAGACATAACTTCCTTCTTAGCTCTTCATATTGCTTATCATCCATGTCATTGGACATTCAGTGATATAGGAACATGACTCACAGAAATGTATTACTCAATTGCTATACTCTATCATACCTCCCTGTCATCAAAGGCAACCACGTCAGACAGCCTTTTAAAGTAAATTTATAAAGATCCATTTTAAAATGCATTTGTTTCTAGCCTCCTCTACTCCTACAGAAAAGTTGTTATAAAACCTATCACCTGCACTGATACTTGAAGTAAAGTACAAGTCTCTGAGATCACCTCTGATATTGGGACAAATCATAGTATGGAATTTTCTTCAGCAGAAGACTGACACAATAAGTCAAAATACCACAGATATTAAATGAGATAACAAGGTTTGGTAGTATGTTTTGGAAATGTCAAAACAGGAAAAAGTGTTGTTGTTGTTATCAAAATGGAACATGGCAAAGTTCTGTAAGGCAAGACTGGAATGATCACCTATAAAAGGGGTTATTTCAAGCTGAAATGTGGCAAGAGAACAGGAAAATAGAATTAAAGTCAATATTCCCCTGCTGTAAATATCAGCATAAACAAAAATCTAATTAAGATTTAATTTGATGAATAAAATACATCAATACAGATTGCTAAGCATTCTTATGAAGTGGGTGATATGAATAAGAACATTTAGTCAATAAGGGCAGGACTCATTTAGCAAGATGTGGATAACTATATTGGCAATGCCTAGGAAGACCTCAAATACCTACTTTATTATGACTTAGTGTATTCAGTAAGGGATTTCCAAACAACACAGAAGAATTGTGCCCTTCCAAGAGCTATTTCTCTCCACTAACCCTAAAGCAAGCTGAGTGACTACGTGAGCTGTAGACTATTTTATTTAACTGTGGTTAAATAAAAGGAATCCCCATTCTGATATCTCAACAACACAATTATAAAATGTTGTGTGTGGGTGTGCAATATTTCATATTGTTGCACTATTTAAATGGACTAGCAATGTCATTACTATATTCAGAGTAAGATGTTTTGGCTTTGACTTTTATTGTAGTTTGGTTGTTTCATATGATGTTAAAGGTACAATATACAATGAAGCTGATTGCTGGAATTTAACCCCCAAATGGCAAGGTCTTCTGGCATTATAGTACATGCTTTCATTGTATCATGCTGCCAACATTATTAGGTCGTGCATGTGGAAACACACACACATGCTTATATGTATACATTTGATGAATCCCATTTAATGGGATACTTGTTAGAATGCATGCCAGCATTTGTAAGATCAGAGATTATGTCTTTTGACATCTGAGCACTGAAATATCTCACTTTATAGGTTTATTGCTCCTAGCCCCTGCTGCATTCACTGTCTTTTTGTTGGCTAAGCATTCCTGCTGAAGACTCAAGAAAACACATGCCCATATCTCAGCTATTTTGGGGAAAAGTATGGGTATCTAGTTAACAGTCACCCAGAAACTGAGCGGAAATGCTGGACTTTCCTGTGAAGTGACTGAGACTGAGGACTTCAATCATATACTGAGGCAGAAATGTAGAATGAAATGCCACAGTTAAATAGCATCTTAAAGTTCTGCAGTTTAAAATTAAATTGAATTGAATTAAATTAAATTAAATTAATATCAATTATTTTAGCCATTAAATAATTCTTATTTGGTTACATGAATTTGATGGTTTTCACCTATAAAGTAACTGCGTACGTTATTTTAAAATTATGCATTTTTTTTATCTGAATCTGAGAAATAAAAAAGCAAAGATCACAGTAAAATTTAAATATTTTGTGCAGAAATGGTTAAAAATATGTTGAAAACTACTTAAGAAACTGTTCTGGTAAACAAGCCATTAAAAATGTAAATGAAGAAACAAGGTGTTATTTATCCAGATAGAACTTGTCTCAGAGGAGAAAAAGACAGAGTGAAGGGAGCAAGTTATAATTATACCTTTCTAGCATCTGATCTTTTTATATGGATATGCCATTTCTGTGTATTGAGATGTCTGTGTATTGAGATGAAAGAAGATGTGATTGAAAAAGGCTAAGGAATTCCCTTTCCAGTGAGCTCCCTTCCTGAACCCAGTCACTGCTTTAGAGATCTATGCCACCAAGCCAATATAAAACTTGTAAACTGAGAGGAAAAAGACACTCAGACACACCCCACCCAAAGTAAACAACAAACAAACAAACAAACAAAACAACAACAACAACAACAAACACAACAACAACAACAAAAAACTTGTTGAAGATCCCGTGCTTGACTGAAACCAGGGGAGTTATTTAATGCTGTACTACCACAATGATTTTGTTTTCAGACTTATATAATAACTGACTGCTCTAATAAAAATTAAAAGGCCCTTGCCTACTGAAAAGATATTCTCACAAGCTGATATTTAGAGATTCCAAGTGACTAATTTAATGGCAATGACCTTAAAAGGGCCTGAATTTTCAGTCTCTCTCCTCTCTGCTGCAGCCTGAGCTAGAGCTGCTCCAATGGGAATTGCTTCTTCCTGTGAAACCAAAAGATTGTGTCTGCCAAATTCAAGAGGGACAGCTCATTTGAAAACTATGTCTAGCAGTTACAGCGTCAGTTTGAATGAACAGATCCTCTTTTCTTCAGCTGTCTTACTGCTGTGTTTCCAATGTTTGTTTTGCATTGCCATTTGTGCTGCTGTGTAATTACTTAAAGTATAGGTGACTTCAATTAACGTTGATTTGTTATTTATTCTTCTCTCAGTTGTCATCTGACCCAGCACCTAGTGAAGTCAGAACCCCATTGTGTTGAAGCTGCAGGAGCTGGATGTCAGTCCACACACTGAAATACAAACGGTGAGTAAGCCCAAGTGCACACAAACAGCTGCACGCTAATTCTTTCCAGTCTTCTCCTCCTCTGAAGACAAGGGTTTTTCTCATGCTAAAGAGCAGCCCAAACTGAAGAATGAGTTCCCACCCTGGAACTCTTCACGACAGAAGTTTCCCCACGTTTATGTATATATAAATATAAAACCTGGACACTTCTACTTAAATTTTTCCCAGTCACTTTTCCTCTGGGGAGGGGCAGTTTCTCTCTTTCAAAAGGTGTTTAGCTTCAGCCACAGAAGTGCATGAGTCATCCAAGAAACATCCATGATCCTTGAGCAGGGGAACCTTGATCTCCCTATGCAGATCAGTACAACCAGATCCTGACTGGGGCAATTCTCATGTTCTCAGCAGCAGAGGAAAACAAGCACACTCAGTCAGATGACAGGATTGCATCAGATTTCATCTGCTGTGCAAAGGTGTTTTATCCAAATAAGTAGAAGATCCTCAGATACAGAATACAGAAAAGCATTGTATTCTTATCTCTTCAACAAGCCTTATGGCTAATATCTTTTATTCAGCACCTCTTCAAATTTTCATTTCAGTCTCGAAGTGGATGTCTTGACTGAGGTTCTTCTTATGGGCTAATGCATAATAGTAAAATCAATTCTGAAGGCAACTGACATTACTTTAAGGATTGCACATGACAGTAGAATCGTGTCAGAGCCTGTCCTAGAGAGCTAGTAGTCTGAATCTATGACTTCAGTCCTTCTTTGTTCCAGCTGACAAACTTGTTAATCGAGCTGTGGCTGAGCTCACAGTGCTCCTAAAGGCAGACCTTATGTGGCCCTGTGCAATGTGGTTGGAGAGAGTTTATCATGCTAGTCTGCAGCTTGGCAATGTGCAGTTAATGTCATTGTGATCTTGGAACTCTAATGCCTGGAAGTGTATGGGAAAAGTCTCCCTTGAAATCCCCTTTTTATGTGTCAGGTGCAGGCCAGGAGGCAGAAAGGCACAGTTCAGCACTTCACTGCAGTTTTACAAGGTGCAGGCTCAGCTGCGGGGGAGAAGAGAAGGGACAAGGTGAGGAGGTACCTAACTGTGAGCCTCTGTGTAATGTTTAATGAGCGAGCTTTGACAGGGATAGCGAAGACTAACTACATGTTGTCTTCCAGCTTCTGCAGCTGGCAGTGAAGAGGTCTGAGAACAGAATCTCCTTTCAGCCATCTGTTACTGTGGTTCTTGGGGCTGATCTTAGGGAGAGCTGGTCTTCATGGGATTTTGGCACAAAGCATACCATGGAGTTAGCAAGCCCTGATAGGAGTTACAGATCTAGCAGTACATTTTCAGAGCTTTTAAAGAAATACAATCCTTTGTTTTATTTGTAGTTTCTTCTGCTGGGTTTTAAATACATACACACACACACAGACACAGACACATACATATATTGCTTTCTTTTTATCTGACTGCTTAGCAAAGTCAATTTTCAGCATTTCTTTTGTTTACTAGGCTATCTTATGAAATGCAATAAAGAAAAGAGGCCTGGAAGTTGCTTTATCAGCCAGCAAGGAGTTGCCAGTTCTGATCATTCAGTAATTAAGGTCAGAAAAGTATCTCCATACTGACTCATGAGATTTAAAGTATAGTTTGCGGTTTTAGGGTATTTTTTTTGCTGTTTTCTCACCACTCGAGATTCAGAACACTTGCTTGAAATTTCCAAAAACTAGATAAATTTTACTATTTATCGTCTACCAAAGCTCAGGGAGATGTAATCCATTGCATACAGGTGTTTTTAAGTCAGCCAGCAGCTATAGTAATACAGTGACTTTGTGAAAGATAGATCAGCTGTGTGTTTCTACATGTCACAGCACTTCAAGAAGTGAAAGTGGAATGTGGTTTAAAGCCAGCTACAGCCCTAATCCTTTCCTCTTCTTTCTTACAGTACACAATAAAGCGGGGGAGCAAAGCAAGCAATCATCAACCTCAGATATTAAAACTACTTGAATACTTGCAGGGACCTACCAAAGTAAGTTATATTCACTTCAGACTTGCTGTAATTGCCAAATGGGCTGTAGAAGCTATTCAGATACCTTTCTCTGGGCAAGAATGTGCCCTGTGCAAGTCTACTTCAATGCTTTGAGTCACTTCATCACTACAGCCACTGCATCAGTGCAGAAAAAAATTCAAGAAGTTACTCATTTGTGACAGCTAAATAAAGGATATATATATATAGGATAGGATATAGGATATATATAGGATATATATATATATATATATATATATATATATATATTCAAGCAATGTCTCCAAGTTACTTGGGTCCTTGCTTCTTCTGGGTAGGATCACTTGTCAGTGTACCACAGGTGAGAACACAGCCTCTGGCTTGAAAATGCAGGGGTGAAAATGTGGAGTGAAAATTCAGAGACCTCAAGTGAACTACAGTCATATATTTCTATAGCATGGCTCTTGTCTTAGAGAAAGGGAAGATAAAACAGATAAAACATGAGTGAAGATTTCTCTTCCTAGAAGCACAAAATTCTCAAGCCTTTTCTTTCACTTTAGCAGTTTAATCATAGCAAATAGTAATTGCTGTATCTCAGCAGAGTGAATTCAAGAGCAGGATCATCCCTGTTCCTTTAGAAAGAGACACCACACTTTGAAGAAGTAAAGTGTCTTGGCCACTGCTCACTAGGAGAGGAATCTCCATGCAATTGCCTGGGAGACGGCTTATGGCTAGTGTCTTCTCCCAGGAATAGAGGTAGGCTGCACATTTCCATCATGTTTCAGGAAAAGTGGAGTAATAAGTGTCGGCGCCTTACTTTCCTCATCTCTCAAGCAGAGATAAAAACAGGCCTTCAGGTCATGGCCACAGAGGGAATCATCTGATATTGTTTTGTAAAAATAATCATGGCAGAATATTTGTATGAATGAAGAAACTTCAGTATCTCAACAGACAAGGCTGGCTAACATGTAAATTTTATATATACCCTGGTAGGCCACAACATCCTTTCTTAGCAGTCCTTGCCTTATTGGTACCAAGAGCAGCTGCAAAGAAAGAGTGTGGTTTTTCTTCTGGCTGCTAAGGGATTATAAATATTCCCAGCATTGAAGTTTCAACCTAGCATCAAGTTCTCCATATAGCAAAATGTCTGATGATGGCTTTGTGGATTTTAGGAAAGCCATATTCTAAAATCACTTGCATTTTCTTTTTTATTTTCTTATTTACCCAGGTGGGTTTTAATCTGCATGCTTTTAGTAATGCCACAAGACTGAATACTCCTGTGATTCTACTTATCTTTCCAATCTATTGCACTCTCTAAATGTAACTTTCCTCATATTACCTGGGTGTATAACATTTATGCAACTTCAGTGAACAGTATAGGCAGACCACTTAGTCTTCACAAGGCTTTGTCAAATGAAAAGAAAATAAAGATCTTTCTAAGCTCTTGTATAGGTCATACACAACAGTGATACTAGAATCATCTTAAACATAGTTTCTTCTAATTTGGGTTACAAAGATACAACAATTTTATATTAGCCAGATTGTGGTAGGAATCATGTACCCTTTGTGGCTTATGTAGCTGACAGCAAAAGATATAAAAAAAAAAAAATAAAAAAAAGCTATAATTTTCAATATTTTTAAACATTTAAAATTATGTTTTTTAAAAAATTTAAAATGTTAATATCATGTATATATTTTGTCTCTCCGAAAATCAAGGCCATATACAATTTACATATTTGAGCCAGGTACAATTTCAGGTGAGACTATTATTATTTAAATGAACAAATGTGGTGTACTGAGGAATATGTTATGCTTCTTTTTTTTTTTTTCCATTTAAATAAGTTTTTAAATAATAATAATAATAAAAATATCATGAACCAAGCAATAAATATTTTAATAATTTTTTCATACAGGTGAAATCTGAGGCCCAGAAGTGAAGTTACATGGTCAGGGTAAAGGAGGAGCCAGGATTGGGATTTTAAGCTTCTTACAATATTGCTTCATACTTTTGTAAAGACGTGATGATTTTGCCTTGCTGGATTTTCAGTAAATTTGCATTTAAATAACAACTAGAAGATACCATTAAAAATATTAAATGTTGTGTACATCCTCTTTTAATTAATATTTTCACTTTGCTTACAGTAGCATGGAATAATGTCATTCAAATTAAGTTATCGCTATGTTGCTTGTTTATGGCACACCACCTGTTACCATGGTGACAACCATACTCTTTTTCTATGGTAACACTCAATGTGGTGTAAACTACGATACCAAAAAGCGGAAGTTAGTAGAAGTTACTAATTCTAAGAAAAACTTGTTGTAATTAAATATTTCCTGTAACGAAAATCTGTTTTATGTCACTGGGCAATTTTCATAAATCCTAGTTTCAATCTCAAATCTGCTGGACGTTCTGAATCACACAGGGAGCTCTGCTGATGTCAGTGATATGGTCCATGTGAGGAGAACATTGCCTCTTACCGCAGGACTGTGATTGATTCACAAGTCACTAAGCACAGTTTACACACATCAGGCCATGAAAAAAGTACTGCTAAGGCAAAGAGTTTTATTTTCCTACATTGCATCAGAAATAAATGCAATTACTGTGTGTTGTGTTTTTTTTTTTTTTTTTCCATATTTTAACCACTTACCAGAAGTCTCAATGTCATTAAAAATAAATAAATAAATAAATAAATGAAAGTGGAAATTTCCACAGTACAAGATATTCACATCCTCTAAAGATGTTCAGATTGAGAGTCTGGAGCTATTGATTAATGATGGGGGTGACAGGTTTGTAGGCTTTGATAAACTGAATCTCACAATAGTTAAATGCTTAAAATAGCTTTTAGAAATACCATCCTCCAGTCATTCAAAACAAGTACTACTTCTGACCACAAATGATGGGTGCATTTCATTTTAAATAAAAAAGAAAAAAATAAAAATGACTTCAGCCATTGTTGGAGTACAACAGTTCAAGGTCTTTCTTCTCTGTGAATTTTTCCACAGATGCATCCTGATTACAGGAAAACTGTAAAACAGATCACAGAAGGAAGTTATAAAGGTCAAAATTTTGTGTTTGTGTGCAAACAAATATGCATATAGACTTTATAAATGTTGGAAATATTTTGTCAGCCACAACTGATAAAAATAAATGTTTTAGAAGAAATAATGCATTTTTTGTGTTCAGCCACTCTGTCAGAGATCAGTATGAGTTCTAGGGGCAAATTACTGAAAATTCATATCATCATTTCCTTTAGCATTGGCTCTTGTCCAAAGGAGGATAATGGCCTACACGAACTTTGATCCTTCAAGGATACGATCTTGTGTTTTCAGATTTCCTGTGTAAGTTTTTTTTTTTTTTTTTTTTTTTTTTTTAATGAGCTTTCAGTTTCACAGCCTTAATCGTAGCAATCATGAATCAGGAGGCAACAGACAGGATAAAAGCTGGTAGGTGTAAAAGCCCTGGCTCCAAATTTACCTCTGCCTAAATGCAGAATCTGTCCAAGGAATCAGAGTTGTTGTTGTTCTTTAACAGGAAAACTTCAAGTAGGTACTTGTATAATATATTTACGTAGCCCCATAAATTTTATGAACTCCTGCCCATTCATACTGAACTAGATTGCCTCTCTGTGTACATTCCACCCATTTGCACCTGGTGTTGAGAACAAATCCAGATTTTAATTGGGTGGGGCACATGGCCTTCAATGAGTTGTGACCATAAAGTAATTACTTGGAAGTCTTAAAGAGCAGTTGCAAAATTCCTTTTCTATGTCACAAACTGGGTGACCTGCAAGAGAATGCATGTTTTTGCTTAACTTCACCACTATGGGCAAAAGGAAGTCAATTACAACACAATTTTCTGTTCCACTGTGCTATTATACCAGTGTAAATGTATTGTATTCAGAATCACCATGCTGGCAAAAACCCAGGGAAACAAAGTAAACAGTCACGTCCAGATGTTGATATTTCTGTTAATTATTTTTAAAAATAAGTTGCAAAATCTGAAGTTCCAGTAAAGAACATCTCTCTCTCTCTCTATATATATATATATATATTTTCTATCAAAGTTAGGATTGCCAGAAAACATAGTTGCAAAATTTTGGAATCAACAATTTAGTTTCCTGTCAAAAATATATTTTCAAATTTTCATTGAAAATTTGTGGTTTTAAATGAAACACATAAATTGTCATTTTCTAATTTTTATTTAAAATATCGTGATATAAGTAGTGTTCTCTGAACAAATCAGATTAGCTCATAAATTAGCACTAAAAGTATTTTTACAGCATTGAAGCACTGCTGTCAGGACAGCAATGTAAACTACTGCAACCTATGGGAAGCTTTCTAGTAAGAGACTGGAGCTATGTATTAGATTTCATTTTTCACAGTATCTTCATTAATGATCAGAAAGTATGTAACAGTTTAGGTTGAAGGTGACCGTATATTAAGACATGTTACCAAAATTCCAAAAGGAAGGTAGAAAGAAAAAGTATTCAAATACAATTTTTGAAAGAAGAGGCACATATCCAGAGAGTACCAAGGCCAGGATAAGTTTGGGATTGATAATGGAAAAATAAATCATAAATGGTTTTGCAGTTTAAGGTGCCAGCTGTAAAATTTCTGTTTGTTTGTTTGTTTGTTTTTAGCAACCTTCTGAGAGGTTTTCCTCTTCTACATGAATTTGGATCCATGGAAGCTGAATGATTTTGTCCTATGAACATTTGATTTGATTGCTACATTAGTGGTTGAAAGACCCCAGAGAAAACACGTCTTGTTTTCATTTCTGGACATCACAGTAAATCTGGCTCACCATCTATATCATAGCTCCTTGACTCATAGTGAATGTCATATCTAATAAAATTGTTCATGAAGCAATGCTACTTTCTTACTCTATAAATATTTGGTGAATAGTTTGGACTGAGTGATACTCAGCTGATGATGTGTTTGCAAACTAATCATTCCAGCTATTCATCACTTGGTCTTTGTTATTCACAGTTGGCCACCCAGTTCACAGAATGTTAAAGACATCTGAAAAAATGTGTTAACTGTTTTTGGAGCAAGTGGACAGTTCTGATATTTTTTATTGTCTGCTTTCGAGGGATGATCAGAATAACAAGTGTTTTCTGGAGAAAAAATAATATACATATATATATATATTTCAGTCTCTATATATTTTTGGTCCCTGACTAGATAAACAAAAAAAAAATTGAGGGTAAAAAGATGGATAGAATATGATAGGCATTCTATTCATTCAGCTGTCATTGGAGCAAAATCTATGAATAAATCTTGAGGAAGAAGACTTGTATCACTGTAGAAGTCAGATGGATCGTGCTGTTGATTAAATAGTACAGGAAAATCATAATTGGAATGTTTTAACTCTAATAAAAATAGAAATGAACAAACATGAAAACAGGCAATGCACCCAAGGCATTTCAGTGTGCTATCGCTTGTTTAAATGGTTAATATAACAGTAAGGCAGTCTATTCACACCTCTCAGCTTTTCACTCCTTTTTCCAGATGGATTTGCATTTCTCAAAATCACAGAATCACAGAATCATCTAGGTTGGAAGAGACCTCCAAGATCACCTAGTCCAACCTCAAATAAATAAATAAATAAATAAATAAATAAAAATAGATAAATATAATACATAGATATAAATAAATATATAGATAAATAAGAATCATAAAATCATAGAATCATTAAGGTTGGAAAAGACCTCCAAGAATGTTCAGCTTTCTCACCCCAAGTGTGTCTTTTTTTTTCTTTCTTACAAAAAAAAAAAAAAATCCTATGTCTTCAGCAGATTGAGGTTCAAGGCGAATACTTAATATTGCAAGATTTGTAATAAAATCACAAAAATTGCTGATAGTGAAAATTACTTCTGCTTATGATCTGGCTTTTTTGTTTGTTTGTTTTTTTCCTTGAAAGCTAATGTAATTTCAAAATACGAGACCAACATCTACAGTCTCTTGTGTTTTTTCGTTGTTGTTGTTGTTTGCTTTCTGAATCCCTTCCAGTCGTTTTCTAATTAGTTCACCTTTTATGAGAAATCTTTTGCAAGATTTTAGGAACAATCATAGGAAACAAGTAATCACATGGTTAGCTTTGAAAAACACATGCCACATGTGGAAACAAGCCTTTGTAGGCCACATACAGGAAACAAGACACTGTTGTCTTTGATGGAAATTTGCTACAATGCAGATCAATTATACAGAAAATACCATCAATATTTGTGAACTGTTGCTATGTTCATAAAGGTAAAACTAAAGTGTATATCCATTGTGTGAAATTAACTGTTTAATGGGAGAGTGTTTTCTACATCATCAATGACAGCTCAGTGTTATCTGTAATTCATTTTCCCATCTAGCTGATGAGAATTTTAGCTCTTACTTCCTCAGTAGAAAACAAAAATCCCCAGATTAGAAACTATGATACTGACCCTAGTTTAGAAATTTTAAAAGCTTTAAACAAAAATCCCCTGAGGTGTGGGCTCTCCACACTGGAGGCTTTTTAAAAACAGATTTGAATAACATCTGTGAAGAAGAACTTCTTATAGCTTATCCCATCCACGGGGAGAACACTAAACTTGACAATTTTCTGAGGTCTTTTCTAGTCTTGAAACATGAGGAGTCTATTGGCAGCTGGCTAGAGCACTTATTCAGGCTACAGCCCAGCCTCTAATCACCTTTCCAATGGCTGGGTAGGAATTTTAGGAAGAAAGTGAGAGACCCCACCACCACCCTTTCCCCAGTGCCTGGTGATCAGGATACTCAAACAAGACATGACTCAGGTTCCCACTGAGGACAAGATGGGACTTTAATTCATGCTTCAGTATTAGTAGATAACAAGATGTTGCTCACCGTTCCATTCTTAACTGAATCAAAATTTTATCCAGGGTACAAGGAAGGAAAAAAAAAATATCAAAAAGAAAAAAGTAAAAAGAATCTATCAAAAATAGCACATTCCCACAAGTTTCACTTGTTCCAAGTAAACATTTTACAACCAAAGAAAAATAAGCCCTTAACCAAATAATGTCAACCAACTGAAGAGACCCTGGAAATATTAGTCTAGTGATACAGCTATTTGTGATAGTCTGGATTCATACTTATTTATTCAGATATCTTGTAGTGAAAGGAAAACATAGATGTGCTCATTTCTTTTTACAGAAAATATGATTTTTACTGTTGGTGTTTTGGGAATAAAAAAAATAAAGTGAGAGTGCTATATGTGGCATGATTTGGGATATATCATCTACTTTTTCAGTATATTTGACCATTGTTGTATATACTAGGTAAAAGGGGAAAAAAAAAGTAAGAAAAGAAGAAAAAAAAAAAAAAAAAAAAAAAGCCTGGAAATTACTCTGTCTCCCTTAGAGCCCAGGACAAGTAATAACTATGGCAGCCTTGACATTTTAGAAAAAGTTTCCATTGTGGTTTTACACTAGAAGAAAATCTAATTAGTTTCTGATGATCTTATTCTCATTTTTGAAGGAAACAAATCTGATGTCAGTTTTAAAGAACATTTAAAATACTTAGAAAATAAGAAGAGAAAATTTTGGATTTTACTTAATGTGGTAAGAATTATACCAACATGTGAAACCCAGGCTGGCCTTTGCTTTTTTAACACTTTGGACTGGATAAGCTGTACCCTCCCTTCCACAGAGGAAAATAAATATATATAAATAATAATAATAATAAAAACTCATACACAGTACAGGACATATAAAGCATCAAATTCCACCTACAGTCAGAGAGATGTCCCCAGTTAAGAAATACGAAGTTGTTGAATTGTTAAGAAACACAAACCGTGGTGAGAGCCGAGCACCCCAAGAATCTGATACTGGCAACCTGAAGTTTCCTTTCCACTTTTTGTTCAGTAGGATGAATCTCCGCTGGGAGATTCAAAAAGGTTCATACAAATGAGATGTGCATCCTAATAGCCGTGGTCTGTTGTATTTCAATATATGAGTTTTCAAATTTATGAAAGAGTGTGATAACACAGATAGACTTTCCTTATTTACTCCAGGATTTACTACAATTTCTCGAACCATAGTTACAAAGATGAGAGGGCCATCTTCTCTCTCTTCTCAACAGAACAGAAAATATAGCAGGAGTCAGCAGCCACAAATAGCAGCTTGGTAGGTTTAGGCTGACCAAACAGATTTTCTGCAACTTTTACAAATTTATTCATTGGAAGGATGGAGAAAAGGTGGACCTGAGAGACTGTGGAATCTCTACCTTGGAAGGGCTCACTAGTGTTGGTGACAGGCCTGCCTCAAGCAGGAGATTAGAGCTAAATGTCAAAGGTTGGACTAGGTGATCTCAGAGGTTGGACTGGGTGATCTTGGAGGTCTTTTCCAACCTAGATTATTCTGTGATTCTGTCCTTCAGAGGTACTCTCCTGCCGATGTTTCTAGTCTGTGATTTCTATGGTTCTATGGGTGTTTCTTCCTCCAGTATCACAGTAGATGCTAAGCAAATCAACAGGTAAATTGGATCATCACATCAGAAAAGGGCAATAAATATTCCAGCTCTTAGAGAAATGCTTCAACGATGTGTGGTTCTGCATTGTAATATAAATGTATAAATAGATCTCCAACAAGAACAAATTTTGTTAATGTAAGAGTATAGTCCGTGATGCTACAGCAGTACATCTGTGCTCTTATGCCTTGTGGCACAAATGCAATTTACAGCCAAGAGGGCAAGGTAATATATCCGCCAGCACTTTATCATCTGCATGCAATGCTTAAACTTCAGTCTGAAGAGAAGATCTAACATGTACTCAACATGTACTAATATGTACTGCAACTAGTTATGTGCAAATGGTCCTTGGTAGCATCTAAATAAACATCGCACTGTTCTGACCTTTTGCTCAAGAGTTTTACATTGCAAAAACAGACTTGGAATCAGAAGAAAGTCGGTTCAGGTGTTCAATAGGATGTCAGTTAAATGAAATAAATGAGAAAATCTTGCCTTGTAAAAGTTTCACTTTTCATATGCCGAGTCACAAAATATGGATCTGTAGTGAGTCTGGCTGGGATGTTAACTTTCCCTGCAGCAGCCCATCCAGTGCTGCACTCTGCACTTGTAGCTAGAACAGCAGTGGTATCACACCAGTGTTGTGTCTGCCGCTGAACATTGCTGGCACAGCATCAGGATTTTCTCTAACCCTCCTAGGGGGTGAGCAAAAAAGTGAGAAAGAAACATCACCAGGGCAGCTGACCTAAACTAAAGAAAGGGATATTCCATACCATATGACGTCATAGTCAGCAATAAAAGGTGGAAAAAGGAAGAAGAGGGGAGGGGTGGGCTCTCGTTGTGAAAACGTCTGTCCTCCTCCCGAACACCGGCTACGTGCGTTGAGGCCCTGCTTCAAGGACATGGTCAAGCATCGCTCATTTGTGGGAAGTAGAGAGTAATTTCTTTCCTCTGCACTTCCACATAGCCTTTACTTGCTTTGTTTTGTTATTCCCTTTCCCCCTCCCTCTTCCACTTTTCCTTTTTTTCCCTTTAGTTGAATTGTTTAATTAATATTTCCATAATAATATTTTTTTTCTCTTAAATTAAATTATCCGTATCTCAACCTGTGAGTTGTTCTTTCCTTTATTTATTCCCCTCCTCATCTGAGGAGGGGGAGTGAGAGAGCGGTTGTGGTGTTCAGCTGCCTAGCACAGTAAAACCACCACAGGATCATATATGTTACTTGAGCAAAGTGTAGAAAAAAAATGGTTCTTTTGTAGCAGAGATTAAAAGCAGAAATAAAAGAGGAGGAAGTGATACTTTCTTTCCTGTGATGCAACTTCCTGTCAGATGTACTTTAAAGGGAATACATCTGTTCCAGGTATCCAGGAAAAACAAACAAACAAAAAAAACCCCACTGAATTAAGCTTGCTTCAGTAAATTAAAAATCCTTTACAAATCAGTGGTTTGTAGAGCTTGTAGGATTCACTACTTGACTTCCAAAGAAAGAAAGAACAGCATCTGTAAGGGTGAAAAGTCATTCCCTCTGGGCTCTGATTTATTAAGAGAAAGGTTATTCCAAAACAGCCTGTTATTCCTCCAGCCAAAACCACCACTGGCACTTTTCCCTCTTGGCCTTCTCTGGGAGATCCCTCCTTCTAAGACTTGGAGAGGACTTCTAAGACTTGACCCCGGGCATGAACATCCCACACCCCAGTAGCTCTCCACTAGTGAGCAGCTCTCACATCTCACAGCTCAGATGCAGGCAAACAAGGTAAGGATTTAATGAAACTTGACTTGAAAGCCCCAGCAGAGTTCCAGACCCCGTTTCTGTAATCAGCACAAGAGGTCTTCCTAGGGTTTATCCTTGTTGAAAACAGAGGTGCCAAAAAGATGTCTCTGAAGTGCACCCGTATGGTCATTCTTCTCTCATCATTTCATGTGAGGTTTTGTTGTAGCAGTTGAGTGAATGCATAAATGAATCACTCTTCTGAAGAAAACTAAAAGATTTTCTATGGAAGGTAATTAGGTAATTTTTATTACTATTTTTTTTTTTTTGCAAGCCGAGACAACTAAATTTATTAATAGTCAGATTTTTTCCCCCTGAAAACAATCTCAGTGATTTTTTTTTTTTTTTTCCCCAATTAGGCTTAATTTATGGAAGTCAGTGTCTAAATATCCCCTGAAGCTTTTATCATGCACAGCTGTGAAGCATAGTTGAAAGACTTCAGATACTGCAATCCTCCTTTTTAATATGAGTAAAGGATTCACAATCTCTTTGTTTGGGCTAAGGTGTTTAATTTTAGGTAGCCAAACTTGTTGTCTCAATCTCTTTCTGCCTCAGATTACCTACCTTGAAAATGGATATAATGTCCTTTGTTTATCTCCAAGGGCTGACACAAGGCTTACTTAATTTACATCTTCAAAGTACTTTACAATGCACATAAAACAGACCCATTAAAATGCAATGTTTTATTACAAACATGGGGTAAATGCTACTGTCAGTTATGCTGGTGTCAAATGGGACAAATCCCATTACAAATGAAGGAATTGTACATGGGAAAAGGCATTACAGGAATCAGAAAAATGCCAACCGCCTTCATCACCAAAACAAAGCTCAGCAAAAACATTTTGAACTCAGTTTGATTCCGAGACTTTCCATTCCTTTTCTGAGCAAAGCCACAAGAGGCTGCAAAACGCAGCTCCAGGGCTGAGCGTGCAGAGCCCTGATGACAGCAGCGGCAGTGCTGACTCATCACTTGTTCCCTGATGGGAAATCAGGCACGGAGAGGCCCGGCACACATGTTGGAAGACAGCATTGGTCCAACAACTGGTCAGTGACAGAGGAGAAGGCGCAACATTAGAGCATATGAAATAAATGCAAGCAGCAGCAACGAATGAAGAAGTAACCGTGTCCCAGGCAGCTGCTGACACGCACAGGAGCGCAGGCTGCTGGAGATTTTCACTGCCAGGGATCTGGCAGCAATCGCACTAAATGTGAGCTGTTGACAGCTGAAGACGAGCAGCTTAGGCAGAAGGAGAAATCCTCTGGACTTACAGTAAATCCTGTGACACTGTATCATTTGACTCAATTAGCTCAAATGACTGGGGTATAATTGAACAAACTATAACATGAGTTGTGACTCACACTGCGCCTCAAACTGCCCATGTCAGCGTGGTAAATTAATTCTTAGTCTGCTAAGTGAAAGTTAATAGCCAACGGCAGTTCTTGGCATATCAGAGGGATATTTCATACAAAGGCAAAGTTTAGAGAAGGAAGGATTTTATGAAACTCTTGATCTGTCGACTGATTTCAAAACCAAAAGTGAATGAGGGTTAGAAACAAGAGACCAAAGTGAAGAAATATGTTAGGTTAACAAAAATAAGAGAGACAGAAGTTATTTCTGGCATCATATCTGGTAACTATGTTTGAACGTTGATGATTAACGTATTAGTTATGTGTGTGTGATGCAAGAGGCATGGTAAGTGGTTTGCTTGCATATTCAGCTCTCCAGCCTGCTCACTTTGTCCAGACACAATCCCCAGCATAAAAGGCTTATCTCACAAGTTAGCCAGCACAGTCATCCCAGGATTTTATTTATTTTAAGCTGTGGGCCCCAGTGTGACAGACACACCCATTTCCAAAACTACCGCCTTTTGCAGTAGCATTTTCTAACTTGCTCTGAAACTTTATCCTTTTTTTTTTCCTTTCTTTCTAAAACTGGCAAACAAATTAATGGATTCAATGTGTTGACAAGACTGACAATAGGGGAAGCCCAAATCTGGCTCTGTATCATGTAATGTCCAAGCAGGACCCAGGTTTGATCACTTGGATATGCAGGGGTGATATGTAGGGGGAAGTATAAAGTGAAAGAAGGGTTGGAGAGAAGCTAAAGACAAACAAGAGCTAGGAACACCCTGAGATAAGATCAGGGAACTGAAAAAAATGAAGTGGTAAGTAGTAACAAAAAAATTGGAAGCTGAGAAAGAAAAATAGAAAACAAAATGAAGAAAAAATAAACACAATTTTGAAGAACGAGTCAAAAGAGAGTGACACAAGGCATAGTTCTGGACCTAACCCTATAAAAAAAATGCCTGTCTGTATTCATGGTGGCAGCGCTGAGCGCTGATAGCTGGCACGTTTGTAGAACTGTTGAGGCCCTTTAAGATGTGCTGATTTTTTAAGAGTTTTGCCTTTCTCAGAACTGCTTAATAACTGCAAATTTAAGTAGTCCAAAACACATGATAGCATGAATCATGGTTCCTGTGGTAAGCCTGTGGTAAAAAGTTGTGGCAGAAGTAGTATAACAGCTTATTAGAAGGCGAACATACACTTTTCATCCAAACATGGATGTAGCAAAGATATTTTGAAGACTGAAAGTCCGTTAATCAAAAGAATATGTTTCTGTTGGAAACATAAAAACCATTCACATACCCCAAACACAAATTACTCCACCTACTGTGTTGGCCTTTCCTATTAAACAAGGTTGGGTTTTGTTTTTCTAGTTTTCTTCCAGAGGGAGATAGAACTTGCAGTTCTAGAGTGTACTCAACACCAAAAATATAATGTTATTTCTTTAATTACACAACAATTTCATTAAGTTAAGCAAGCTCACCTAAAGAACTGAAATTTGCCATTCTACAGACCATCAAAAGCTTTGAAACACTTTATATAGAAACATCATTTCTGACTGAAGAGTTCTTCAGTTAAAGGTAGAGGGTCATATTCCTAGATAGCATAAAAATGAGGTAGGTCCAACTATGTTATTCTCATTTATGATCTTGAGACTTTTTTTGAGATAGTATCCTAACTGAAGCTTGAGATACTTTTCTATTAAAGGCTTCCCTCCCAGGAGACTTAAAAAGTAGTATACTTTTACTTTTTTATTTATTTATTTTTAAACTTAAAAGTAAAAGTAATAGGTTGTTAATAAGTGAATAAAAAGTGGTATTTCTCACCCTAACAGATTTTAGAGCCTTAATTCAAACTTCCTTTCTTTTCCCTACAAAATAAATGGTCAGCCCTTAGCCCCTGTGCAGCTTGTCTGGCTGTTGTAATCGCTGCCAGCCACCAGCAAGTAATCTTCAACTCAGCAATGCCAGGCAGAGAGGAGGTAAGACCCGTGATGATGAATTCTCTGTTGGGACAGTGGTAGAATGAAAGCAGAGGGGAAGTTGATGACAGAACATAACAGCATTTTGCACCTGATATTAGATTTTGTTGCCTCAGTTTCTAGGCAACGGTGAGATATCTAGTGTGATATTAGTGACTTCCCAAAGTCCTGGTTGAGGTAGTTTAATCAGTGTCAGTTAATAATTCTGTTGCACAGGCAGATCTCCTGTGTACAAACCCACCTTCTTAATCAAGGAACAACCACAATTCTTTCCCTCACAAATATTTCCTTTTCTCAGTCTCTTCACAGATATCCAATCGTATTCAACAGTGAGCCTAAGTAGAAAAGCCAAGTACCAGGTCTTTCAAGGTAGTATCCTAAATGAAGCTTGAGATACCATTCCATGAAAAGCTTCAAGATCTTTGGGATAAACAGTATTCTTTAGGGTATAAATACTTATTTTCCTATATGAAAAACTCCATGCATTGTTTGCCCTGTCAGATCCTAATGATATAGAAAAATAAAATTAAAAATACAAAATGCAAATATCTGGTTTAAATTGCAATCTGTCTCTCACTTCAAGAAGTCAAAAATGTTTTCTGCACCATACACAGGTCTGCAGCAGAGTTTGAATGTGAACTGCAGCCTACTTTTCAGCCATAAGACCTAAGGCGCAGGCCAGGATTTACACCTGACTTCTGCATGGGAAAGTGATGCCATCAATTAGTGAATATCAACAGGCAAACTGCTCAAACTGCTAGACTACCTCCTGTTTGATTAAGAAACGTTAGCCTCAAACCCAATTCAGAGACCTCAGGTTTGGGACCATTTTGTATCAGAGGGGTGGAAAACGTAGTTGCATTGCTCCTTTTAGGACTGCAGGTCAGTTACTTGCCCGCTTCAATGTAAAGCTGGAATTGAATGTGGTCTTCAAACAGAAGTCCACAGTGCTGAATTCCCCACAGCCCTGAATCATTGCTACATAGGTCAATTTTACACTAGAGCATTATTCCACTGACTGACTGGTACAAGTCAAATCACAGTGTTATCTAAAAATCTCCATTTTCTGTCTGTTGTGTAAAGAGAGCAGGATCTGCAGCATGTTTCTGAGTAAAGCATTGTTGCTCAAAAGGTTGTTTTAATACTTTTTTTTTTTTTTTTTTAATCCATACTTGCAACATTTAACCTCTGAGAAGGAAAGAATAGTCTTGGTGTTTAGATGCTATGAGAGGTGTTTTTGCTAGTATTCCTGTATAACAGAGCTTTTGTTCCCAGAGGATTTTATTCCTATGCAGTTCTGTGTCTCTCCCCAAAAGGTCTGAGCATCGTCCCGTAAAGAACACAATGCTTGTCTTTTCCATTTGCTACAATGACAATGCTAGCAAGTCACAGTTGGTACAGTCTACACAGAAAAACAGTAGCAGAAACTGAGCAGGTCAAAATAGACATGGCTTTACCGAAATCACACAATTTACACCAACTGAAGGCTTGACCTGCCATCAACAGAGCAGTGCAGCTTACACTGTGGAAGGAAAGGGAAACAGCAACAATTTAAAAAATCCTTGTTTCCCCCCTGGTCAGAAACAGTATGCTGGAATCGTACTAGTATGCAACCACATTTAAACATAGCTGTGGCCAGCACAGCTTGAATTCTAATGTGGACAGTGCCTAATTTAGGAAAGACACAGGAGAAGCTGAATGTAAATGTGTGTAGGGGAATGTAAATGACTGGCACCAGTGTCACTTTCACTTTGTTATTAAAAGCAGTCTCAGTGCTTTGGAAGTAAACAGGCATCAGCACAGCAGACTGGCTGTTGCTCTTAACACAAGGCCAGGAAAAACCTCTAATTTTAGCTCTTTGTGAATGTAGCATTTGAGCAAGACACTCCTATGAAACAGGGAAGGAATCTCACCATTAGCTCACCATTCTCTGAATACAGGCAGTTCCAACCTGAGGTAGCATAGTATTCTGGTCTGGAGACAGTCACTTTGGTTTTACACCACACCAGTGGTTTTTCTTTTCTCTTCTTTTCTTTTCTTGTATGTTGTTTGTTTCCCCACTGGTAGCAAAGCTATGAAGTGATTGCAGAAGAGGTTTCAGGTGAGGGTCATTTCTCAGCTGTTAAAGGTCATTGTCATCTACAAGAGGGCAGGACATTTTGACAGCTGTGTTTTTACCAATATTTCACAGTGAAAACTTTTCTGTCACATGGCAAATTGCCTGTGTGTTTGGTCAGATGTGCCCTCCTTAGCTTGCTGCCTAAACCAAGGATGGGGGAACCAAGCTCCTGGGGCTCTGCAGAATGGAGGTGGATGGTTCTATTTGCACCCCATACACATCCATGCCCAAGGGGGAGACCAGACCAAGGCAAGGGGACACAGGGCTAAGCAATTCACATTCACCACAGAGAGATGATCCAGCTGGAATTGATGGGTCAATGTCAGGTCGGGTAATGAAAAAGGCAGGTTTTATATCACTTTTATTCACCTTCACTTGCCTTGGATGTTTTCCAGTGCAGATGAAGACCTGATCACATTTATTTCTACACATAACAATGCTTTTTAAATAAATAAATAAATAGGACTATATACATCTTAGAAAAATGTGCTACTATATGACTATGTCATTTTTAACAGGGTGTTAATAAGTGTACAGGTTGGCCTTGTCACTGCTTCTGAAATAAATTAGGGTTTCCTTTGTTGAAGCTTTTATTAGACTTTTGGATTGGAAGAGTGCCAAGATGGTCACAGGATAGCATGACTCAGAGGGCTACTGAGATTTAAAAGTGTTTTAAAAGTTTAAAACAATAAAAAATAGCTCTATTGTGTCATTTTTAATAGATATAAATTTGTTACACAATTCAGACCCAGAAACTCCTTTCAGTAATGAACAAAGATCACCATAATAGCTGACATTTCTGAAATGTTTGAGAAGTAAGTTCAAGGTCATGTTTAAATGCAAACATGTTACACTTAGCAATTATCATGTGTTTGTTATATTTACTGGTACAAAGTATTCAGAGAGTCATGCATCAAGTAAACTAATGCTCTATTACTGAGCAAAGTTTAACATCAAGCAATGTACTATGAATTTTAAAGCTTTTTTTTTTTTAATGTCAGACTGAAATTGTAATGAGAAAAGAATCTTGATTATGAAAGATTTACGAAAGGGGAGAAGAGGGGAGAGAGAAAGGAGAGTAGAGGGAATTGTTTAAAAACAAACAAACAAATAAACAAAAAAAAGACACACACAAAAAATCTTTTCCTCAAAGCTTAGTGTTTCAATCCAGTTGTATACCTAACAGGATGGTAACTACATAAGTGATTCAAATCTTATATGTTAGTCTCTTAAACATCCCAAGCCAGGTGAAATTTTCCCCTGTTCATTTCCAAGCCTGTATATTTTGACCCAGTGTCAGACTGAAACTGCGTGGCTGAAAGTGCGCTTGGCCTTTCCGGGAACTTCTGTGAGTAATGCAAAGTCTCATCTCCTGACACAGGATACCTTTGCTGGAGGCAGTTTCAGTATTTATCAGCCTGTCGTCGCTATGGGCTACAACCTACTAACAAAAACCTTGGGCTCTGATTCATTGTCAGCGGTTCTGTTATTTAACAGGGTTTTAATTTAACCAATGTTATTGCCTCCAAGAGCTTTTTTTTTTTTTTTTCCCTAACACTTTTTTTTTTTTTTTTGACAGAAGATATTTATTGATCCTATGGTCTTTTTCTTCTACTTGATTTATATTTACACTGTAGTAAAATTTGCCTTACTTTTCTTTTAAAATCCCTGGAAAAACATTACTAATATCATGGTAGGACAAAACCTGGACACTTGTCCAGGAAGATACATTAATATCTCTGCTGGGGGCTGTCACCAGACCTGCAATCAAACTGAATGGTCTGCATGTGTTCAAGCTACCTGTAGCAGCAACACAGCATGACTTCATCAGTATTTTGCAGTGTGGCCCTACCACACAAAGCTCCCAGGGGTGAATTTCATTCAAAAAGAAGAAACCAAGTGCTAAACCAAAATGCCATTTCTGGTGTTATTAGAGATGAAGACAATGAATAAGATTCAAACCTGAAGGCCTAGACCACCCCAGAAGAATTAGGCGTATGATTTAGTTGTGTCTACAAATGGGGCTCAGCAGTGAAGTGCAATTGCAGCAGTGGGCTCCAGTAGCTCCATCAATTAATTAAACAAAATGTTACTTCCCAGCAAATAACTCTGAAAGATGTTATTCAGCAAAGAATTTCTACATCATTTAAGTATTCTTCTTGGCCAGGAAAAGGCTGCAAACAGGGATTCTCTAGGAATCACAGAAAATGCTGCTAACCTCCAAATAAAAGGAGAAACAGATTTGCCACCCAAAAGATGCAACCAATACTTTTGCTCCCAATTGGAGTCCATCTAGTGAAAGCATTGGTTGCTGGGTTGGTACCATCTTTAGTATTTCTGAAGCCCTGGTAATGACTATTATGGCCATTGCAACAGTCCCTGCCTTCTTCCTGTGACAGTTTTTAATGGCAGATCTCAGTGTGCTTTACGAAAAGCACCATGATCATTAACTCCCTCTTACAAATAGGATGAATAAGGAACAAGCAGGGAGGGAGGGGGCAAGATGTCTCCTGAGGTCAAATAGGGAGTCAGACACAAATGTGCACAGTGCCAGACCAGTGATCAGCTGTGGAAGATCCTAAGTTAATGCCTCTACTTGTCTGCTTTGGGCCTCTGGTTTTTATTTTTAAGAAAAACTCCTGCAACCAAATGTAAGACTAACAGATAACTACTCACTAGCTGTTAGAATTGATGATGGATTGTCTACAAAGTCTCATGGTTGTCACATGCCACTCTTTTTATTTCTCCCACAAAAAAGGAACACTGCTTACTAGACAAAGAATTTTTAATAATGCTAAAAGAACCTGTGTCTATTTAATAGTATTGCTTTTTGCAAAGCCCTTCCCAAGCTGGCATAATTTTCATTTTTAAAACAAACTGTTTAACTCATTGGTCATGGCTGCACTTTGTCTCTAAAGATACTGCAATACCTGGAGGTGTTGGGGAAGGCCTTTTTAGAGCTGTAATTGATGAAGCCACAGGAAAATAATAGGATTTCCATTTAATTATTATTATTAATAAAAAAATATATAATAATAATAAATAATCCAGCTCTAGTACTGGAAATAAAATGGGAAAATGTGAACCTGGGAGACCTGAACATTGAAAAGAATTAAAGTAATTAAACACATATGCACTTTTACCTATTTACTTACTTTTTTTATGAGACTTCCTGTTTCACCAAACCTTGCTCGTAATTTTTGATGACTCAAGACTAGTAATAGCATAGCTCCAGAGCATAGGTTCTTTGTTTGTTTAGTTGTGGTTTTTGTTTGTTTGTTTTGTTGTTTTGTTTTGCTTTTCTCCAGCTTTCATTCTTCTTATGGGCTACTCATGGAGGATCATGGAGGACCATGGATCTGGTAGGTCATCTACAATCTACTGGGGACAGGTTTCCTGGGGACAACATGCTTATGGTGAGAGGGGGGTGGTTTTCTACAGGTCTTTTATTAATATATTTCTAGATTTCTGTACCTAACTCAGGTAATAAACCTACCAAACAGCTCTGAGATAAAACCAGGGGGCAGGGAGGAAGCATGGGTACAAGACAATGCACTAATTTGTGTGCAACTTAATTTTGAATGGTTATTCACAGCTTTGTCAAAGTCAGAAGGCTAAAATCTAGGTGACGATACAATTATTTGGAAACCAGTGACTTAACTTATTTCTTAAATATAAGCCATGTCTCTGAAAAGCTGTTTCTTTTATCCCTCACACACTGCAAGTAACATATCAATACGTTCTTCAGAGAAGATGGATGGAGAGCTTAATTCACTTTGCAGATCTATGGAAGCAACACTAGCACTTTGGCACAAACTGTCTCTGACATTGAAAATTAGTAAAGAAAAGAAGTGGTAAAAATGTCAGGAGCAGGAGGACTTCATTTTTCTCTTGTTTAAAATGTCATCTGTTATCTGCAATCAATGCAAGGAGGCAACATCCTATACCATAATGATTTACAGTATGTTTATAGGCACAGATAGAAGTAATCACAGGGTTAGGCGAACATCTCTTGGTGAATTCCTCAAGTGTCAGAATTGCTTAGTTCTGCAGTTCCCTCTCCCTAAGAATGCAGGGGAGATAGGCTTGCGATAGGCTATGTGATTTCTGTATTTCTGTATGCAAAACTACAATATCTGCAGCCTATCTGGCCTCAGCTGCATATAAACATATCCTGTGATGAGATGACTACAACTTTTTTTACAACTTTTTTCTCTTTTTTTTTTTTTTTAAAAAAAAAAAAATGCTGCCTTTGACACTGAAGAAAAGGCAATAAATATTTTTCACTCTTTTTATATCTAAAGAAATATGTATGAAAGGAAATACACTCATGGTCTTGGTGCTAGATATAATGATTTAAACTTTCCATTGTTTGGAATATCCTGTTTCAGATCTTGAAAATAAAACTTCCATTACTGATTTTTGTTCTTTCCCAGCAAGAACACATTGTCCAAATCTTTTAAATGGTGCTGAGATGACTAAGTGCCAGTTTATTCATTTCCTTTGTGTCCACCAGAACTTGGAATACTGTGGGCTATGTCTTCTCTGCCCCCAGAATTCCTGTTTAATATTCCTTAGCAACAGAATCCTGGATGTTTTTCCAGCTTTGGTGGCCACACAACTCCAGAGTCATTGCCTGTTCTTTTCCACCCAAAACCCTATGTGAATTAGGGAAGTGTTGCAACTCAAGTTTATAGATGGCAAATTAAAATAAAAACAGCTCAGCATTTAATACTTCCGAGATTTTTTTCCAGTCTAAGGCCCAGATCTTAGAGGTAGAATAAAGAATGAATGCCAGGCTTTTCGCACCTTGGACCAGTGCCCAAATAACTTGTTTGCCCTTCCTGTCAGTGAGTGAATTATAGTTCTAAATAAATAAAATGATTCCTGCATCTTGCAGCCACTCCCCGTCGCGTTAGCACAGTGGTTCTCAAGAAGAGTTACTCACACCCTCCACACAGCTACTGCTGGTAGCTCCACATTCTACAGCAGGAAGAAACAAGGTGTGTAAATAATGTTCAAAATTAGAGATAGTCAATTCTTTTCTCTTGAAATATTGTTTTTTTGTTTGTTTGTTTGCTTGTTTGTTTTTTAAACAAAGATGTTCTAAGTTCTTACAAGTGCTATTTCTTGTAGAAGACATTCACCTCCAGTTATTTTAATGAAAAATCCAAAGAATCATTTTTCTTCTTTTATCCTCTAGAAAGGTTCCCCAAACCAAATGAGTCACAGAATTTAAGTCCAAATCTTTCACACTTTCAAATACTCTATCCAGTTCTTTCTGCCAACCTCTTTTGTGTTTTATGTGAGGAGTTACGGAGCACCTGAAGCACAGTGCAGGGAGATTTCCTTTCTCTGGCAGCCGTGCTTGCAGTCAGCACATCTGCTTGAGATCCACTTCATAGCCAGCTCCTGCCCAGCAGCTACCAGGTAAGGATCTATTCCGTACCACCATTTTTCCCCCAAGAGCCTGGTATGCTTTGAGTGTTACAGAACATACAGTAGGTTAGAGCTTGGATTTAATTATTGACATAGGTCTATTTTACACATCCAACAGTTCCCCTCAAAATAAAACATATGCCTTAGTCCTTGGCATTTTCTCAGTGCTCACTTGACATCTCAGTATTTATCTGTTCCCAGCTTGCTACTTGCCTGTAGGGTGACCTTGAATAAGTCTTTTCATTTGTCTGTATTAGTGCACTGTTTCTTCTGTTTTTGTCTTCAAGCACTTCAGAACAAATATTATTTGGGAAATGGACAGGCTGTCTGTAAAAACTGTCTCGGTGAAGCAAAAATATACATTAATATTATTAAGGGAAAATAATATGGGCAATAAGTAGTAAATAAATGGCTTGGACTGAGTTATAAATGGTGAGGTCCTGACTTCTGCTTATTTTACTACTCCATGCCAATTTTGAACAGATTCTCAAATATCCTCCCAAAATAGACCATATAAACCCAACACACAATACTCAGGGGGGAAAGGAAGAAGAAAATAAAATAAAATACAAAGAAGAAAAAGAAAAATGAGTATGAGAGCATAAGCTAATGCAATATAAAAATCAGGGTTTCTTCACAACTGTAGATAGTATTTCAACCATGTATACACATTGCTCAGCATATATCCACTAATAAAATCTAACTTAAAGATTTATCTATGGGAATATGTACCTGAAAATTCTTAGTAGAGAAACATTTTGGAAAACAACCCATGAAGTCAGGGGATCATTTTCATTCTGTTAGCAGTGAAAGCTTCAGGATCTCAAATGGATAAACACTCTGCAATTTGAGCTTGGTGAGTCATGCTTAACAAGGAAGAAGTGTGCAGAGAATCAGCTGTCTGTAATGCATGGGTTTCCCTGGTCTCGCTGGCCAAACAGCGAAAGACAAAGCAGGCACAAAATGCAAAGACTCAAGACACAATGTGTTCCTCTTTGTCTCAGGACACAGAGATCACTCTGGTAATTGTCACACAGAGAAAGCTGCAGTGAAGGAATGAGCTATGAAGCTATGAGTCTTTCATTCAGATCGGTGCAAGCAGGGCACCAGAGCCTCTCTCAGGATCAAGGGACAAGGATTAGGCCCTGGGGCAGCCTAGAAATTGACTTTGAGATCAGACTGAAGGCCAAGCCTACAAATCATTACATCTGTGAGCCTGTGCTCAGGTACAGATTTCTTTGAAGGCAACAGCTGCAATGTAAGAAACTGAAATTAAAGGAATTACTTACCTGTGTAAAAGCTATATTCAGATGGAGAAGAGAAAGAGTTCTGCACACAGCAGAGAAACCATGTAGTCTTTTACCCCATCCAACCAATCCTGACTTTCAAAACCCAGCTTCACACTTAGCTTTACCTCTGTCACCTTTGTTTCATCCTTGATCCTGAACTTTCGTCACCTCCTATTTTTCCTGTATCTATTAATCTGTCTCAGATACCCTCTGTGACTGTCACCTTTGTTGAAATTCTCATGTATATCATTCTTCTCTTACCTTGACTGCTGCACTTCCTTATTCTATGACATTCCCAGATCCAGTATGCGGCATCCATACAATAATGCTGCCTTACTTCTGAAAGCTCAGCTCATCGTATTCTCAAATAATTCCATATATCTCTGTATCAATTTCAAATTGTCTGTCCCACTACAAATCTACTGCTCAATTTAGAATTTTCATCTCTTTATTGTGACCCATTTCCTTCCTCAGCTGTTTCATGGTTGTTTCTTTGTTTTGTTTTGCTTTTAATAGAAAGCAACTATTGTTTAGAAAATTCAGTTCCATCTGGAATAGCTTTTCTGTCTATTGTTATCTCACTGAATTTTTGAGCCAAATTTATATCTCCTGTAGTGCTTCTTTTGAAGTCAGTGAGATTATGTCCATTCACTATTGTTTTAACCCACAGATAGCTATTAAATAGCAGAAGGAAAAACATATTTTATTCTCTTGATTTCTCTTCCTACAATTCTGAATTTATTATATATATATATTACATAGAGCGGTTTATCCTATCAAGTGCTCTAGAAAAGATATATATGAAATTGTTGGTATAAAATGAAATTGTCCTCTATCTCTACTCTGTAAATCCCTGTGTTATCTTTGGATACATTGTACATCTTAATCACGGAATTACAGCTGAATACTAAATATTTGTACATGTAAGCCCCAAGGAATGTTAAATTTCTTTTTTTCCTTTCAACTAGGCATGCTATTAATTAATGCATAGCAAAATGATTAAAAGCATTTTTCAAATAATGAACAATACAGCGACAGACGAGTTAATAGATTGATTGGTGTATGAGCAGGGTCCTAATGGATTAGCATTTGCATATTAACACAGATCCAATCTCTCTCTCTTAATGAGCTGCTTGCCACATTTTGTCTTCTTTTAAACAGCAGTGAGCATAATAAAACAAATAAACCCACTGGATTGCTTCCTCTCAAGGGACCAAAATACAAGCTTAAAAAAGGCCTCTCTCCAGCACTGATTTATAGAAGCACTTTGTACATCAGTGTAGTGGGTACACAGGGACAGTCACTCTTTATCGCAGGTTCCTTGTGAAAAAAGCCATTCTGCAAATCCTGGAAATTTACAGCCACTGGTTATAAGATGCTTACAACGTGATTTTCCCCACAATGATCTGGTGTTTGTCTCAGCTGGTTTTGCTGCACAAGAAGACAGAGTGGGATGTCACAGACTGGCTCATTCCATCTGTGGCCTTTCTGCTGCCATCAGCAGCAGAGCTGTGCATGTCTGTCAGTTCTAGCCTTCTACAAGAAAAGGACATGAATCTTTTTAGGTAGGCATATGGTAATTTTTAATTGTTGGGCTCACTGAGAACCTTCCAGCATCAATAGTCAAAGTCTAGATATGGGCTGTGTGATGAAGACAAAAGCAGTGAATGTATTTCCCACCAGGAACATGTCCACAATAGCATGGCAAATCTGTTTTCCTTACAGAAGCAGAGTTCATTCTTGCTTAGTCAAGAATAATTAAAACCAAAACAAAATGAAACAAAATATGTTCATGTTTTTAATTCCTGTCTATTGCTGTCACTCGGAAGATTTGTGTGACTTTTGGTGCAGTATCATGAACCATTGCAGGGCACCAAAATCTCCTTAACACCATACACACACAGCAGTACATACATGGCTGTAGCCATGACTTCTTGTTGCCAAGTTAACTGGCAATCTGAGGGGCTTCTGGGGCCCAACTTAATATCACAATATGGAATTGCACCACTGTGCCTTATACGAACGGATCTGTAACACACCACTGGTTTGAGCGATGTAGACATGCCCTTTGTGTTCTTGGCCCACAGCCTTCATTAGAGTCAATTGGCACAGCAGTATTACAGTCACTACCCTATTTACACGGGATGAGGATCTGGTCCATTATGTGTTTTGGCCGCAGAGAACAGCTCTGCCTTCTGCTCAGCTGGCTGGCTGTGAAGACAGCAGTGGCTGGGTTTTGAACTTGGCATTCAGGGTCAAACTGGGTGATACTTCAAAGCCTCCAGGCTTGGGCAAGTTTCCAAAGTTTCTAGGAAACCCATGCAACCTCCTGCTACCTGGGATTCCCTTGGATTGTTTTACTAAGCTCCCATGACTATTGAGGTCAATGCTTGCTGTGGATGCGTGGAAAGACTTGTCCAAGTCCAACCCAAACTGGTGTGTTATCAATGAAGGGCAACACCAGCTCCCAGGGCTGGATGGGAAGCAGCAGGGAGCCAGCAGCTCAGGTGGGATGCGCTGTCTTCAGGGCGAGTTGCCAGACGATGAACTAGTTGCAGAGTTTGAATGACTTCTATATTCAGCCGCGAAGAGATCGTGCAACTGTTTTGATTGTCATGGTTCATTAGATAAGACGGGTATTTTCATCTAAGGGGTACACTTTAAAGCAACCTTTAGAAAATGGGATCATTTGTGAACCCTATACCAAATGGATTTTAGCCCGTTTGAGCAACATAGGTAATTAATTCACTTAGTTTCTTTCTTAATGCAAATTTGTTTCATGTGAAAACAAATATATTGTTTGAATTGGATTGTCCTAAATTTAATGCAAGCTTATCTGTGTTAGTTTAATGCAGAACATTGTATGGATCCTTTTATTTCCTGTACAGATGCTTTTTTAGATTCTATCAACCTGTCCTAATCATTCAGATTCTAAAAGAAATTGCAATAAAAATCTCAGAAAAAAAAAAAAAAAAACTCTAATTATTATTCTAATAATGTTTATGTTGTAATTACAGGTTGTGGATTCATGATTAATTGAGACCATCAAGAGTTTTTGGAAATCAGTGCTGAAGTATTTTGTTGCTGTAATAGTGTCTGTTAATATCTGTCACTTTTCTCAAGGAAAAAATATTACAAGCACGTGCAGTCATCTATCTATCACCTGTCTATCTGGGCATGATAAATGCAACAAAAAACAAAAACAAAAACAAAAACAATGACAATGATATGAGTTTTCCATTGGCTTCTATCAAAAAAGAAATAAACTTAGAGCAGGGGCCTGGTTAAGGTCTCTACTTGTAATAACAATTTTAAGTCCTTTTTTTTTTTTTCCAAAGTTATTAAAAAATAGAAAGAAATATAAACAGACCTGATCTCACTGAAATGCCACACATATCAAATCTAAAAATTAAAATGAAAGCAGGAAAACTATAGTCTGCAAACTTATTTGCTTTCATTTTCTAATTTTCTTAAAGGAGCTGCTGAAACAATTGGAGCCTTTTAAGATTTTGATGAAATCTTGTTTTCCAGATTTTTTGCACAGCTGAAAGAGGTATAAAAAAGTGTGGCTGATACTTATATACTGTTCCATTCCTCTCTTTGTTTTTGACCTGCTTTAATATTAAATAATTCTGACTACACATTTAGCTGGGAAAAAAAAAAAAAAAAAAAAAAAAAGGAAATACCACTTCATCTCACAGTGCTAAGGTGTTAAGGAGGCTGGTGGATAAATTCCCACAGTGTGATGTATCTGTGATCCTGCTACTTCACAGGCCCTTCTCTCCCTCCAGCCTACCCCATGGCTGCATCATCACATCTGTGCATAATCAGGCCCTTAATGGGAGGAGCAGAAACTTTTCTTTTACACTGCCTTATCTCCGTATCCTTTGTTCATGTCAAGTAGCAGCCTGTGAATGCCAGCCATTTTTCTCTACTTCTATCTCACAAAGGTTATGTTTTTCAGTTCCAAGGGGGGAAACCTATCCTTCCCAAACAGCTGAAGAGATCTGTATCCGAATATAAACAAACAAAAACCATCTGTAGGGAAGATGCAAATGTTTTTCTCTGGAGCTGCGGTCCCTGTGCATGCCCCTGAGCCCCAAGGGCCCTGCCGTGGCTTCTGCAGAGGTCCTCCCACCCCTGGAACCAATTTTAGGTGGTGGAAAAGCCCTTCTTTTGGCTGGAGGGCATGGTAGCAGAGTAGGACAGGTAATATGGAGAAGGGATGAAAAGGCAACCTACCCAGGAATGGGAATCCCCTGCTGCTGCTGCCCATCTGCTTTGAGTGGCCCCAGAGGAGTGAGGGAAGAAGCAGAGGTTGGCTGGAAGGGTAGATGTGTGCACGTTTGGAGCTGGATGGAAAGAGTGTCCGTGAGCACGGGAAGAATCACTCATATCAGTGGGAGTCAACTGTTCAACTGCAAAAAAAAAAAAAAATGAACATGTGTTTCTGAAGCCCAGACTAAGAACATCACCCTTATCTAGGTGTCTCTTCTCACCCTTAAACCCTTCCTCCACTTAAATTTAAATCTTCCTGGCACTATCTTCAACTCACAGCCTAATTCTTGGCCGTTCTACCTGATACATCTTCTTATAATGTCATTTCCATTCTGTCAGCACTTTTTATTCCACAAAGAGGACCACAGACTTGTCTTGGTCCACTGTTCCCAGAACCATTTCTGTGTTGTTTACCCATGGAGGTTTAAATGATGCTGCTCCCTGCTGTGTGGTCCATTAGACACAAGAAGGGGTATGTGCCGTTCTGCTGGTGTGACTCCAGTGGCAATTACATTTTAATTGCATTTTGTATAATACAGAGATTCAGAAACACAAACTATGTTGCCATAAATAAGCAAAGTTTAGCTAAATTAAATTTTATATTCACTCTGAGGTACTCCAGACCAGAATATACTGAACACTTAAGCAACCTCTGACAGGTAAATTCAATGAAATGTATGAGTTTATATCTTACCCTCTAATTAGAAATCTAATTACACTGCCAGGACTTTGGGTCATGGTCTGTACCATTTCATTTCTGTGAAGTGTCCAGGACATTTGCTGTAGGTAGTGGGCCTCTGGAGTGACAAACTGCTCTTCCAGCATGTTCACCATGAACAAAATAGGGCTGTAAACCGCATAATCAGGCAATGCCCCATCACAGCATGGCAGATAGGAAATATGAAGTATTAAACAAGAATCGGAAGCTGCCAACACAATTGTCATCAAACAATTAGCTGTTGCAAGGAAGATTCACAGCTGATGAAACTGCAGTGATATATACCGCAATACACTGACAGAAATGATCCAGCAACATATCCTTCCAGGCTGATAACCTTTACTAGAGGGGATATTTTGTTGTCCTATTATGTACCATGTTACAAGCTATGGTATCTGACTGGTATCCTCCACGTCACAGCATTATTGTACTGTCAGCTGCTGAGACAAGGAGGCATCATCTCAAAATGCTCATCAGTTCAAAACCTGCTTCTTTGGGAGAAGCAAACCAAATTACCAGCAACAAGAACAAACTGCATAAGAGAAGCTGGCATTTTGCTCCTTTGCTGATGGTTATATTCTGATAGGTAATATGTCAGGAATAATTAGACAGTTTGGCTTATTTCCCATCATATTTTCTCCCTGGTAAAATACAATATAAGCCAGTCCATAAGAAACAGACATTTTGGACAGAACTATTTCACTCAGACACGAGGCAGAGTAGTCTTTTATAACTTTGAGTGCAGAATTAAATGTAAACACTGTTTACATTTGAATGTGAATGCTCATAGAAGTGAAATATCAGAAAGGTGTTATTTGGCTCCTGCGGATCTCCAGAGCTTTCTGTGACTGGCGTTTCTCCCTGGGGTAATTTATAAACTAATATTCCCTGTTGTGCGAACATTGGCAGGCTTGAGGAGAGAATAGCTCCAATTTTCACTCTAACATGGCTGGCTCACGTCCAGGAATTGCAGAAGGAATTTGCCACAAAAATGAGATGAAAGGGAAATTCTTACATATATAGTGTTAATGACACTACGCACAGTCTGAGCAAAGGTGTATAAAGACAGCACACAGATAAATTAAGGTCTATAATATGAATTAACAAGGTGGAATTGTTTACATCACAGCCATATATAACTTGAATGTTTAAAAAAAAAAAAAAGCATAAAGAAAATGATATAAATGAGAAGAACATCTTGCTAAGCCACAACACAAAGTGGACCCTGGAAGCTGTGTGGATTCTCTTTTTAAATATAGGATTTTTTTATCTAGGTCAAAGGTTTCACAAGCTACATGAATCAACAGACATAGTAGGTTTAAAGATGTATACTGAAGCTCTTTGGAACTTCTTAAAATAGAGCAACTGTTGAAACAAGATACAGTAGCGTTACTGGCTGCCTAGACACCGTTCTATTTTAATAAGTGTCAAGGATGCTTTGGGGCATATCAAAAATAAATGGCAGTAAGTAGGTAGAAATCCAAGCTTCTGTGACTTCTAGCAGAACTGCAATGCAAATAAACTCCAGTGAAGTCTTTCACAACCTCTCCAGGGTTATCTCTGCACCATTGTTTCCAGTCAACAATTTATAAACTCAGATTTGCTGATTATCCTTGTCTGGACTATAGACTCCAGCTGCTAATGCTTTATACAATGTCAGACTTTGGCAAGTGATTAACTGACTAAACTTACTAATTTAACCTTCTCAAAACCATTCAAGTAGTTTTTTTTTTAAAGGTTTAATTTTCTTTTATCAGTTTTACCTCTGTGCAGTTCCACTGACTTCAGTGAAGCCAAATACAATTTATTCTGGCATATGTGAGAAAAGTGAATTAGGACCAAGGGATTTAAAGAGCAGACCAAAAAAAAAAAAAAAAAAAAAAAAAAAGAAAAAAAAAAAAAGGAAAACACCTTCCAAAATGAGGGGAAAAGATATTATATCAGGCATTATCCTTCTCTTCCTTCTCTTTTGCACTTCCAGTCTTGCAGTCTGGTCCCATTGCTTCACATAAAAAGTGAAACAGTTTTCAAAAAAAAAAAAAAAAATCAGTATTTTAAACAACATAAGTATATTTAACCATTTATATTCAATTAGAGTTGCTTTCCAAATTGTTCATATGATTAATTAGCACTTTCCTATTATTTATTGCTATGTAATTCTTATTTTTTAATTCTTATTTTCTCAATGTAATGTACAATAGAGTACTTATTTCTACATTACAACAACCACATGAGACTCAGTATATATGTAGGCACACGTGAAAGAGATTTTGTACAAGAATGAATTAAGCATACCAGAGAAGATGTATACACAAGAGGGAATGTTTCAGTAATAGTGAGGTGTGATAAGGAAATTCAAAACCCCTTGTATGATCACAGTAACATTGATTTGTTTTTATACAGGAGACTGTGAATTGTTGTCAATGTAGAGAACAGTTAAACACATGGACAGAGCTTCTTTGAGGAACATTTTATTTCCATCTATGTACATGAAAGATGTTTTATGAGAAGAAAGTTGTTGTAGTCACAGCCTAGCAAACCAAACTTACTAATTAACTACAGTCTGCACCACTTGCACTTAGCTACGTGCACTGGCTAACAACACAGCATTCAGTGCTAGTTTGCAAACAAATTTAAATATTCAGTGCACAGCTTCTGGGAAAGAGGCCATCTTTCTTCATGCTGTAGCTTTGGGATGTAACATTTATTAGTGACTTATGTTTATTTCTACTGGCTTTGTGATGCCAGGAGAGTTAGCAGCATTTTGCATCCTCTAAATACATGTATAGGAATGAGGAAGAGAAAGGACTCACATGAGGGATGTAGCAGGGGAAGGAATGTGAAGAGATGCCTGTGTGATGATGGTTGGCAGCATGACTCTGTCTGGAAAAACAAATTCTGTTTTGTAGCAAACACAAAGGTTTTAAATTCTCTCTGTTGGAATGAAAATTATCTCTACTGAAAATTTTCAAAAAATTAATAAAATCAAAGCCCATCCCACTCCAAATATTTAATAATGAACCTCAATCTCTCAGTTTTATCTGTCTCTCCTTTTGCCACTTGACCATTCCCCTACTGCCAGGCTCAAAACCTTGACCCTCTGCTGTTCCAACTCACCTTCCCTATCCTTTTTCCTTCCTTTCCAGAACAAAGGATGCCCCTATTATTTATTATTATTATTAATTTTAACTTATTTATGTATTTATTTATTGGTTCCTCATCCTGAGGAGATCTGTATTTAATTTGAAAGGAAAATCGTGAAAGCTTTTGTCAGGCTGTTTGTCATGAACTCTTGGAGATGACTGGTGTTAGCTTTATGCTGCATTCTGCATTAAAGGTTCATGAACAGAATGGCACTTTTTCACACAAATAAATGGATATAAATATTTTTTTTCCTTGTAAAACATTGCTCCTTAAGCAATTTCTTGCTTAGTCCCTATAACACTTAGAACAGCAACTTGAACTGTATAGAAAGTAACAAATACTTATATGTGAAAGTAAAAAAAGAAAGAATAATTCTAGGTTAGGCAGAGTAAGGCCTATACTTCAGTATAAACAATTGTTTAGAAATGTGACCTTATTCCCGGATGAATAACATTCATCCCAAGTGATTGCCATAGTTTAAATCTCTGGACAGTGAATAAAAATAATTTATAGACTCATAGCACCTTTGCTACTTAAGATCAAGTTTTCAGAAATTTTCCATGTTTGATTTAAAGTCATCAATTTGCAGCTTATACTTCATGAAATTCATTGTGATTCCTGTTTATGTGTATACCCTCTCTTGCACTCATGCTTCAGCTGTTTTATATTAGCCATGACTGAATTCATATATTCTAATAAAATTTGTGAAGGAGTGTGCTATGATGCTACAATGTACTTGTAGTGATAAATGAAGTGATCCTTACAGTGTATAAACTTCAAGATGATATTGTGTACGTCTATAAATGTTAGCTACCATTATATGCTTTTCTAGGCCATGGAGACCATTTCTGCTCCTTAGTGTCTAGTATAATTTGACTCTAATTTCCTCTACAGAAGGGATTAAACTGGAGTCACCTCCTACCTCCACCTCCTAACACCTCTCAGAAGTATTTGATGTATGAGTTAATTTATTCTGTCTCATAATTAATCATATTCTCCCTCATTGTAAAAATGTACAATGTCACTTACATTGCCTGTGTTCATTTTACCATCAATATAGTAAATGACATTTCCTGTAATTAAGTAGAAATATTACATTAAACAATTAAGATGCACATATAACAGAAGTAAGAAGTGGAACAGAACCAATTTGCTGTGAGCATGCCAATGCCCACCAAAATTTTAACCTCTGTAATGCACACTTGAAAATGCACAACAAAGAAAATAAATACACATAAATGGCATTGCTGGAAATCTGGAAATTTTGGCAGTCCATCTTGAATCACCTTTAAAAGCCCCCATAATTTTGAGAAAGAGTGTTTCATCAAAAATGTAGTATAACTACAGTAAGACTACGTTGTTATTTAGGTTGTCCATGGCATGAGGAGGAGTTTCAGGACGCTACTTCTGTTCTATGCCATGGTCATTATGGTTTTCATCAAGGTCATTATCCTTCCATGTTCTCTTTAGAATGATGGCAATAAAGATGAAAGATATCCCAAATGTGCAGGACCCACTCTAGGGAGATCCTTGATTTGATTTGAAAGTACCATTAAAATGTTCATCTTTAAAATAAATAAATAAGTAAACAAAATAAAACCAATAAAAAGTCAAGGGGTAAAAGAACATAAACATAGTTGATGATAGGGACACTGAAGTTGAGAAATGCTGTAATGAAAAGAACTAAATTGGGGGGGGGGGGGGGATTTTCATTAAATAAATATATAAATAATGATTAGATGTCTCTTTACCTCTTTTTCCCTTATCATTTTTAACATAGATTAAAGAAATTTCTCAGATGTAGTCTGTTGAGCTAGTAATATATCACACTAAAAGCTACCAAGAGACAATATACTGAATGTCAAATCTATACCTTTTAAAGGATATTAGACAAATACTTTGAAGAACTGGAACTATCATGTTAGGTTAGACCTACAGAAAAAAAAAAAAAAAAAAAAAAAGAGTGTGCCTCTTTTGAAGCACTAATGCTATCTTTGAGAGTGGCCATCACCAGAAGGAGGCAGAGGACCCTTCTATTACACAGGTGTAATATAAACTGTACCTTCTGTCAGATATCATCTGTTTTCATACAGCAGTACTAGTCTCATTTAGATTAAATTGAGCCCTGGAGCACAAGGTTTAATGGCTATTTCAATAAGCATTATTGCATTGCTTGTTTACCATTTGTTGTAACTCCAGGTACTATTGTTATCTATGGAAATATTCAGTCTCACTTGGAATCCTCCTAGTGTCATTGGTGTCATTTCCTCTGAGAGAGATTTCTACCACCTAATTACACCATGTAGAGAAAGTTTTCTTATAATGGTTTCCAGCTTGTCTTTTACTTTCCTCAATGTTATAATATTTATCAGAGAAAAGGGACATTCTCATTCTACAATGTAAGTATCGTTCACTATTTCATACGATTTTGGTGCATTTGCTTATTCCTCCATTTTCTAAATTAAACTATTTCATATTTTCAATCTCTTCTCTAGTAAGTTTTTTTCTGGTTGTGATCATTCCCATCATATTTCTCTGAACACACTCAAATATACAAATTCAGGTCTTGACTCTTGTTGTGGTTTAACCCGGCTGGCAGCTAAACACCACACAGCCGTTTGCTCACCGTCCCCCCTCCCTCTCTGGGATGGGAGAGAGAAACAAGAAAAACTGAAGCCTGTGGGTTGAGATAGAGACAGTGTATTAGGACAGAAAATATAATAATAATAATAATAATAATAATAATAATAAGTACAAAACAAGTGATGCACAATGCAATTGCTCACCACCCGCTTACCGATGCCCAGCCTAACCCCGAGCAGCCGGCTCCCCCACCCCGGCTAGCCACCCCTATATATTGTTTAACATGCTGTCAGATGGTATGGAATACCCCTTTGGCCAGTTTGGGTCAGCTGTCCTGGGTCTGTCCCCTCCCAGCTCTTGCTGCACCCCCAGCCTGCCCGCTGGCAGGACAGAGCGAGAAGCTGAAAAGTCCTTGGCTCGGTGTAAGCACTGCTCTGCAGCAATTAAAACATCAGCATGTTATCAGCACTCTTCTCATCCTAATCCAAAACATAGCACCCTACCAGCTACTGGGAGGAAAATTAACTCTATACTAACTAAAACCAGGACAACTCTGCAAGATCCTGTACACTTCTTGTGACCCACCAGATGCCTAATATAAAGCACACAAATATTCCCTTTTCTCTCGGTGTGACATTTTGTATAATTAAATAAAGGTTTGAAGATGTTGCTGGTTAATGTCTCCCGATATATAGTTGTGCCTACAACCAAAAATACATATGCAGTTTTTATTAGTTACCCTAGAAGGACAATCTGTGCAGCTTTTGATTTCAGCCACATACACACATGCTTAAAAATAAGCCCACTGTTAAGCCTCTGATTCTTCAGATTAATACCAATCTGCATGTTTGTTCCTGGAAGACCGGGAACTTACTATAGGCATAAACTATGACAATAATATACATGGGAAAAGAAAGAGAAAAAAAGAAAAAAAAATACTGGGAAAAAAAAAAATATATTAAAAAGCCAACTGAATTATGAAACCAAATTACAGATAAATACAATGACAATAAATACTTTTAGCCACAGGCAATAAAATATTGTACCATTAATAAAGCTAAGTGGAGAAAAAATTTTCTTGTCACTTTCATTTATAACTGAAATTTTATACTTTAGCCTTACATGTTAGCTCAGTGCATTACACATCTCTCAGGCAATTCCCCTCCGGCCCCAGCAATCATGAGTTACTGTGGTTTCAGAAAGTGGTGAACTGGGTAAATGGAAACTGATTTTCAAGGATGAAATAATGATCCAATTCAAGACTGTAGCATTTTTAAAGGAAAGACAGTTGAGACAGAGAAACAGCAAGGAATTGATGATATGGAGGTTAAAATTGCAAGTCCTTATGGGTGTGGGAGACAAACTGAGAGGAACTTATGGAGTATACTTAAGCTGTTCTGAGATTAATCATTCATGAGTTTGCACATGCCACCGATAATGGCTACAAATAGCATTGCTCTTGACCTTTCTAGTGACCCAGACACCAAGCCCATTCCATGTCCTAGACTTAACAAGCCATTCAAGAGACTTGGCGAATTCAAGAAAGGGATGAAAAATTAGGTAGAAACACTACTTAATTCCATCACTTAATTCCAAGGGAAATATATATATATATACATATATATATATATTTAAAAAAAAAAAGGAAAAAGAAAAGGAAGAAGTAGTGGTAAATTATCTCACAGTTATGCAGCACAAGAAACTGGAGCTAGTGAAGAAGCACCTCAGAAACACTATGTTTTGTTTTCTTTAGTAGATGTAAATTGGGATAACCCCACTTATGGCCACAAACAAGAGTTATGGCTGTTTGGGATCTAGTCCTATACATTATTGGTGTATCTCTACATCAAACACCCATTCAGGAGAGATTTATTGGGTAGAGTCCCAATATAACAAGTCCTTCACATATTAACTAAATCCAAAGATATTTGAGGGAGAGAAAAGAAACAGCTGAAGACAAAACTGCCATTACAACTTCAAAAGGAAGCAAAAAACTCAACTGCAATCTTCAAGAGAAACTGAGGTCAACAGATGCAAAAACTAATGGGCTTAATATTAAGCTTCCCCTGAGATCTTTCTTCTCCCTGTTACAGAAGCTAATCATACCAACTCTTGTCCTTTCAGCCATTTGAAAGAATACAACATGTCTACTAGAACCAGATGTCAGTTTTAGTTTTATGTTATGAGTGAATGAGCAGTGAAATAGATCTTTTATTATTCTACTGTACTTATATATATATATATTGTTCTATGCTTCTACATGAGATCTCCTTATGGACACCCTGTTGTAATCTGCAAAGTAATTTATGGATTATTCCTCTAATATGTTTCATACTAAAGCTGAGAATTCCATTGCAGTAGATAACATTTAATCTAAGAAAGGGAGCAGCCTAGAAATAAAAAAGAAAAGAAAAATAGCAGGGGGAAAGTCACAACAGCTGCAGATGAAGGACATGGTAAAGGTTCTGAGTAGTATTGGAACAATTGTCCAAGGGACTAAATAAAAATGTTGCTTGTGACTTTGGACTTCAGCAGTCGCACCCCATAATGTCTATTTCATTTATCCAGTAGTAAAAGAACCCCCACAAAACTATTCCAAAGCAAAAACCATGCAAGAATCCCCACAATTCACAAATCTACAGATTAAACTAGTGTTATTAACACTACTACTTTATCTGAAAATTCTGTAAATACATCTACTGTACATACATACAACTGTAACTGTAATCGTTTCTAGATTCCTAGTGATTCCCAGGATTATTATTTCAGTTTTCTTCCAACATTCTTTATTTAAGCTCTGACTAAAATATGTGAGATATCCTTGGATCAAGAAAGATTGTTAATAGCAGGCTGGAGATCAAAAGGGAAATTTTATTATAAGGATAAACAAATGCACTTCTCACCTGTATCATCTGAACCCACCCAGATTGTAAGAAGCTTGTGTTAGAACTTATGTTAGGAAAAGTTACTATTTGCTACACCTACTAACTGGTTTCATTTTTTGCAGATAAACCTTTAAACAAAATTTAAAAGTGTCTCTTAGAACCTAAGTTTAGAATATAACTTTCCTTGCGTATTGCTTGGCATAATTGACATCTTTATGCATTACCAGGCTATAACAAACTAATCCATCACATTATGTAAGTATATACTGGGGTTCATCCTTCTACTGTGAAATATGCATATATTTAATGCATAAATTAACCTAGTCTTAAATCCTTTAAGTAAGTATTTATATGTACTTCTGTATTTATTTAAAGACATGAATATTAATCTTAAAGATATAAATCTGTTTATGGAAAACTGAATAATTCAGTTACTGACAGATACTTTCCCATAGGGTTTAATTGGACATTACCATTGACTTCAGTGGGTGTGTATCAAGCCATTAAAAAGCTGCATGAAAATTATATATTTGAGTCACACAAATCTGAATTTGATTGAATTTGAATTTATTTGGAGAAAACTTTTCTGTTTGAAACCATGTGATTTGGAACATATTTATATAGCAACAGATTTTGTATAATTAAAAATTGTTTGTATTGGAATTTTGTGATCTGTATGATTAAACACTTCATAATGAGGCCACAGTTCAATCCCTTTGTCTAATGAATGATTTGTCAGATAGTTACAAAAGCTGCCTTCTGCCTTTATATGTTATTGATTCTTATCGAATTCTCAATGAACAACTGCACACACTGAAGAGAAAAATGTGTCCTTGTTCCCTGCTTTTTTTTTTCTTTTTTATTTATTTTTTTTTAATCAAGGTCAGTTTTAACTGTATTTCTTCATAATGAAGAAACAAACATGAACTACAGAGTGACTGATCCAACACAGTCTTGAAAATGGGTTCTCCAGGCCACCTGCAGTTTTAACTCTATTGATATAATGGATTGTGATAGTATTTCTGCTTTGTTAAAGCAAAAGCTAGCGTTAATGTATCAGAAAGAAACTCAGTGGAATGTCTCACCCATTTATGAATGACTGGCTGAGGAGTCCTTTTTGGTAGTCATTGATTTATGGATCAAGCTGTCACTGTTAAGTTGTGGTGATGCTCCTGTAATGACTTCCAACAAGCACATTCCTGAATGATCTTTGCTCTAATTATAGACATGTAGCTGAAGGCAAAAAATAAATGAAATAATCACAGGGCAACTATCAAACAAGGGTGGAGAATGAAAAATAACCATTTACTATGAAGATGATCTACTGCATAAACTCCATAGAATATTGTCTTGGTCTCGGGTCCAGTCAACGGATCTGTAAGTTTAAAACGGAAAAACTATTCTGAAAATTGAGAAAAATATCTAGTTTTCAAGATATTTGAGATGTCTCTCATGTAAGGACTATCTGGTGTCCGGTCCAATGGTAACATAATTTCATCGGGATATTCCAAGGGCAATAACATCTTCTTAGTTCACCTTATATTGTCCTATTTTCAGTGTATGTATTTCTCCATATCAACTTGTTTTAATATTTTCTTTCAATATTTCAATCCATATTTTCTGTTTTCCAAATTATTTTTCCCTATAAGTCCTCAATTTAGTTAATTTTCCCTGCCAGCAAATACCTGCTTATTATCTCACATAACACAGAGGTCTCAGAAAGCTTGCCTGTTATGGAGAATTACCTGCATCATGGTTTACATCATTTTCATTTCTACTGACCACCCCATCATCCACATAAGCATTTTGCTCCAGCTGTGCAGAGTATATATTGTCCTTTCTTCCTTACCGGCCATCAGTCTGGAACAGCCAAATGGCCTAATCATGGGCTTATATAATTTGCAAATTAGTATCACATAATATCCTTGCAGATTGTTCTCATCATCTCTGTGATTTGCATGTACTTTTCTTGATAAGACTCATTAGACTTTTACAGTTCAGGATGCAGAGTCCAGTTTCCCAGGCTTAATGGAGTCAATAGATATCTAGTAAACACAATCAGTAGAGCATAGGATGCCACACCTCTTTTCCTGAAACTAACATCAAAAATACATTGGAGGTAGTACACTATAAAAATACCTCTCCCTCTCTATTGACTTTAAAGGGAGCTCACTCACCCACTCAGCTACAGATATTTATACTGCAGATTTCTAAATTATGTGATGTATCCCCCTCCCCCCCAATGACCACATCCTTGTTTCCATCAGCGGTCAGCAATGAAAAGAGTTACTATCACAAGGTAAATAAGAAATTACAAAAAAATCTAATCAAAATTTTAGCCTGTGAAATAATCGTCTTAAGAAAGTGGCGGAAAACTATTCATAACATCAGAGGCTAACCAGTGTAAAAATATGTTTATGTGATTAAAAACATTTACCATTGTGAAAGCCTCACATGAAGCAGTTTCTTGCTACTGCCTAAATAAAAATTACTAAACCCACAAATCTTTTATAAATAAGTATGTTCCAAGTTTCTATTCCATATTTTCACATCACAACAGGGTAGTTACGCTGACATAGCAACTCTGTAGTGAAATGGGGAAACAAAATAATAGAAACTGAAACTACATCACCAAAGCCTGACTTTATATTTTTCTACTCATTTGAGATGAAAGCTTTTATTTAATTGTCAATAATTACCTTTAATTTTCAAACACAAAGAGTATTTTCTATTGCTAGTTTGCCTCCAGGAAGTTGAATGTGAACACTGTTAGGATGAGTCCTCTGTCTTTTGAGCATCTTGAGTGAAATTTTTATTTTATTTTATTTTAATTTTTATAAATTTTTATTTATTTATTTTTTTTAAACCCTTCAGATTCCCCCGGCCTTTTCCCCCTTTTTTATTAAATCTAAAAAAAAAAAAAAAAAAAAAAAAAAAATATTAAGTCAGGCACAGAGATAAATGAGAAAACCTGTCCTTAGTTTTAAAACACACTCGAAAAAGAAAGAAAAAGAAAAAGAGAGAGAGAGAGAGAAAAAAAGAGAAAATGTTTACCTCACCAGATTGAAAGAAAATATGAGTATGTATTCTACTTATATCTTTCCTTGGAAGCATTTATTCTCATGCCCCAAAGACTACTAATAGCTATGGTCATTCCAGAACAATGAAAATAATTAAGCAATATGCAGAAGTAGTACATTCTTATTCATAGTAGTACTGAGATAATAATCACTCTGGTATCATAGAATCATAGAATCATTAAGGTTGGAAAAGACCTCCAAGATCATCTGGTTGATCCGTCCCCCTACCACCAATGTCACCCACTAAACCACATACCTAACCACCATGTCCAACCTTTCCTTGAACACCCCTAGGGACAGTGACTCCACCACTTCCCTGGGTAACCTGTTCCAATGCCTGACTGCTCTTGCTGGGAAGAAATTTCTCCTAACTTCCAACATGAAACAGTAGTCCAGTAATGTCCCAGCAGTACTTATTCCCAGAAATTATTTTAGTTCAAGCTTGAGTTAGAGGAAGCGGCTGCACTACATTTTCATTTGTGTAATTAAACAAGCACCCATCTACCCGAGATTAACAAATTGTAATTGAAGTTTTTTGCTTTGGGGCTCAAAATCATGCAACATTATTTCAGTAATGGATTTGATACACTATTCTAGCACTCAGACAAATAAACAAAAAACAACCAACAATATTGTCCGGTTCTGTGGCAATAAAACCATAGTATTTTAGTCTTAAATTTAACAGTCAAATTACAATGGAGGTAAAGGACATTTATGTGCAGGCAAAATAAACAAGTAGTGAGCTGTCATCTAGAAATGATCTTCCTCAGAGAAGAAAAAATGTGTAGGTTAAGAGATCAGTAGAACACCTTTTAGACATTACTACAGTCTGCTCCCCCTTTCTGAGAGCTCATCTTTGCTACTTGGCCTTTTATTAATTAATAGTGGATGGGCTAAAAAGCACAGTGGTGTCTCTAACAAAGACAAGATGGTCCAAAGTACAGACTGAAGTACTCACATTGTAGAGAAGATGGGTCTGTTTTCATTTGTTCTGTGGGCCAAGGCACACAAACTCATAGCACTTGAGCTAGTTCCTGAACTCAGAGCACAACTGTGGCATGCTCAAAAGCAGTATAGTATGGCACTGTGCCTGAGTGGAGTCCTAAAGAGCAGAAAGACAGTATAAATAATTTATAGCAACATCAGGAGCATTTTAGCTGTACAAAATGTGTAAAAGAGCATTCACAAAAATAAGGATCAGGACCAATGTATCTTACTAGATACATGTACAATGCTACTAATCTTCTCCAATACAAAGAGAGAGATTTTTAATGACACCTAGTGTGTTTCATTCCCTTCGATTTAAATAATAACCAGGAGACTCCTAGCAAAATGCTCAAACACCCTAATGCACCATTAGGAATACAATTAAATCACAGCAGCATTAAACATCTCATCAAGAGCTCAGCCAACCTACAAAATTACTTTTCTATCCTTTCATTCCCTAGAAAGCTTCAATTCTGTTCCTGTCCATCTAATTTGCTTAGCCATCTTTGAGAGTCCCTGAGCAACTGTAATGGAGCCATGGAGGATTGACAGCATTGACAGAAACCCAATTCAGTCTGGCAAAAGTATTTGTCATGCAGATACATAAAGATGCACAGAGCTATAAGGCTTTTTTAGGCAAGTCAGATAAGGGAGCAAGAACAGACTTTGCAGCTGTGTAAGTACTCTTGTACTTTGACTTACTTTGGATAAAGCAAAGTCCTGCCCATCACATATAATTTGCTATGTCCCTCCCAACCCCTTTCTCAAGAACACCATGCAAACAATGCTACCTCTGAATCATATATATCAGAGAGAGAGATTACTTCCCTCACAGATAACCGGGGAATAAAAAAAAAAAAAACAGAACCATGAGTCACAGCTTTTCTTCCAGTCTGCATCTGAGGTCTTTCACTGCTGGTCTAAGGCAAAGTCCATAGAGCATTTGTTCCACAGCCACTTCTTCACCGTGACTTTTACACAGGCAGTGGACAAGTTCCAGCCAACAGACCTCTCTGGAGTACTCTGGCTGCTAATGCAGCTTCACTCTTGCCCCACTGACACAATCTCAGACCAATATATAAATAACCAAAAGAATCACTCAGTGCTGAAATAAACACCAGGGGTCAGATTGTATTGGTGTAACTAGGACAAGGAATGTATTTGCGCTGATGGTGTTTGTCTTACAATCGTATTGCAGCAATGGGCAGATGTCTGTAACACACTGACCTAGAGTACCAAGGAGAAAGAGAAGTCAGCCACTGTGTGATCTATGCTTACAATTGATAAATGACAAAACCAAATATGTGTTCCTTAGCACCCAACAAAGTTAATTCCTTAGCACCCACTTTCTGAGAAAACCACAAGCAACATTTAATTGTCGTGGTTTCTTTCTTTTCTTACATTGAGTTTCATCTACTCTGAAGACCATGCAGCTAAAACCATTGCCTTGATCTTCAACACTGGCCAGCTGTGTACTCAGCCTCCCCAGTACTGCTTGCATCATCATTTTGATAAAGATCCAGAAAACAAGTGGCTGACTTCCCTGCCAAGAAGCACCCCTGAATAAAATAAAAAAATGCTTCACATTCCCTCTGTTCAAACAATTCCTGCAGCCGCAGAGTGGGTGACATTACTGAGAACAACGACATCTATTCAAATTTGTAGAGCAAGTATTTGATAGACATGCTTCCTCCAACACAATAACTTCACTGAATGAGCTGTTAGCTTATCTAGCTTCTATGCTTTGAAGTATATAGCTTGAAAAAGTCAAGCACATACCAATAGTCCTGGACTCGAGTTTATTGGCTCGAGAAATGTTTTAAATTTCACACAGAAAAGAACCCAAAATGTGACAGCTTATTTTATTTACACAGCTTTTGATGATTGAAAGAAGTGACAGCATGCATTAATTTACCATCCAGGAGATCTGCAGAGAGCTATGAATTTCTAAGAAACGTCTCTCTTAGTCCACATTACATAATCTTATTCTTAGTTGTATTCACAGTTGACATCCCACAACACTTAATCCTATGGAAGATGTCACTTAACATGGATACATCATGTGCATTTGTCTAAAAGATGAGTGCATGCTGATCAGTGGTATCTCACTATATTTAAGTCTGCAGCTGATGCTGATGGCACTAGAAATTATTTTATCATGTGAATCAGTTATTCAAAGGATGCTGGCTATGACAGATTTCTGTTTGGACAGGACAATTTACAAAAAAAAAAAAAATGTTTTTAAGCTACCCAGAAGCTACTATATCAATGGGAAAAAGAGGGAAGGAACCGAAAGAGCAGGCCTCAGCTGAACCAGAACAATCTTGCTTTGGGAAGGAAGATGCCTTTTTTGATAACAGCTAAGAAAATATCCTTGCTGTAATTTGTAACTAAACTCACAAAATCTAAATTATGTCAAATGAGAGTTGTTTTGTGCAAATTCCAAATAGTTTGTAATGTTTGCTACTTTTTTAACTTCACGGAGATGGATTTTTTTTTTTTTTTAATAAAGCTGTACTATAAGTCCTTACTTTTTTTTTTTTTTTTTTTTTTTTAAGTTGGGATTGCCAACACCACAAAAGTATTTATATGGAAAGGGAGAGATGACATCTTCTAAGAAAATCAGGAGCATTAAAAAAGATTTACAAACATAACAAATGAGTTTACAAACTATGCACCAAATGTTGCTGTTGGACCTGCAGCAATTCCAGGCCAATTTCCATTAAGTGAGTAAAACAAGTACACAATAAATACAAAGATATAAAGATATGTCTTATCCTGTTTAATATTTATTAAATCAGTTCTCAAGAATTTCTTCAAAGATTTCCTAATCTCTAATCAGCTACGCAATAGTAATTTAAAGTATTTTGGAACATTTAATCCCAAATAGTGATGACTATATTGTGATATAGATACTATCTGCATGCACCATTTAACAATAGTCTCCTATTTAATATGAGGTGATAATATTTTGAGATGATTTTGAGTGTTAATCTATTGTGCTTGGGAAAAAAAATGTGGGAATATCTGTTTTGTTAACTAAGATAGTGGAGCCAACATTCTTATTTTGTAACGAAAATACAGCTCTATCAGTGATTTCAGATTCCTGTATCTATGTCCAGTCATCCTCAAGTCAGTGGATGAGATGCTTTAGAAATGGCCTGTATCATTTCCTGCAAGGACATATATTTTCAAATATTTTATTTTTATTTTTCCATGCAGAATTTGCCAATATACTACATATTCTTTGAATTATTTCAGAGTATTCTGATTTTTCCTTATTATAGATCATATGAGAATTGTATGTGTCCTCAACCTCCAGCTGCCTAGTATTAGTCCAGTAATGAACGTGCATTACTGAGCCAATTAAAAATCTATTGAAGTCTGTTGTAAAGTTTGCATTGATAACAACTGGTTTTCTGCAAATAAAAATCTTTTACAGAACAAGAGGAAAATCAGTGCTAGCATAGAATATTAATATAAATATTAATTAAGAATATTTTTAATATTAAAAACATTTTTTAAGACTATGACAAGAGCTAAACATCACAGCAATGCCAGTTTTGAGGAGGAACACAGGCAATATCTACACTTGGATAAACCTTAAAAACACCCCATGAATTGCTTATGTAGTTTCACTTAATAGATGGAAAAAAATGGCTTCAAGCACCTATACAAGGCAGATCATTAAAATCTAAACAGCTATAATATCTGTATTCAAAGACTACAAATGTGATAGTTTTGAATGATATCTGTGTTATTTTTCTCCAGTATGTTACAGAGAGCTTTCAGCATGCCTGCAGGTATGTAAGTAATCATTACTTACACAGAGAAGGTCAAGAACCATCTAAACTACAGGGGTTCATACAATCCAAACGTCTTAACTATTCAACTGCTGCTGATATCGTTATGAAGCATCTTATCAAGTGAGTCAGTTGAGCAGGAAATCAAGAATTCTTCAACTTAAACAATCCCTCAGCAAGGGCTGACCTGTGCAGAAGTCCTGTTTAATGAACTTGTAAACTGCACTATAAAGTTAAAGGAAAATCTGACTGCTCGTTTTCCTTGTTTATATCTTCTTTAGGAAACATCTGCTAGCCATTCTGCTGCTTCTTCTCTTTTATTTTTTTTCTTCTTATTATTATTTTTGTTTGTTTGTTTTTCCTTTTCCTATTGCTATTAGTTATGGGATTGAAGGTTTAGGCAATCTTTAATCGTTAAAAACTGGCATTTCTGGGTTTACTTGAGGTCACCTAAGCAATGAAGAAACCAACTGTTTGTTGGAATGTAAACGGGGGAAATGATTTTTCCCCAGGGGGTAGAGTTGTGAACTGGTTACACAGATGGAATAGAAGGGTGCTTTTTTGAATGTTTTGCCCCTCTTGCAACTGTGCCACCAGATGTACACAATTCTGAGCTATTAGGATGACTGAAAATGCAGTTTGAGAGATTGATGCAAGCCTGACTGCAACAATGCTGACATTTTATTAACAAGTGTTATATTTGTGAGTTGTGTAGCCCCAACTACACTCTGGAATTTAAAAGGTCACTGCAGACACCAAATAAGGCTTCAAACTTTTAAGACCTGCTGTGAAGGACAGCTGGCAGGGCACGCAGAACTCTGCCACAGGGTGATAAAAGAATGAAGTGAATATTTTAGCGGTGAGCTGTCACTAATTAACACAAAATTTATTTGCTTGAAAGATAAATATATTTGGAAATGGTAAATGCTCCAGAAAGAATGTTTGGCCATCAATTGTGCAAGTGTTTGTTAAGTAGGAAACACACAGGACGTGCCTTGGCTAGGATCTGAAGCATCAAGCCTGAGTATCTCCAGACTCTGAGACATGAAGTTGTTGAATCGGTTGATGATTTCACACCAACTGCAGAAAATCTGCTGGTTACAGTGCAATGACCTCTGATTTATACCCTTTTAAAATGAGAGCAGAGTGGCGTTTTCTGAGTGTAACACCTAACACTCACACTTCTCTGAAACTCTCTGCAGCCCTGTGGCACTGACCTGCAGGTGCTGTGAAATGTCAGCACTTCAAAACAGGAGAATTTTAATGCAGTGGACAACAAATATGAGAGATTAGTAAAGGTGTTTCTCTTACATTTGGCTCTAAGTATTGGGCATGACAGCAGTGCTGGTACTGTTTTGCCCTTCAATCACAGGCAGAGATACTCAGCCGCTTAAGAGAGAGGTGTAAAAATAAATGAATTCTTTCTTCTTCAAGAATATTTCATATTTGTTCTTTGCTCATTGAGAGCTTTAGTATATCTGAAATTTTCACTTCTGCGTTTTTCTCCTCTATGAATGTGAAATAAAGCAGGACTGGAGCTTTTTCTGCTAATACAGAATAATCTTAAAATGTTCCTGCTAACTCAAATGACAAGTGAAAAAAGGCTGCTGAAAAGATGAAGGCCATGGAAAGACCTGTACAGATATACTGGGACCCAGGGGGACCATACAAATATGGATAATTTGTTATTATAATTTGAAAGTGCTTCTTTGGGAATAACCTTTAAGAGCTTCAAACGTGATCCTAGGGATTTCCTCTTGAAAGAGGTTCAAGATGGCCATGTTTCCCTAACGTTAAGCCAAAAATGTCTCCTTCAGCATTAAATATATTTGAACCCTGTGGTAACGTAGGGAGAACTAACTGTGGATTCCTACTAGGAAGACTACATCACATGCCAGCAAATTGCAAGCATATGTGTGGACACCAAGAACACCACGTATGGCAATGATGGCAAATCATGTTCTCCCAAACTCCAGCACACAGGAGTTGTGTTCATGTGCAGTGGCCATATCTCAGCAAAAATACTTTTGATAACTGCCATCCCAGGATGCAGATGGACAACACTGAACCTACTCAAGCTACTCATTAAGAAGTTAAATTGCAGGACAAGTGGACCACACAGTAAGAAACTGTCTGCACATGTACAACATTCACACTTGCAAATTACCAAAGCCTTGCAGGCAATGGAAGACAAACATTTTAAACAGATTTGATGGGCAGCCTAGCCAATCTTCAGAGGAACTGGAAAGCACATACACAGGAACTCCAGGAAGGAATCCGAGCCAGTGAAAGAGACATGGTGCTTATCAAGGTGCTGACTGAATGGATTCTACTGTGTTAACTGAGAATATATCTGCTTTTGCCAGATGTTAAATAATTAACCTCATCTTAGCATGACATAATTTATTCTTAATATGTCTTTTTTTTTTTTTTTTTTTTGGACTCTTGTTTCAGTTTAAACAATTAACCGAAAGCCAAGAAATAGATGTGAGCCTTTCCATATGTCATCATGCTTTGTTCCCAAGTGAGAATGTATATGAGAACTACATATTAGAAAATCCACCAGTAAGATTGCCTTCATTCTTTGGACCACTAGCATCAACTGAAATCCATTCAGTGCAAAAAGACTGCAAATGGAGGTGAACCTGAAACAATGCAGCAGTACCTCAGATTGTTTACAACTCCGGAATTATTCAGTCTACAGTACCATTTAGTGAAGCTTTGGATGCTTAGAAGCCATTCATCAGAGAAAATCCACTGGCACATGTCAGTGCTCAAGGCTGCCCCTCCACTGGAAGCTGTGCAATAAGAATATCAAAAAAAAATCAATGTTATCCTAAGACACCCTGTAACAAACAGATTCAGCAGTCACAAAATCTAGATAATGGATCACTTTTTGAGTCTCTGGAATAACACACACAGGGAAGTTGAATGGTTGAATGGAAACATGAGATTGTCCTTTTGTCTGCTTTTCCCTTACATATCTTAAATTCTAAACACATTCTATACAGTATAATAAAGCCTCAGATGCACTAACGCATAGTCTATAGGACTGAAAGGAGAAGCAAAGAAGTGGGCAGTCTCAGAATGGTTTTCTTTGTAATTGCCTACTGCAGTTGGAATGAAACTTTCTACTTAAATTATGCTTTAGGGCTGTTTGGTTGTTGTTTTTATTTATTTGTTTATTTATTATTTCAAAAGTGCAGAGACACTGCCAAAATGAAACCTTCAGACTACAGTCAGTGTTAAATGACTGAAGATGATGTGCTTTCATGTAGTACAGTATCTCATTAAATCATGGTCTAATCAAGCCATAAATGAAACATGTCAAGGCACTGGCCAGCTAAACTGTCTCATTATCTGATCTCCACTTTCAGAAAAACTATTTAAAGACCAACATTAAAAATGGAAATATTTTTATTTCATAGAGAATATCATGGTGAATAATGCATAGTTATGGTAGCAGGTTACTTCAATGTCCTCAGGAAGGGTTTGAAGTTTAATTCTGCACAATGCATTGTACTTCAGAGAATTTTCAACTTATATTAGCTTAACAGAAATTGAAAATAGCAATAAATCCACACCTGAACTAAAAGGTAGAATCCATCCTACCTATTGATCTGTGATCTGTAGAACCAGTGCTTGATTCCAGCAGTCATCAACCTCTGACTCTCAACTTGCAGATAATATGTCGTCTGCCTCTGTGAAGGTCTTATTCTGTCCTATATTTCATAGTACATTCTGAACAAAGATGTTGACACTACTGAATGTAGGAAATCCATTATCAGTAAGTCTACACTTCTTTGTAGCTTCCTTTCATACTTTCTGAAACCTGCTCTTCTTCTTTGTTACCTCTTAGTAGAGCCAAGGCTAGAAGAGGAGACATGAAGCACAGAGAAATCTTTCTATCATGGCTTTGCTTCAGAAGTGAGAAGAAAGACATTAACAGTGTCAGAATGATTGAGGTGATACATGTATAAACTCAACCCATATTTCCCCGTAAATTAACCTCATTAGAAATCTTCAGCATCTTGTGTCTCCTGGCTACTGTCTCTTAATAAAGAGTTCCTACTAACATCTTCTGCAATAATTATATCATCTTTATATCATAATTATATCATAGGATGACAACCAATTCTTATGTACATAGTAGGAAAAATCTGACAGATAGTATCTTACACAGGAGAGGTTGAGGAAGAGAGACTGAAAATTCTTATAAATATTATCACGGGATCTTTAAATGTCCAGATGAAGTAGACATGACCTCCATCATTAGCATGTCTTCCAAATAGCACAAAGAATACTGATAATAAATGCTGAAAGCAAATGCTATTAAGTATAAGGGAAAAGTATAAAACACTGACCATTTTGGAGAGCTGCAGGACCAAAATGACTTTTTTTATCATGTTGGACAGTTTTCTCAAAAGAAAGGTTTAAGTTTCATAAGCAGAGAGCTTAACTTCCAGCATTACAGAAGTCATTGGGAATTTTGCCATTGATTTAATGGATCTTTTTTTTTTTTTTTTTTTTTTTAAGTGACTGAAAGGGAGGAAAGCGTGTAATGTAGTTAGCATTTGGAGGAAAATAAAGGAGTGTTGAATTTGCTGGAAGATGTCCTGGAAGGGTAAGGTTGCAAACATGAAGCATATGTGTAATTTGAAGCAAAGAGACTCCTCACATGCATAAAGCTAAGTACATTAACAAGTTGTCATAGAATTCGGGTCTTGAATGTTCTCTGTGAGGTCATATGCCTATGTTTGCTTGCAGCACACCCCTATCACCATGTCTGTCATTTCTAGATTTCATTAAGAGACAGCTATTACATTAATCTTGGTAAGAATAATGCACTATAACTGAATCTTTTTTTTTTTTTTTTTTTCTCCCAGCTTTCCGAGATCTTGAAAGACTTTCTCTTGATTAAGTTTTTCATTTTAGAAATGAGACTCTTTCCATTGAGAGATACTTACATAACCTTTATGTTCTGCTCATAAATTCATCTTATATCATGGTTGGTGGCCAAAAATTACAAAATTTATCTATCAGAAATACAACTTAACATTTTTGGTTGCCTGATATCATTATGTTGTGCAGTACGTGGGTTTACTTTTAAACCAATTGAAGCTTTCTTCCCTTAAAATTAGGCAGTTTCAAAACTAGTATTCCTAGACTTCAACAGAATTTAATAATGCTGTAAGGTCTTTCCAAGATAGATCACAGATCACATTTAGGAAACAAACAAACAAACAAACAAACAAAAACCTCTTGTTTTTTAATCACTAAACTGTAACAGTGAAGGTTGCCCAGTCAGTGTTTGTTCTAAAACTCAAAAGTAAAAGAAACAGAATAAAAAATATAAAAGGCAATATATTGTATTTTTCTATTTCCAGAAAGAATTTCCTTGTTTAAAAAAGGAAAGTCGCAAAATGATAGTCTCCCCAACTTTTTAGAGCAATGAGTGATATTTATCTCTGTATTAAGCCAATATTAACAATATGCTTAATTACTGGGAAATGTTGGAGTCATTCAAAACAAAATGCTGCTGTTGCAGGCACTGAAGCATATCCCTGACTTTAAGTACAAGAACTGTGCTCAAGCATGTGCCTCATGTCCATGGGCTTAGCTGCATGCCTGGGACCTAAGTTTCAGTAAGTATTGCCCACATACCACTTATAGGCAATGCTTTAGTCCTGATGCTACTGTGAATTGGAGCAGCTGCATGTGGAAAGCATGTGCAGAAAGCAGTGTACAAAAAAAAAAAATAATATATATATATATATTTTTAAATCCTCATTTAAGGAAATAATATACCCGTCTGAATGTCCAATATCATATCAGCCACTACGTATATCAGGCAACGTTTTACTGCTTTTTTATCACAGTTGTACTCTTTATTATGTTTGCATACCATCTCTTCCCGACAATGTAGTTCTCCTGCAGTTTATTCCCTTGCTCTATCTTTGTTGTCTTGCTGTGTAAGTATAATAAATGCATAATACGACTGGTATTTCAGCCAGTGAAACCAGTAATCGTTCTCTCTTGCTGGCATTTAACCTTTGACTCACCACCTTGCAATCCTGCCGGATGAAGTGCTCCAGCAATCCCAGGCTGTGGTCAGGGCTGCAGGCAAGCAGGTAACAGTTCTGAGACATGTCACTGGTGACATCACCAGAGACTGTGGTTGCTGGTGGCTACTGCTGAACATTGCTTGTTTCAGCGGTGCTGCAGATTGGACTAAGATGATAGTGAGTGTCACTGAGAGTTTAAAAATATGTTTCAAACATCCTCATCACTTTTTTCAACTTTTGCAAATGGAGCTAAAACTTCACTTCTTTCTGTCTCTTTCCCCAAGCTGAGTCATGTCATGGACCAAGTGACATGGGAGTGATCATATGGCTATTCAAATCCCATTCAGATGATCTGAAGAGTGTCTTTATGTAAAGGAAAAAATATATATATATATATTCTGCAAGATTGTTCTGAAACAATTCCGTTTATCTCTATGTTGTTGGAATGTTATTTTCAGAAAAAAAAAGGCTGAATTTGCAAAGCTACCTCAAGTGCTAGTGTTATTAGCTCCCATGATGTTATCAGGAGTCTTGTGATACTTGCAGTCCTGATCAAAGCCTCATTACAGCATGGAAAATTGCAGAGAACATCCTATTCTCAGATTAAACAAACCAAACTTGGGCTTCAGGGTTGGGAAGAAAACTCACAACACATAGGTCCTAAAGCTCAAAAAGCTGTATTTGTAACTGCGGGAGGGAGAAGGAGGAGGCATCTTAGAGACTTATATGTGTCATTGGTAATGCTGGCACGCACCCTGGGTCTGTGGATCTAGTACACATGATGGCCCCGTTACAGACACTGGCCAGCATCAGAACTCAGATCCAAACAAATCTCTAACTTCAAATGCCTCCAAGGCTGGGTTAGGCCCTGTGAGGACAGCAGGTGGCCAGAAGTAGTGTGAGGTTGCCTGTCACTAGAACAAGCAAGACAAAGCCCAGAAGAGCTGGCAGGCATGAAAAAGCTAAGTAATTGCTCACTTCCCCATGTGATGGGCAAGATGTGAGAGGGAAAAAGAGTCATGGTGTTGCATCACTCACCCTTTATCCGAGAAGTAGGATGGGCGTCTTGCCAGGACCTTTCACTCTATTTCTTTCACGCTGTACGTGCTGAAAAGAAAAAGGAGAAATCCAGCCCCCAAGTTTTGATTGTTAATAAGTTATCACAGAGTCACTAGTGAAAGGCATGCCTAAAAACATCAACATTGGCATCCACTACTTTGTTTTGCAAAGGGCTTTGTCTGTCCCCCCCCCCCCCCCCCCAGCCCCCAATGTATCTATCTGCACACACACACACACACACACTTCTGGCATTTTTTTGTTCCTGTCTTTGTTTCCATACATGATATAAGAATGCATCCAGCTTCAGTTTCAACACATTTTCTTACAGGGTGCAGATACAGACTTATTTTCCAAAACGCCCTTCACTTGCATTCTAGCTAAAAACACCAGCAAAGAAAGTTTGAGAAAATGAGAGAAAAAACTACCTCTATCCCACAGAAACTGTGGTAGGGAGAATTTTTCAGCCCTTAGAGGTCCCTAGAGAACTTTGAGCACGTTTACTAGTATCAAAGCAGGGCAATAGTTTTTCAATGACATCACCTTCCCACTCCCTGTGACTGAGAACTCACCGTTCCCTAAACTAGAGCAAGGCAGGAGGTTTGAGTGCCAAAGGTCTTACACCATAGTTTCACCTACAAGAATTAGGATTTTCAGGCAATCAGTAGCTAACATGCTGCATTTGATATAATCTGCTAGTGGCAAAGTTCTTTGCTGTCTACACATCAATAATCAAGAGTAACCCATGTCAGGCTGTAAGGTTTATTTTAAGACAGCCCTAAGAGGCTTGAATCCAGTATTAAAATGATATGTGTTATTAAAAAATGCATGAGATTCTTAATATCCAAACTTAGGGTTCAATTATATTCACAGATGTATTCTGGGAGTGAATCAGTGCATGTACAGGGAAAGTTGCCCACAGCGGAATGAATGTTCAGGGTACGCAGCAGCAAAACCTCCTGAAAAATGAACCTTTAGGCTGCACTGATACTCAGAGTCTGACACGTTACACTGAAGACAAAGGCAATCTCAGGCAAATACTAATCCTTTCCACTGATATAGCCTGGAACACAGTAAATGCAGTTTACAGCCAACATTTGTTCTGTTTTAGGAAAAAAAAAAAAAAAAAAAAAAAAGCAACGTATACAAACAACTGTTCTTTTCCATCCTAAAACAATGGCATAACTCATGATAGCTCCTTTGCAGTGGTGAAATTCTGACAGTGATCTCAACAGCTGCTTAGACACCAACCACAGCATTTACAACTGGTTCATTACAGACACCCAAACCCTTGCAACACATTTTGCTTTCATGGCCCAAACAGTATAATCAGTGACTATATCCAGGACTGCACAATAACGTCTCTGTTTATCAGAGAACAGAGCATAGCAGCTTATCCTCAGATTCATTGTGATCAACTTAAACCTATCAACTTGCATTTTCTGTTTACTTTTGTTTTTAACTAAAAAAGAAACAACAACAACAACAAAAAGGTATTTTGCATTTGTAAAAATGTAAAAGGAGGAAAACTGCAGATTAAACCTGGCTAGCCCCTGGTAATGTCCTTGTTCTGCACCATGACTTTAACAATTTGATTTTGAATGTGGGAGGATGAAAAGTATGTCCAAATTGACACACTTCAGATCAGCATAATGTCTTTCCTTTTCTGAGTAGCTGTTCTTCACAGGTACTCTCATTTATTTTGAATCCTCTGGATTTGGTTGAAGAACAGAGGCATAAGAGATGCAGGTTGTCTAGCACTATCCATCACACGGCTCTCAGGAAAAACTAGCATAAATGATCCTGCAGGAAGGATATTAATCATAGTAAACAGAGTTAAACAAAACCAGGACCCAGGGAGACTAGGCTTTTGTTTACTCGAAAGAACTAGAGATCTCTGTTGCATAGTGCTGTGCTGCTCATCTGCACATACCAAATTAATTCACAAGTTTCACCATTTCTCTTTCCCACGGGGGAAACTGAGGCACAAAAAAGTACAGGCTAATTTTTCACTCGGCCCTTAATTTTGAGGATCTGATATATGACACTTGATTTTTAGGGCAAAAGATAGGGAAGAAAACCCTAAAGGAGGTTTATGCCCCCCTCTGTTTCTTATTCATGGCCTCAGCACTCAGACACACAGGGTGAGTCAGGGACTGGGATTCACATACAGATCTGACTGGTCATCCATCCAGAGCCCCCGCCTGCCAGACACCGCTCCCAGATACTAAGATTTCCAACTTGGTGGGGGGAAAAAAAAAAAAAAAAAAAAAAAAAAAAAAGTAATAATAGTACTAAAATAGTACTGAAACTGAACACTGGATTGGGTATTTTTTTCTAGCCACTATAACTGCAGAAAGGGCTTTTGCCAACTTACTTTGCCCAGGGATTGAATGATTGAATTCTGGTCTGTTATGTAAAAGCCCAGACGAATTCCTGCTCTGCTGAACCAGAGGCATGAGCAGATTACCTCTGCCCGCCGGCTCAGCCCGCACCAGCCCTGTTAAGCGTGGCAGGATGACCAAAACCACTGCAGGTCTAATATTTTGGAAGACCACTGAAACACATCTTTAAAAGACACCGCAGTTGAGAAAACACCAGCAGATATCTGCTAGGTGACAAAAGGAATGAACTTCCAGATATTTTTCAAATCTTATTCCTGCAAATAAGAAACAGCTGACTATGATCCTGCAAATTCCAGTTGAGAAAGCCCTGCTGATATTAATACATTGTGCTGTGTCCAGAATCCCTTGATAGAATTACAGCATTACTGTACGCAGCTGGGTGGATGTTATCATGTTGCACCAAAAAAATCAGAGATTGTACTATCAGGAATAAATGAAACTGAGATCCAGCACTAACGCACTTTAACATAACACTGGTGTCTCCAAATTTAGTACAGTGTGTTTTTTCAGCTCTAACTTTCTAACAACATGGACAAATAAAGCCATGCATACACTGGCAAACTAGTCTGTGGCAAGAGAAGTTTGCTGATGACAGTCTTGTTATTGTAACAGGAAGTGACTCAGCCTTGGCAACAAGAGATCAGATATTTTATTCAGAAGCATTAGGTCATTTTTTTCCCCTAACCAACCAACAGTTTCACAAGGCAACTGGTTTTGTTTGAAAATAAATAATCTATCTTGAAAGTGATTTGCTGAGGAAGAGAAGTTAAACATTTATGGTCAGGAATAATCACTCAGTTTAATTCAAGGCATCTGGAAGCCTCTTGTCCTTTTAACTCTCTTCAGTGTGCTGCCTGCACAAAATTCCACCCCCTCAGGCAGGAATTCTCCCACATGGTTGAGTAAAGTATCACCAGCTACATTATTTTCATGAGAGTGAGGATGAGTGAGGAGATTTGTGCCCGGACCAGTAACTTTCCATGACAATTATTCATGACTGATGTCATAATTACAGCTGAAGTAAAACTACTTCACACAGGCATTACAGCTGAAGCAAATGTGTGCCTTGTTATAACTGCATATTACATGATCTTGCATCAGTTATTTATAAATGGTTCATGATGTTATGTTGCTTCTCCTAAAATCAGTATAAAATAAAAATTCTCTTAATATTTGGCATTTACCCTTGCCTAGGACAGTTTCTTTACTTCCCAGTTCCTGCACTGTTATGTACTGTGTATTATCTTTTGCATTACATATAAGTTCACACGACTGTGTGGAGACAAAATAAATAGTTTTCCTTTCAATGGTGCACTGGTATTATTCATTTTTGCTTCAAGTAGTTTTATTGTAGTTCCCAGCTATGTAGAAGAAACTAATTGTTCAAACCAATTGAAAATTTTCCCCGTAACGATAAGGAGTAAACACGCCAGCAGCTGCAGTGCTCCTAGAACAGGATTTTGTCATCTTCCTAATATTTTCCTGATTCGTTGTCAGTTTTGTATTTTTAAAATACCAAGGAAGCATAATACTCCACAGCACAATGACTCAAATGTCCCATAAAAACACATAAATAACATATAAATAACAAAGCCAGCATTTTATCTTGGGCATGGAGCAGGCAAAAATAAGTTCATGGGGGTATCTTAAAACCTCTATAGCAACAGTGTTTATCTGTTGCCTCCATACTGTGCCCAGAGCCTAATTTTAGGTATTAAAAATAAAACTCCAGACAATTTCCCCACATCAGGCACTGCAAGAACACAATAAGGCCTCAAGCATTTTTCTTTGACATCTAAACACATTATTTTTTTTGTAAATATGTGAAGATTTAAACTTATTTGAAAGGCCACTGCAGTGAATATGAATTTACAATTCAGCGTTAAATGAAATATATCCTAAGAAACCTCAGCATCCTACATTATTTCGCTGTTATCTTCCTTGTGACACAAGCAGTATTTTATAATTCCAGCCCACTAAAACAGCAGATTTCATAATTTTGCTGCTAAAGCAACATGGTTTTCTGTGCTCTGTCAAATAGCATTTTTATCTTCTAGCAGGAAAATATAGCTATCTTGTTCCACCATCTGCCAAAAACTACTTAACGCAGGGTAGTGCTCCTATGATTTCAAATTGCAGCAGCTTAAGTAACTGCGGTATTATACCTATTAAATATACTGACAATCAGACCCCAACATTTTCAAAGTAGTGTGGCATGCTATTTAAGAAAGGTATTTCTACCATACTGTTCTAGGGTTTAACTGCTAACACAGTCTACATTTCAGTTAGCTGTCCTTGCTGAACGTCGTCATATATTAGATGATTAAACTAGATAGTTATCTTGAAGTGCTGGACAAAGGTTCGCTATCCATTCAGGGCCGTACACTAAATTTGAGAAAACATGTTTCTTTGTCCAACTGGATGGACACTGAATACAATATGAACACAATTTCAGCTTTCCTGCAAGACTTCCTATTCTATAACTAGTCTCATGGTACAGCACACTGCTGCAATTGTCTGACAAAACTTACTGCCTGAGAACAGCAATTTTATACATGAACACTCACGCACACACATATATATGTCAGTTTTTTATATATCTCATATTTGTTCAGATAGACTTGAAAACAGAAGTCCCCAGTGTTTTAACACTTGAAGAATAATAAAAGGAACTTATATTTCTTATTATCCACATTTTGCTACTTCAAAACTGATGTTATGTTTTTCTGGGACCTAGCATTTAATATATGAATGCTTGGAGTCAGCTTTCTCTGCATTATAGTCAATATGCACAAATATATTGCTATCTTCCATTGGCACCATGTCAGTTTTATGATTACAAATCCTCCATTCGCATGTATTCTGCTCAAAAGTACTCATGTTTTAATGGGCCTCCATCATACATGAAGCCTTCATCTAGGAACTGACAAGTTTCAAACCTGATGTTATATTTCTTGCAGAAGTAGAGACTCCAGAGCTCTGATTTAGCACCCTCAGTCTGGAACAGCAAATGACAGGAGTAGATAAACCGTTCCCTGCTTATTGCTGTGTGCAACTCCCAGCTTTATCTCTGGCCAGGCTGACCTGAGGACCTGGGGATGTAGAAGGTATTTTGAGTTTTTCAGATAAACGGCTTAAACTTTTGCATTCTTTGTGGAACAGGATATTATTTTAACTTATTATGAAGCACAGTAGCAATGAACTATATTCATGATTTGTAAGCTGAGAAGATAATACAAGTTACATTTTCATAAGGACAAAATATTTTTCCAGTTGGGTACATCTGTGATGCTGCTGTAATGCATTTCAATGGACTCAAGCTCTAAAATTAAAGATTCTGAAAACTCATTTTAGGCATGAAAAATGAATTCCCTATAAAACACGCAGGCTTTTGGTGGAATATGAATATCAAAGATACATAGAGAGACCTGTTAAATCATTTTCTGATTTATTTTTTTTTTCACTATGTATCACAGCATATAAAATAAGGAAAAATATAGAAATTGTGTAGAAACTGTGCAGAACAACAGAAAAAGAAAACATTGGATAGGAGAAAAAATTATATATATATATATTATATATAATATATATATGTATCATAGCATATAAAATAAGGAAAAATATAGAAATTGTGTAGAAACTGTGTAGAAGAACAGAAAAAGAAAACATTGGATAGGAGAAAAAATTCTCTTCCTGGAATTAAATAAGACACAGAAACTGTGATTAGAAAAAAAGTATTTCAGAAAGTTGCTTTAATTTGCTTAACGCACTCTAAAAGTGATGTAGCAGGGTCATGGAAGTAGTAGCCAGGAGGGGAGAAAAATGAACTCTCATAAATCATGAGAATCAATAGAGAAAATGAACCATATTGAGATTATATCCTAATCTAACTGTAGAAAAATTATGCTTGTCCTAATATTCTTCATTTGCCTGAGGATTTCACAGTATAATAATGTAGACTGTAATGTCTTCAAGGAATTTCAAGCATATGGATCCAATGAAGATGCAATTCTCAGATATTTTACCAAGGCTGCGCACTTCCTCTGTAATTATCCTCACAGTTCTGGTTGGTGGCTTTTTTTTTTTAAAAAAAATACATATATATATATATATATGTATGTATTTTATAGCAAATTTGTATGGAACACATGCCCTCTAAGAGGTCTTAACATAAATCTTTCCAAGACTTGCAGACTTTTTGCATTTAGGATTCATGGCCATGAAGATGACTAAGGGACTGGAAAATCTTTTAAATGAGGAGATGCTGAGAGAGCTGGCACTGTTCTGCCTGGAGAAGGCTCAGATGTCAATCACACATCATCAGTGTGTATACATACCTGACGGGAGGCAACAAAGAGCTAGGCTCTTTTCAGTAGTGCCCACTGATAGAAGGTAATAGGCACGAAGCAAAGAACAAAAAAACAAAACCCCAATAAATTAAATCTGAACACAACAAAACACTTTTTTTACTCCAAGGGTAGTCAAAGGCTGGCACAGATTGCTCAGGGAGTTTGTGGAGTCTTCACCTGCAGAGATATTCAGATATGGCAGAACATGGTCCTGCGCAACCTGCTCCAGGTGACTCTGCTTGAGCACAGGGACTGGACAAGGTGATCTTGCTCAGGAGGTCCTTGCCAATCTAAACAATTCTGTAATTCTGTGAATATTTCTATATTTGTTTCAGGGTATTTACAATACCTGATTGTTTTCCTAGATGTACCAGTCCAGGTTTGCCTTCCCTAATGACTTCCACAGCCAACAAGGTTAAGAGCCAAGCTCCGTAAGCAAGTAGTCTGCTTCCTGCGAGCCAGATAGGAGCTCACCTTCCTCTTTACTCCACTGTGTTTCCCAATTCTGCATCATTCTGACAAGAACTTTTTGTAGCATGGGGCTTCCTGCTTTATTGCATTTGCCAAAGCTCTTTTTGTAGCAAAAACAGTCTAAGATAGGGCACATTGGTACAAATATGAACTCAGGACAAAGTTACATTGCACTGTTCAATCCTGAAAGCTCAGAAATGTTCTTGGGCCCTCCCTGCTTACATGCAGAATTTACGAGACTTGCTGACTAAAGCCTGTGACATTCAGCTGATTTAAAAGATGTGAAATCTTCCCTTGCCTCAATTCCTGATGTGACCATGATCTGAGGTCATGCATGTCTGGAAAAGGTCATAATTTCCTCCAAATCCAGCCCTTGTTTATAGATAAATCCAAAATTTTTTGTCAGTCCAGTGTCCTTTTTGGGCTCTGTAAAATCTCCAATATCCTTAATTTGAACTGTACTTGGAATAAAGAGAAATTACTGAAGGATGAAAGAATTCAGGAATTTATGAGTTCTGCAGATTGAGTGACACATAGATGTAATCTTGCACTGAGACCATCCTCTTGATTCAAGCACTGGGGGCACCTTTGTGATCAATAAGACAGTGCAATCATATTTTTGCCTTTTTCTTATGCAATTCAGAAACTCTTCTGTAGAAATGTTACTAAAAAGTCTTTTTAATAGAGTGTATTATTCTTCCACAAACATCTTCATTTAATATCTTTTGTTTTATTTTGTTCTTAGAGAAGGAGGCATACTTATTCAATTTGAAGTTTTTTACAGAAGAGCAGTGTTCTTTGAAACTCATCCATACTGTCACAGCCACAGGTCCATGACCCACAGGTCCACCACCTACCAGAAACTCTGGATGTCAATTACATACATGGATACTTTTCTAGTATAAATAGGATTTCAACTATTAATTCATTTATTTCATGGGAGAAAAAAGAATATATACATACACATTTATACATATATATATCTATACACTGGCATTTTTTCATGAATTCTAAACTTAACACTACATGTTATTGTTTACTTAAGGCTATAAAATTGTATCACTTATGGAACAGGCTTTCCTGCTCCCATTCCCCTTCTGAGATGTCTATTTCTTGTTCTGCACTTTTAAACATATTTCCTGTTAGTCATAAAATAGTCAGCAATCATCATACACAGCTCTTAACAGCAATGATGTGTTTCCAGCTCTCAAGAGTAAGAGCCTGTGGACCAGGTACATAATCGTCATAAATGCCTATTGTGAAGCAGTTCAATAAATTAAATTTACTTCTTTTTTAAAACTATTGCAACAGAAGATATTTAATTACTAACAGAAGTGAAGCAGACAACTTTTCTGCCTATTTATCAAAATATTTTTTTAGTTTTGTTTTGAGGAAAGTGCTATATTATAGAGCAAAGGGGAAAGCAAATCTTATTTAGAAAAAAAAAATGAATAAAGGAAGGGTAGGGAAGGGTAGGGAAGGGTAGGGAAGGGTAGGGAAGGGTAGGGAAGGGTAGGGAAGGGTAGGGAAGGGTGGGGAAGGGTAGGGAAGGGTAGGGAAGGGTAGGGAAAGGTAGGGAAGGGGAAAAAGAAAGGAAATATCAGGCCTATGACAAATGTTTGCAAGTTCACAGAGACAGTTCCTAATTTTTTATGACTACCAGAAACTCACAAAGAATAAGGATAGGAGTCATGGCTTTAAAAGTAATGCTGAATAAATACAAATTATCAGAGGAAATGTGACATGTAAGGACACCTGGCAGGTACAGTAAAAATGCCAATGATGATGCAGAACAATCACCCTAAACACACCAGCAGTCCTGATGAAGAGAACGTGCTAGACAGTGGAATATTCAGTCCTATGAGAGTCTGAAAACTAAGGTGTGTTGGAGGTGAGTAAGTGCCAGCTCAGATCTGCCCCCAGGCCCACTGTCTGTAACTCAGGCAAGGACAGCCTTGACTGTCTTTTAAACAACAGCACTGTAAATTACATAAAACTCCCCTCTCTTTTCTGCGTTGTACAATGTGCAAATGCTGTGCAATCATCACCCGTCCTTGCTTTTTGATAGAACTTGAAATTGAGAACTGAACTAACAACTCCAGTCAAGTGGTCATTTCAAAAGACAAAAAGCCTATTTAAAGGATGAAATATGTCTGCTATGTACCTTAAAAGGTGAACACGTGCATATTTGTTTTAAATATTGCTTGATGACTTCAGAACATGTGATACAATCAGCAAACTAGTTCCTATGCTACAAATACATAATATTTTGCTCTTAACAAGCTAAACATATCTTAACATTAAAAAGCCACATAGCTGAGAAGTTTCGTTGTACAAAGGCTGATACAAGCAATCACAAGAATCCAGCAGGGGTAGATATTTATTCCTGCTCAGACCTGTAACGTGGGTGGTAAGGCACAGACACATCATCTAAAACCACTAGCACTACAGTTGTGGATGCTCAGGGAACACAAAGGCAACTGATTGCAGGAAGTGGATAGTCTCACATACTCTTATACCTGAAATTATTGTCACCAGATTTTGTCCCTGTTGTTTTAAAAGGACAGTGCAAATCTAGTACTTCCTTTATCAATAGTCCTGAAGTTGAATTTCCTGCCTTTCTGTATACATTTTGTCATTGTTGGAAGGAGAACACAGAACTTGATAGACTGTTGGCTTTATCCAGTGGTACTGGGGGTCTGACTGAGATGGAGTTAAATTTCCCTGCAGCAGCCCATACATTGCTCTGCTCTGCACCTGTAGCTAGAGCAGCAGTGGTATCACACCAGTGCTGTGTCTGCTGCTGAGCAGTGCTGGCACAGCACCAAGACTACCTCCAAGATCCCCAGAGCTGGGAGGTGGGCAAGAGCTGGGGAGGGGACATCACCAGGGCCGCTGACCTAAACCAGCCAAAGGAATTTTCCATAGTGTGTGGTGCCACACTCAGTCATAAAAGGTGGGACAGGAGAAGAAGAGAGGGTAGGGTCTCATTATGAAGACATCTAACCTCCCAAAGAACCACTATGTGTATTGAGACCCTGCTTCCCAGGCCGTGGCCAAACATTGCTTATTGATGGGAAGTAAAGAACACTTTTTTTTTTTTTTTTTTTTTTTTTTTTTTCCCTCTTCCTTCACCTTTTAATTAAATTATCCTTATCTCAACCTGTGAGCTATTTTTTCCTTCCAGCATACTTTCTCCTCCCCCTCTTCTGAGGAGGAGGAGGTGTAAGAGGGCGGTTGTAGTGGAGTTCAAATGCCCAGCAGGGAAAAAACACCACACCAGTAGGGCCACCTTCTATTCATAGCACTAATTACCGTGAATTTTGCTCCACAACTCCTATTGCAAGAGTTAATACACATCCTTGTTCTCAATATAAACCAAAACCATAAAACACCCCAATTTCCAGTCTAGACCTTCCCATAACCTCTTCCTTTAGCTACACTTTGTTTGTTAAATGGTCCTTCCTCTCTAACATCTATTTCTAGAAATGCCTCTTGCATCCCATGATTGTATTTACTGTCCTGCTACTGGCTGAAATTCCTCCAGTGACCAAGGTGATCTCATGATCAGGTGATCTTATGATCAGTGATTAAATGGCCTATTTGTTCTTCTGTCAAGTCTAACTGATGACCTTCTGTGGTGCAAAATAAGTTCTTGGGGTTGGTACATAAGTGCATGACCCCAAATTTCACATTATTTATTTATTTTTCTTCCCATTGACATTACCCCAGCCCTCCAGGCCATTTCTTTTTCTATGGTATTACAGTTCAATCTGTCCTATATTGACAACATATCCAAGCCTTGTGCCATCAGTATATTTCGTTATTACACTCCTACTTATTGTGCCAAAGTCAGGAATGGAAATATTAATTATAATTCCCTGTGCAGTATCAATTCAAACATTTTCATGAAGTCCAGGAAAATTAATTCTGTCAGAGTTCCCTTGAGAAAACCCATTGATTTTCTCTTGATAAGAAAAAAACCTATTCTCTTATCAGTGAAATGTCTAATTAATGATATCATGTTAGCCTAATGAAATCTAAATTAGACACCAGAGGAGTCTGTATGGGAGCCAGAAGAAGGATCATAACTCTGTATTTTTAATTTGTTTGAGATCCTATTAAAATCTGAAAAGATTCCCAATGATCTCAGAAGGAATGCAGTGAAATTTCTAGCATGATGACTGATGACACCTTTAATATAAAAACTACATCCAACACATAAATTAAATCCTAAATATTATTTGTCAAGCTTCTTCAAATTCATTATTAAACTTTGTTTCCAAAAGTCGGTATTTTTTTTTTTAATATAATACTGCTACTGTTATTGGACTTCCAATTTTTAAGTGTGTGAAAGGCACCTTGGTTGCAACTTTAGGATTTTCTCAAATGTAAAAAGGCAGTGATGGCTAATTTTTGCTCACATGCCTCCAGGAAAAAAAAAAAAAAAAAAAAAAAAAAGTCTTAATATTAAAAACAAATACAGTTAAATGTCTTAGAGTTGTGTGTCAGATGCAGTTAGGCACATGCAGAACCTTTGAGGTGCTAGGAAAAAAGGGCATTTTATAAATAATTAAATATCATGTTAAATGTTGCCATCATATTGAAATTTCACAAGAAAGGTCATTTCACAAAGTGATTGTTGCTCTAGAGATTTTATATAAGTGGTCTGTACTATTGCAATTGTACTGAAATGAGAATAGATTCATTGAGATTATGATGGATGAAAGAATTACACATGTGTATTCATTCAGCTCTGTCATACTGCAGCCTCCTGGTATGAGAATGAATGCTCTACATGTCATTTCATGACTGAAGCATGGATGATGGATACGTGGATGTGTCTCAAGCTTGAATAAATAAATAAATAAATAAATAAAAATAAAACACTGTAGGAAGTAACTGAATGGACTGGAAAGGACTCTGATTGGGGGACAGTTTGAGATGGGAGATTTCTATTTCAGGGCACTATTTAGACCCTGGGATGCACTTTGAGAGTTAAATAACAGTTGTGGCAAAGACCCTTCTCCTTGGTTAGGCAAGCACAAACATTTATTCCAGCTGAAGAGGCTGATGAAAGTATCCTGTCCTTTGGCAATATACAAATTAAGCTACTGGTGCTGGGTTCTCTGAAGGCACACCAAGAATTATTCAGATAAAAAAGCTCTTGCTGAATGCAGCTGTCTGACAAAGCAGGATTTCATGCAGCAAGCTTGTTACACCTGACTTTAGAGTTTGCAGGAACTATTTACTTGTGGCTGATATTCATATTACATAGTATAGGCAATAGCTAATAAAAAAGCACGTTTCTCCTCTGTGTAGAACGTGTTTTAAATCACATAAGTGCTCAGGCTAGTGTCCTCTTTTCTATAACAGTTTCCATAGCACGTTTTCAGCAAGATATTTTTCACCCTGAAACTATATCCAGAGTCTACATTCATTAACCTTCCAAGCATGCCACAAGGTTCATCTTTTCATCCCACAGGGATCTGGGAAGATTGAAGGCTACTGGGTTCAAAGAAATTTTACTTGAACAAGCAATGCTTCTATTTCTGAAAAATCTCCAGGATATTTTATTTACATTTAATTGCATTTAAAATAATAATCATCATCATTTTTTATGTCATTTTAATTTGTGAAGCAGCATCTATAGCACTGTCTGATACTTTACAGATGTACAGAGACATCACACACCATGAGTTACAGCTTGTGGAGGCAGGGAATTGATGGTATTTTAACTATCTGTATACACGCACCATTGTGTGCTGGTGTCTTTAAACACTCAGATAAGAAGTTTTTACCATCCTTTGAACAGGAAGGAACCTTGCAGCACCCAACAGTTTTGTGCTGCATTTTCCACTCTGCTTTCCATAATGACCAGCTATTGTTTTTCTTTATATGACTTCTTCCCTGTGATCATGTTTAGGCAGATTCCCTTTTAAATTATGAGACAAGCTCTCTGAAAGAAACATGGTCTTTTCAACAGTTGCTGCCTACATTGCTAAAAAATAATACTATGAATACCAGCCAAAGGCTAGAGAGCAGTTCTGCAATGCTTTGGACCCAGCAACAGCACAAAGGAGCAAAGGATAGAAACACCCAAAGCTCATACTTTGGAGGACATTCCCACCATGTAGCAATAATGAGTCACACTGAAGCAAAAGCCATCTGTTCATCTGGACACAGATACCACATGTTAGTTAACAGGAAACATTTCCACTGAAGACTCTCACTACCATGTTAATCTCCCTGTGTAGACAAACTCCCAGCGTTTCAGATCCTGCAGTCCGCAAATGGGGAACACCAAGGCTTCTTTTCGCCTTTCTTTGCCTGGCTTATCTTTTTCATAACCAGGCTTGTCAGGCCAGAGATGTATCTATCTATAAAGCTTGGCTAGTACCATGAGGTATCCAATTAATGAGTCTAGTTGTCCCCATCAAAAACTAAGCATTCAAAGCCAGCGACACACAGCATCCCCAAATTTCAGCCAGAGGCAGCGCTGTGCTCTGGAGGCCCTTTGGCAGCAGCACCTTCCCATTTCTCCTTCCCCTTCCCACTACTGCAAGACTCAGCCAAGTTGGGACCCCTCTTAATTCTGGGAAATTGCCACGTTAGATCTTTCCCCCTAAAGACACCCCACCTATAAGCTATTGAAGAAGCTGGGAAAAGTGCCTCATAATTAATACATTGCATCTTGAAACAATTAGCCGCAGAAATACATTTTGTAAAGGGACCAATCAGTCCTAACTAAAGTCACGTTTAACTAAGCTTTTTAGGATGGGGACTGTCATTTGGTGTGTATTCCTGCCACACATAATTCAATGGGATTCAGCATTGCTGTGGCCTTTGTGTTATCACAACAGAAAGAATGCAAAATAATAACTATATAAGTAGAAAACCCTCAATTTCCTAGCATGGCTGCTTATGGAGGCATTGTATTTCAATTCCCTTGACGACTATACAGTTTGGGTCATCACTGTATAAATGTTGAGCTCCATTGGAGCAACACACGTGCTGGATGGGTGGGTAATTCATTTCATGTGTGTAATGTTTTGGATCAAATTATTTCCACATTCATTTTGATGGATTAGGTTTCAGGTGGACAAGAACCAAAAAAAAATCAGATAAACTCTAAAAGACCCTGCAGTACAGAGGACATTCTTAATAATGTCATTTAGAATGAGAAAGCACCTCTTCTATTAAAATTAGATTTAATACATGTAGGCATGTAGACCATAGAAATATCTCAAAACACTGTTTTTCTCAAAGAACCATCAGCACTCTTTAAAACAAGAGTGATTTTGTATTAAACCAGCTGATACTGAAAAGATCATCTGATTAAAGATTTTATCCCTCAAGTTAAAGCTTCAAGGCAACGTATTTGTTTCAAATAATACATATATATTTTTTTTTTATTTCCACCATGCCTCTGAAATTCATGATTTCTAAACTAATGCCAAATAAGATTAAAAAAATAAAATAAAAATCCTCCCACAAATTAAGTTCATAAACTTCAAGAGTATGGAAAAGATCTAGAAACAAGGTTTTTGCTTTTGTGCATGCTTATTAACTTAACTGTTTGCCCATTGAAAACAGAAAATAGTCTGGAGCATCTATATCTTAAAAGTGCTCAGTTAAAGCAAAACATTTTTATTTGGTAAAAATAATTTAAGAAATCTCTAAAAATGTCTTCATATTTTGGGGAGGGAAGGATTAGATACAAATGTCAGGTAAGGAAGACAAAGAAGAACACCACGTAATTAAAAGATGCAAAAGTTGATTCCACCACCAGGTGAAAATCACATAGCATTCATGTCTAAAGAAGACAGGCACGCTTTCCTGGAGGTATCTTGAAGGAAACTGCCTATCTACTGGGGAAAGAAAAAAAAAAAAAAAAAGCTTTCAAAGGCTTGTGAAATTGCCAGCAGGAAATGAAATGACCACCACAGATAAGAACTCCGTCAGGTTTTAAATGTATAGAAATAGGGTTAACACTTTGGTTGTTATTCAAAAGCAAATGAAAGATGAGCTTATGATAACAACCTTGGATTAGGACTCAGAAGATCTGAGTTCATTTCTTGGCTCTGCCATAATCTTTTTTTTGTGATTTTTGGGCCAAAGCTTACATTTGGCATAGACTGAAGAAAGGAAGCTGTATCCTCTTTCAGACCCAGAGATAATAGTTGCCAAGGATTCACAACTTTTTATAGGCATTTATATTTCCAATAAATTTCCCCGCAGAGAAAGGTGACTAACCGAGAACTGAGAGCTACCTTTGTGGGTCTGATCCTCCAATTAACTCTGTGTTTCTATTTCCTCATTATAGCATCCTAATAATAAATCCTTTCTCCTACACGTCAAACAAAAGCTACTTTGTGTGTGTGTTCTTTTTTTTTTTTTTTTTTTTCTTTTTCCTTCTCACTACGCTGGGATATAAACTCTCATTTTACACAGTCATTTTTACATTTCTAACAACTTCACAGTCTCATAGCAAGGAGCCAAGAAGCTTCTATGAATCAACCAGTAACTAGTTATTATGTGTGTATATATGTATATATATACACCCATTCATCTCAAATACTTACAGAGTAAATCTCCTTATCTTATTATTGCTGTCATCCGAGTGCACAATAGCAATAATGACAATAATGTGACTATATCGATGGGGTCTGTCTTGGGGCTTACAAAGCATATAAGTTCACAATTTCCCATGAAATGGGCTATGTTCTGACACCGACCGGGATTGAACCCAGAACACTTCAGTGGAAACTCAGGATGACTTCATCACAGTCACTTGTTTTTCATTTCCTTTCCCCCACCGATCTTCGGAAGCTACTAGAGTTACACTGATGTGAATGGGATCTGAATCCTGCCCATTGGCAACAGTTACTCAAAACAGGAAATGGGATATTTCAAATAACAATAGGTGGGAACAGTGAGTAAAGGTTCACTATGTGGTAACAGTGCTGACTCTTTAACGACTATGTTTATTTCCTTGTGTCCCAAAGAAGGGTAAGGTACTGAAAGGCCACAGTTCATTTTGCTCTTGAGTGTGTATGTATGTCTGTACGTTTATCAGATGCTGTATCCAATTTTGCAGCTGAGGGGAAAAAAATAGCACTGTCTCCCACTTGTCATCATAAGGAGACACAATTGGAGTGTTCTCCTGTTCCATGCCACCAAAGGAACAAGTCAAGCTGCAAGGGCCAAAAGGATCGTCCCATGACCTGTTAATAGGAAAGCTCCCCATTGCTACAGCAACAGGTTACGGGTTTTGCTTTCCTCCCATGCACCACAGACAGAGGTACTGTAACAGAGAGAGAACTTACAACCCATACAGAACAAACCCTTTACAGAACTTACAACCCATATAATACACATGGCACAAAGCAGAGATGCTGTGAGTTGGAATAGATATCCTGGGCCATGTAGTTCATTCTGAGCGAAGGCCTGCCATTCTTGGCTGAGGCCTCCACACAACTCCTTGCCTAGTCTTGCCTTGACTAATTCCCAGAAAAGGCAGTTTCACAACCTCTCCAAGCACATCATTCCTACATCTAATTGGTGTCACTGCTTAGAAATATTTCTTTGCATTCTTCTATGAAAGTTCACAGTTATAATCAAACTCTATACACTTTCATTAATCCTCACTTTTATTAATCCTCACTTGGACAGACACTGGCAGCAAGACAGTCCAGATATTTCATCATTAGTCCTCCAGCCTCTTGCTCCACAAAATGATTGGTACACATTGGGTTCATTTTCTCACGACTTCCAAAACTTCATGGAATCATAGAATGGCTCGGGTTGGAAGGGTCCTTAAAGACAATCCAGTTCCAACCCCACTGTCATAGGCAGGGATGCCACCCACTAGATCAGGTTGCCCAGGATCTCTTCCAACCTGGCCTTGAATACCGCCAGGGATGGGGTATCCACAGCTTCTCTGGGGAACCTGTTCCAGTGCCTCACCACTCTCATAATATAAGATTTCTTCCTAATATCTTTTATAAACCTACCCTTGTTTAGTTTAAAGCCGTTACTCCTTGTCCTATCACTACACTCCTTGACAAAGAGTCCCTCCCCAGCTTTCCTGTAGGCCCCCTTTAGGTACTGGAAAGCCACTGTTAGGTCTTCCCAGAGGCTCCTCTTCCCCAGGCTGAACAAACCCAGCTCTCTCACAGCTGAGGTGCTCCAACCCTCTGATCATTTTCATGGCCGTCCTCTGGACCCGCTCTAACAGCCCCACACCCTTCTTGTGCTGGGGCCCCACACCTGGTTGCAGCACTCCAGGTGGGGCCTCACAAGGGCAGAGCAGAGGGGGACAATCACCTCCCTCCCCTGCTGGCCACCCGTCTGTCGATGCAGCCCAGGACACAGTTGGCCTTCTGGGCTGTAAGCATGCACTGCTGGCCCATGCAGGGGTGCTCTCAGTGAGATCTTCTCCCAGTCTGTGCTCATGTCTGGGATTGCCTTGATCCAGGTGCAGTACCTTGCACTTGGACTTGAACCTCATTAGGTTCACACGGGCCCACTTCTCAAGCTTGTCCAGGTAATTTGTCTGATTTAAGTTTCCCAGCACAATGCACTGTTAAATAATAGTCACTAATTAACAATGGAGAAAAGGAAGAGACAGTCATAAGAAAATGACAAAATGTCCAGCAACACCATATTTTTCTTTCTTTCCCTTTTCTTTTTTTTTTTCTTTTTTTTTTTTCCCTATCTATAACTCCTACTTTCACCTCTAAACTACAAATTCTGACCCTCCACCTGGGGAATCAGTCAGTAATTTCCTGACAGCAGCCAGTAACTTGGTGTTCAACAAGTCCCAGTTGCTCTTACTCGTTACCTCTTATGAGGACACTTGCCATAAAACCCAAGTGTTTCCTAAAGATGCTTTGCAAAGAGTGTGCTTTTCTTTTTCCTTTTCACACATATTTAGAAAGATTTGAAAATCTATCTTTATTTACTTATCTATTTACCTATTTATTTAAGATTAGAAATTCAAGTCTTCTAAAACATGGGAAATTTTATGGATGGCTACAGAAACAGTCATCCTAGAATTCAGATACCACAAAAAGTGCCAACTTTTTGAAGTGCAATTTGTATTTACCCTGGATAGGACTAGAGCTTTTAAATATTTTAAAGACCCATAAATGATATTTGCTATATTAGAAACCACAAACCACCTATTCAAACAAGACGTAACTACTAGTAATATTGCTGTGTACTACTAAGTGGACTGTTCAACTGAGCCTCATGTAGAAATAGGGTCTCATACTTTGCTAATGCTTTCACCTAAAAGAAAGCTGAAAGTAAGCATGCTTTCTGCATAAATATGTCCAGCAACTATGCATTGGGGAGGAAAAAGAAATATTTAAAGCAGAAAAACAACACTGACCCATGAAATAGGGTCAGCTGTGAGGAGGCCTGGAATTAGGGAACCATCACCAGTAATTACAGCACTGACAGTATTGCCTTTCCAGTGTCTGCTACGGGAGCAGAAAGTGTACCTGTCTTCAAGGTGAAGATGTGCAGACTCACGGAAGACATTCTGTGGTACACCTGCATGAAGAAGGATCATCTGTTGGTACCTTTTGTTCTAATACTCTTTTTGGGTGCTGATGGGGATCACAGACCAGTTCTTTCTCAACAACTGTTTATGCACATCTGGGAGTATAAAATAAAAACAGGTGCTTAAAGACATGCACTCCAAGCCTCCATAGCAGGTGAAATATTGCATAGATCTGGATTTGGTATGACAAGCGAATTGAAAAAAAAAAACAAAAAAAAGGAAAGAAAAAAGAGAAAAAAAAAAAAAAGAGAAGGAAAAAAAAAATACCGTAACCACTTCTCTTTGACTTTTAACTTAGTTGTGGGTCACTGGTTCATGTTCTGTTCACATTAGCTAATGACAACACTTTTTCCCCTCCATTTTGGTTAATCCTTTACCAGTATTTGTAGGGCAACACCTCACCTCTCCTAATCATCTTCTGTCTGCTGAACATTTACTAAAATTCTTCCATATTGTATTTTTGTTATTATTTCTTTTTAATTCTTTTAGTTTTCACTCTACACCAGTTCATGTTCTGAAATGTAATACTCTAACACTGCTTCTGCCAGAGTGACAGATCAGGAATCACCCTTCTTGCTTGCCTACTCATAACAGTTCTATTTATATATCCTCAAAGAGCATTTACTTTATCTGTGGTAGAATCACATTGCATGCTAGTTTTCGATTTAGCAACTTACCACCTCAGAAGCAGATCATTTCAAGTAGTGTTCTCTGCTAACTGACAATGCTTTCATGCACTTGACACTCTCTCTCTCTCTCTTTTCCCCCAAATAAAGTCCATTTATCCTAATCAAACCACAAGCTATTGATTCCTGCCCATTCTATCTAACCTCCCTGCATCTGCCTGCACATGAAACATTTTCAGGAGGTTTTCTTCTCTTCTTTCTCTAAGCCCTGAATACGGTACAGAGCAAGATAATGTGCCCTCTAAAAATGCACAAATATTCTCAGAACAGAACAGGTGCTCCCCCTGCCTCATGCAGAGCTCAGCCCACCTGGAAAACACTGTCTGTCGTCTGCTACGCTGGCTAGCAGATTTTCCAGGAACATTCCACTGGCCCCGACAAAGCGGTTACTACGGAGGAGTGGTGGGGCATTTAATGTGGTAGTATAGATTTTCAGACAGAACCTTATCAAAACTAGTGAGCCCCCCCACCCCCCAAATAAAAAAAAAAAACCAACGGGGTTTTTTTTTTTTTTTTTTTTTTTTTTTTTTCCCTACCTGTATTTGTGAATCAATGACCTTAAGGGGATAAATTGGCTAATCATCCTAACTTGTGGACAGTCCTACTTAAAAGCCGTTGTGCAAGGCAGACCACTGGCATCTGGAGTAATCCTATATAATCCATACCCATTTTTTGCCACTTTTATAAGTGACCAAATAGTTAAAAATGCCTTATATAGCCTTATTCCTTCCCTACCTGTTCAGTACAGGTGTTTCAGCCTTGTTTACCACAACCAACAACGAAGAGCCTTCTGCCCTAAATCAGGTTGCTGCTGTCCCTGGTTGGCACATCTAAATAAAGAGGTGTGGTCCCAAGGGAGCAACTGTTTTGAGTTCGTCTGTTTGTTTGTTTGACCTAGAACATGTTTTCATTTAAGGTTTTCAAGGCAAATTTCACCCTGGCTCATGATTCCAAAAATCCCAGTGGTATAAAATGGTTATTTGAAACTTTACTCCTATGTAGAGATTGACGAAAGTCATCAGGACCAAATTATGTTTTTAAGTATCCCCAATAGTTCATTCATTCATTTCGGGGCCTATTAAAATTTGTCCTCATGGTTATTATCCACAAAAGACCACAATAAATTGTCTTAAATTCACACTCCATCTTTTTGTTCATCCTGGCTACTATGGGCACAAGTACCTTTCCCTTCAATTTACATTCCATGCAACAGTCTCCCAAACAACAGCGTTTTATTGACTCATCATTTAATTTTAATTTCTGATAAAAATATACTGGGTAAAAACACTATGTCTGTTCACTTCACTCTGCACAGTCTTACCCACTCTTTCTTATCTGGAGTTGACTTTAGTTTATGCTTTTTGTTATTTAAGACTAAAAATTTGTTAACTCACTTATAACCTAGAACTAACATGTCCAGTGATAAAAATGTATTATTACTATTATTATTATTATTATTATTATTATTAAAATGTCCATCAATAGTGGCCTAATCAAAGCCAGGTTGTAACTTAAAGATCTTTTACTGCAGTATTGTCACATCTGTGTCATGGTTTTCTTTGATTTGCTTCATTTTTTCCTTTGGCAATAATCTTAATCCAGCCCAACCAAACACAGACTGACAGACGCACAAAAAACATCACTTGTCAACTAAAAATTAATTTTATTAAATGACTTTTTTTTTTCTTTTTCATATTGCATCTTCACTAATTTACATTTGGTATCCCCAGTTGTCCTTCACCGTGAGGTACTGTCCTTCTGAAGATAACTACAGAATAAGACCCTTATGCTTCAAATTCCACATGGGCACAATAAACCTCATCCAGCCCCTGAGGAGCCGAGACCTCGGTTACATGAAGCATAGCTAAAACGAAGCAAACTTAAAATAAATGAATAAACAGAAGTGTGGATGGTGGCATTCACTGTCACTTTGAAACCAGAATCTTATCCAGAGAGGGAGCAGGTCGCCTATACAAACACTAAGGATTTCCAGAGTTATGCTACCAGGTTATATTTGACTGGAACCCACATGGCAACCGAGGCCACAAAATACTTCACTCTACAGAACTAAAAGTAGGCTCAAATTAGGTGTATAATTAATATTTTTAAGACTTCTTTTTCCTTCTATGCTTTTCTTTGGACTATTTGGTTTTGGAAACAAGTAGACAAAGCTATCTGTTGTCAGCAAGGTAACTTTGGAAATATATTCACGTGTTTGGCCCTCTGAAGCCAGGTAAAGAATTATTAATTACTAAGTGAGCATAGTTCTCTGGATTATATGTTTTGAGTCTTCAGCATCAGCTTGTGTTTCTGAACATACAATAATGCTATAATAAACCTTTGGCTTTTTTTTTTTTTTCTTTTCTCCCACAGACGTGGGAAAACCCAACCCAAAGCACCAGCTGTATGCTTACAAAATGGCCCTATTAACAGTTTGTGAAGGGCCAAGAGATGGAAAGTTAAAACTGACATTTTGACTCCTACAATCACTAGTTCTCAGAAGACAGTGGGCAGAACAAACTGTAAATACCTTAGTTGCCATTTGTAAGTAACTAGCAACAGAGAGAGAAGCGTGGAGATGGAAATAACGGAGATTACGATGGAAACATCAGCGGAAAATTAGAAGTCCTTCAGTAAAAGCAAGACATCAGGAGCGTTTGTTCCATGCGCTGGACACTCCTTTGGAAAGCTAACCACAGAAAATGTTTTTCCATTGTATGAAGACAGCCGTATCACTGATGGGCTGTGTTGGGAGTGAGGATGCCGTGATACTGACACACCAAAACGGGGTTTCTGATGGACATGCACACAGCATAGGGTGCTGCACTGAGGTGCAGGGCAGGAGGGGAGGTGTGAGGGCAGACGTGAGGAGAGGTGTGAGGGGAGGTCCTGCCACACTTCCAGACCCCTCACTCGATCAATGATCTCCCCAAAACCCCCTAGCCCACAGGGACCTCACGGCCCAGCAGCCTGCCCACTATGGGCACCCCCTGCCTCGCGAGGAGGCGACATGGCAGCTGCCCAGAGCGAACCAGGGCCCCCGACACCACGCTGAGGCTCCCGCAAGCCTCCCGTTCCCTTCAGCCCCACAGAGCGCAGCGGCCGCCTCACGGCCCCCCTACGCGGGCGGCTCCGCAGCGCCCTCGGCGCCCGCCGCCGGCAGCGCAGAGCGCGGCCGCCTCCCCTCCCCCGCGCTGCTCGCTCCACGAGCGCACACCTCCCCTCCCGAAAAAGCCGCCGCTTCCCCGTTTATATACCCTGCTAAAAATAGCCTGCCGCCCAGCTCTCCAATCAGGAGGGGGCGAATTTCGAATCGGGCCAATGGCGGGAGCCGTCACGGCCGGTCTCGGTCACGCCAGGAGGAGCCGCGATGCCTGCCGGGCTCCGATTGGGCGGCTCTGACATCATTGGCACGCGGGGCGCGGGGCGCGCGGCGGGGATTGGGCGGCGGCGAGCGGGCGGCGTCACGGGATCACGAGGGGCGGGGAGGGAGGGGGGAGAGAGGAGGAGGAGAGCGGGGAGGGGGGGGGAGAGGGGGGGGGGCGGGCGCGGGGGGGGCGGGGGCGGCGGCGCGGCCGGGCCGGGCTTTGAGCGGGGAAGTTTTGCAGGGGGCTGCATTCGCAGCAGCGCCGTGTTTGCAAATATTGAGGCCGCTCCTGCGCCAGGGTCCTCCGCCGGCCGCCTCGGGAAAGCCGTCCTTTGCCTTTGCCGTGCGATTAAACTTTGCATGAAACTTCGGGTCTTTTTTCCTCCCTAAGCTCCTCAAGGAATTAATATATATATATCTCCAAATATATAAAATAATTTTTATTTTTTACTTTTTAATATTTTTTTTTCTTCTTCTCTGGAAGGAAGAGTTGGGGGGGTGGGGGCTTGGAAACTGAGAGCTGAGGTTTTTGACACCCCCCCGGCACACCCCCGTCGCACATAAAGGAGGCATCTCTCGTGGTGTTTTTGGTAACCAGCAGTGACTTTTGTTGTTGCAACTTGAGCCATGGATGTGCTCCCCATGTGCAGCATCTTCCAGGAACTCCAGATTGTGCACGACACGGGGTACTTCTCAGCCTTGCCGTCCCTGGAGGAATATTGGCAACAGGTAAAACGAGGATGTCGATGTTGTTGTTGTTGTTGTCGTATTTTTTTTTTTTTAAAGCCGTATTAAAGGATGAGCGGATTGAAAGAGGAGGAAAAAAAAAAAAAAGCCAAGTGTCAGCGGCGAGTTTGGGGAGATCTGAGCACAAATACCTAGCGACGTTTGGAAGCAGGTGTTTCGCTTTTAAATTGCACGGCGTTTTTTTGATTTTTTTTTCCTTTTTTTTTTTTTTTTTTTTCCATTTTTTGAGAGCCCCGAGGTGAAGGCGAGGAGCTGCCCGTCTCCTTGCCCGGCCCCTCGGCTCCGCACCGGGTCCGGGCAAAAGTTTTGCTCCGGTGCCGGCTCCGGGCTCCGCAGCTGGGTCTTGTCAGCCCAGCTCCCCGCCTCGGCCACGGGCTGCCTTTCCACCCCGGCTGCTATTATTTGTATTATTGTTATGCGTTAATTCCTAGCGATGACGGAAAAAACCGTCCACGGGTGTACGTGCACATCTGTACACATATATATATATAATGTATACATATCTATATGTGTAATGGAGCTGTTTCCCAGCGCAGGGAGCTTTGCGGAGTTGTCAGTCATATGACAGCGCTCCCCTTGTGCTAATTGCCTTGGTGGGGAAGGAGGAAGAACGGAGGCTCCTTCCCTTTAATGGACATATTTCGTTGCCTTTTTTCCTTCCCCTCCTTTCTCGCCCTAATCCGCTGCGAGCGGGGGGCTCCGCTGACAGCCCCGCTCCGGGGGTGACCGGGACCACAGCCGGTACCTGCCGGCGGGGCAAAGGAGCCTACCCAAGAAGGTCGAAATGCAAAGATGCAAAGTGCTACAGCCTTCACATGCCTCCTAATTGTATGCAACCACCCCCACCCCCCCTTATATTTTATTTTTTCCTTCCCTCCCCCCTTCCCCTTTCAAAGAGGCAGCCTCATAGTACGTGATTGAAATGGAGCTAAGTAGTTTCCTTCAGGCATTTGGGTTTTTGGCAAGGGGCCAGCCCTCTTTCCCAGTAGCCTTCAGAGGCATTTAAACTCAGAGAGCTTCGCTCCGGTCCCCATTACTATAATCTTCCTAATGAGGAATTTAAATTAGCCGGGAATATTAAAGTTTAACAAGATCTTAATAAATGCTTCCCCCCCCCATCCCCTTCTGTTTTCTCGGAAAATCAATACACTATTGTGTTGTCCCTATCGAAACCCTTTTTTGTTGTCAACGTGCGTTGCAAACCAGTTATCTAATTACAGGCAAATACCTAAGCGCCGTGTGCAGCGCCGGGCTTGTTTTCATCTTGTTTTGTTGTTTTTGTGTTGGTTTTTTTCCCCCCATTTTTGCCCTCGCTCCTGGCCTGGTCACAACATGTGACCCAGTTTACTGGGGGAGACGGAAGGCAGATGGGAAGGGGCTGTGAGGGGAATGTGTGGCATTTGGGATCAGGTTTTGCTACCGGGCTGGGAAGGGATGATCTTGCTAAAATAAGTAGAGTTTGGTATGGAAACTTGCTGTGTCTTTTTTTTTTCTTTTTTTTTTTTTTTTTTCTGTGCAACGCTTCCATATGGATCGTTTCCTATAGTGGAAAGAATAATCCCAAAACATCAGCTGGTTGCCATAACAGTTCGTACCCTTTTTTGTTCTCCTCTGCAAATGGCTAGAAAGTCAGCAGGGTAATTGAAATTGAAAACCACAGCTTCACCCATTTAGGGTGGTTTTGTTTTTTGTTTTGTTTCATTTCGTGGAGTGGAGAGGAATGCGGCTGGGGGGGGGGAAGTTGTCCATGTACTGTTACATGTATATTTGAACAGAGTACTTTCTTGGCAGATAGACAGGATTTTAAAAGGAAGTCTCCTTTGGCATTGCGTGAAAGAAAGCGAGCGATGACTCATACAGTTGCACTCTTGGCCAGTAGATAAAGTTCTTGTTCATTGTGGGACTCCCAGCAGGACCTCAGAGTAATTTCCCGTTTCGCATCCTATAGAATAGGACGTTTCTATTCAGGAACTTTTTTCTCCCCTCTCTTCTGTCACCGAAGTTTCCCCCCCAGCCCCCTCCCATCCCTCCAAACGTGCAGGGGAGCAGCCCGAGCTATGTGGCGTGCATGCCAATACGCTTGGAAATGACATTCTTTGAAAGTCGAGCGTGCGGCGTTCTCATGCACAGGAAATGGGAGGACGTCTGCTGCTCCATTGATGGCCCCAGAAGACGGGCCGGCAGCTCCGCAGCCATGCTGAAATGTGGCTTTGTTTTCTGACGCGGCGTTCAGGCTTTAGCTGCCTGTCAGAGCACGTTGTGTTCCTCGGGTCCCTTCAGCCTCATGTTTGTGTGAGGGAGATGCAAAACAACTTGACGTTAGGCAGGGCGCGAGAGGAAGTGTAATTATTTGTTGTGGCTCTCTCTGGTCCCTTTTCAACATCAGCCTGCTAAAACACAGATTTTTATGATGAGAGCGATGGTAATTTGAGTGACTCATTAGAATGCTATTTTGCAAACCCAGGCTGACTTGCACCTTCAGCTGTGTGTTTGAACTCCTGCCCAGGTCTCAAGAAGCGATTTCTTTTCATCGTAACAGTCACCTAGTTACGGCTGGAGGAGCCTTTAATTTGTTTTGAACCTAGAAACCTCAAATCGAACGTACTACATTCCTGCATGCTTTTTGAAGTGTAAAATACAATTAGGTTTATTTTGAATGAGCTTGTAACTTTCCTCTTTTTTCTCCCTCTCTTTCACCTAGACGTGTTTGGAGCTGGAAAGGTATCTTCAAAGCGAGCCCTGTTACGTATCTGCATCTGAAATCAAATTTGATAGCCAAGAGGATCTCTGGACCAAAATTATTCTGGCACGTGAGAAAAAGGAGGAATCTGAACTGAAGAGCACATGTGTCCCAAAAGAGGACAGCCCTACTAGTCAGAACTTAGAGACCAACAGTTTGAATTCTGACGTGAGCAGTGAATCTTCGGACAGCTCTGAGGAGCTCTCGCCCACGACCAAGTTTACCTCTGACCCTATAAGCGATGTTTTAGCCAGTTCAGGAAACTTGAGTTCATCAGTCACTTCCACTCCCCCTTCGTCTCCTGAGCTGAGCAAGGAGCCTTCTTCCCAGCTATGGAATTGTACGCCGGGTGAGTTGCATTCACCGGGGAAAATTCGTACCGGTACCGCTGGAAAGACTGCAGAAAAAGGTACACCCGCCAATGGTGACACCTCGCCAGATGGCAGAAGGCGTGTTCACAGGTGTCACTTTAACGGTTGCAGGAAAGTTTACACCAAAAGTTCACATCTGAAAGCACATCAGCGCACTCATACAGGTTAGTAACCGAATGCTTGTTGAGAGTTGGCAAGTACTGCAGGGAATACCCCTGACAATGGTGGTGTCATGGCCTTACACAATCGTTGGGTGGGAGCCCAGGTTTGGAGAGATGATGTAATAGTACGAGAGGCTTACCAGCATGGGCGACATCACTTCCTCATTCTCTTCGTAAGCCGGCTGAAGCCAAGGCAGTTGGCTGTGGATGAGTCTGCTGTCATAGCAAATAGGAGCCAGTCGTTTAACTAGACAATCCTTGGGAAACTGCAGAGGCATGTGGTCTTCAGGAGCACTCGCTAGCCAAAAGAGACGCTACACCTCTTCACAATTTATTTCCAAAGCAAAAGTTAACCAAGACTTTCTTAAGGAGAGGAGAAAAAAAAAAAAAAAAAGAAAAAAGAATGGCATATCCAAAAGCTGGATGGATCGCAAAGCAGCATAAGAGCCTGTCTTCATGGTCCACTCTACATTGGGTCTATTCAAGCAGACATCCCAAGGCCTTGATTGTATAAACTACAGCTATAGCTGTAAATAATTTAACAGTTTTGTGTGCCATTGTGTCAGCAAAAATCTTGGAAAGCCATGGTGTGTTGTAGTTCTTCTAATATATCTGCCTAATTGGACTTGCAAATGTATGATTGACTGTATAATTTTATCCCAAAATACTGAGCAACAGCATTTTATTGTTATGGAATCTGAATGGAAAAAAAAATAATCCTGTGTGTTATTGGGAAAGAAAGTGAGGAAAGTAGACACTTCAGGGCTTTTATAAATATTTTATGGTTGAAGTAGCATGCTGATTTACTTGTTTGAGTATTAATATTCAACATCTTTTTATGACAGCAGTTAGATGTGTAGAGCTCTGCCTTGGCTCAGTAGTCATCGCTTAATGTGAGGGATTGGTTTGGTGTTCTTGGTGTGCAAATCCAAAGACCTATGCAGTTTTTTTTTTTTCCCATGATGTGGAAAGAGAATTCACGGAAGAGATCCTGTTTTGACTCATGAGCTCAGCATTTTGTGGCTTTTATGGGAAGCCTGAGCAAGCTTGGATGCTCCTATTGTCAGGCAGAAGTCCGATAAAACAAGATTATTTTGAGAGGAAAGAACAACTTCCACTGAAACCATGGTGGTTGAGCAGACATAAATAGCTGCCGGCCTCAGAAGTATTGCAGAACTGTTGTCCCGGTGCTGTCTGTCTGAGAACGTTCCTGTGAATGGAAGTGGTATTTCTTGAATGCTGAAATAGCAATGCTCAAAGTGGTGTGCAGGCTTTTCCAAGAAAATGTAGCTCAGCAGAAAGAGGTTGCATGTTACACAGATGAGTTTGTGACAGAAGACTTTGATGCAATACAGTAGCCTAATTGCATCTGGGAGCCTAGCTGCGCTGTCTTTAATCACCTTCATGAGGTCCATGCTACCTGTTTGGGAGTCAGGGTGCTATTACAGATGAACAGGAATGGTACAAGGTTGGATTTCTTTGTTTCCTGAGAACCTGTTTAATAGCTTTTTTAACAAGAATTAGATTATTTGATGTGCTGTTGCAGCACAATAGTTAAGAAGGAATCAGGTGGATGAATTTTGCCTTCTTTGCCTGAATGTTCTGAAGCATTCAGATATGTTAAATAAAATTTACTGTCTTTAGGGGGTGGAGGAGGTTTACATAGAAAATGAATGGGATAGCACCAATCTTCGTTTGAATGAAGTCGTGACTAACATATAATCTGCTTTCTTTGTAGGGGAAAAGCCTTACAGATGTTCATGGGAAGGGTGTGAGTGGCGTTTCGCAAGAAGTGATGAATTAACCAGACACTTCAGAAAGCACACTGGTGCCAAGCCTTTTAAATGTAGTCACTGTGACAGGTATGCGACTGAAATGCACCTTTTAAAATAGTTATTTTTGACACTTGCTGGAAAGTGAGTCTAGGCTGCCTTTCACAAGATTCATTTGTGAAGGAATCGCTTGAGGACACAATTGTGTCTAGTATTTTTAAGGGATTACTATGTCTTCGTAGTGGGAAAAAAATGTTTTACTAATCACCTGGGTATAGTTTGTAGTCCGATGGTGCAGATTAGTGTTGTGAAATCCCCAGTGCTACCACCTACCTGCAGAGCACCCAGATGCCTGGAGACGCCTTGAGTGCTCTGGTGTCTCCAGAATTGCCCCATCCCTCCTCCTCCGGCTGCAGTATGGAGCCACAGAGCACGGGGGGTGGGTCTCAACCTCACAAAATGTGCCATGAGTGCACCCAACCCTCATCTAACACACCGTCTTTCTCTTTCCTTGCAGGTGTTTTTCCAGGTCTGACCACCTGGCCCTTCACATGAAGAGACACCTCTGAGTGGGTCACGACGTGAATCCTGTGGGCTAAGAGGCGTCAAGGTTGAAGAGCCTTGAGCGGAGGGATGCGTGTTCCAGCCAAAGCATGCCATTTTGCACCCTACCCAGTTGCCTCCAGGACCTCTCTTCCTTGAAGGTCTTTTGAGGGCTAATAAGTCATGTAAGAAACGGCATAGCAACCGCGGTGCGTGATGTTTGGGGTTTCCTGGACTCATACACTGGTATCTAACCTTCTGAGTGGCTCCTAAGCCTTTTGCCGTGAGCATGTGCACTGAGAATGTCAATGATTGGGCGATTGTGTGCTATGAGGATCTATTGACGACTGTATGCTGAGGCACATTTTTTTTCTTGTGGTTGTTTTATAACTGTAAGAGAAAAAAAATAGTCTGAATGTCTTGTATGTGAGGAATATCTCGTGAGATGGGACGACCACCAATCATTTCCAAGGGGTGGGGGGAGGGGTGTCTGCACCTTTTTCAAGAGAAAATGGAGAGGGGAAGGGGGGAATAAAAAGAGTCAGAATGCCAGAATGGAGATGGGGACCTCCCCGTTCCTGTGTGAGAGGAGCTTTAGGTGTCTGGTGCAGCTATTAAACGTGCAATGTGTCAAGTAGCTTGTTTTACTTGCTACAGAGCTCATTTGTAATCCATTGTATAAGCTGTGTATTTACAAATGTAACACAACTATAACTTTTCATTATAATACAAAGGTTATTGCATGGTTCTGGGGAACTATATGCTTTTCCATTCTTTAATCAGGACTGCAGTTTTGATTCCAGTTAAGAGCAGCTAAAATACAATTGGTCTAATGTTACATAATGTATGGAACATGAATAATTTTTTCTGTTGGGTGGATAAAACCACTATTGGTTAGAAACTGATTTTTCTCATGCAGCTAATTTTTCTCTTATTTATGCCTTGAGGACTAACTTCTGGTTTTCTAGCTGTTAATGCACTGTTGACCTTAATAATGGTGCCTTATGCAAGTGACCTTCTCTTGTAGGGGGTCTTATACAGGGGTATGGGTGATGCATGCTTTATTAAGGCTCTCTTTTCACCTGGCATTGTACTGTATCAAATGTATAATATGAGGGGAAAAAAAGGTTACTTCCAGGGTCCTCCTTCACAAAGACAAATATAGAGAAAAGTCATTCATGTCAGTACAGTATTTGTTTAACTTAGACAATTTGACTGTGTTACAGTATAATGCATATGCCAATTGAATACCTGACCAGTTCTGCCACCTTGAGACTTTTTTTATATTGACCTTGCACAACAACTGTGTATATACACACCCCAACTGTACTTAATATGTCAAGTTTTCATACATATTAAAGATACAGAAGTATTAAAAGATGTATTTGCTTAAAAGGCACAAGTTTCACATCTATATATCTAGCTATCTGTTGGTCATACAGAAAGAAACTATATTACTTTTTTTTTAAAAAAAAGTGGGCAGAAAAATAATTGTGTATGTATATTTGTGTGTACAGTCTGTGTATGTGTGTATATATATAGATAATATATAAATATTTTTTTTAAAAGGAAAAAAATTAGAACACATAGCTAGAAAATGCCACAGCCCGTTAAAATATCCCCTCCCCCCCAATATGGTCATTAAGGAGACAAAGAAATGAAAGATACAGTTATTAAAATCTAGCATTTTTAGAGGCTTTACCTTTAGCTTAATGCTATGCTAAAGGCTTTGTTGGCATTCAGTTCTTCTCAGACTGCTGACTGTGTTTGGTAGTTATTAGGTTGTCTGGAGTAGCGTATCTGTGGCCATTTAAGAATGATATGAACCGAGTATTGGCATGCTAAAAGAATATTAGCTGTGTGCAGATGAAGTACACTCATATTTTGGCCTTCCGGCTTATGGGAGGACCTATGAGTGAGCTAGTTGTTGTGGTGGTTGAGCTCTAATTTTGCATAGTTCAGCTAAAATAAAGACTGTTTTTTCCTAGAATAGAAATAGTCTGTCCAAAAGCAGTATTTTTTTTTTAAAACCAGCTCACTACAGTTGATGCAATGAAACACGTGATCTGTTTCTTTTTTCTATTTATTATTGGTCTTGCTTACTACGCTAATATTTTGGTATATCTTCCTGGAAATGTATGTAGATAAGTGGTTTAGGAAAAAGTATATGCAAGTGATCTGGTTCTAAGGAACACGCAGGCTTAAATCATTCTCATTTCATTTTTGTTTTAAATTGCCTGAAAATGCACTTTCCTCCCCCCCCCCCCCCCGCGGGGGGGTTAGGGTTTTGGGGGGGGGGGGGGCGGGC
>CM021698.1:12461641-12486013 GCA_011074415.1 Stictonetta naevosa | reverse complement strand
TTTTCTTTTTTTTTTTTTTAAACTCCTTGTTTGCAATGTCCTTGGCTTAGCCATACTTCTGAAAAATAAGAAAGTAAACAAAAGCGAAAAAAAATAACCCCAAACAAACAAAAAAAACATTAAACTTGCACTGGCTTGTCTCAATTGTGAAATACCATCAGACTTGTGTGGATGGGGTGGGGCTGTGTGCCATATGTCAAATGCCTGTAATTTTCTTAATAAGCAAGTACATTTTGTTCAGGTGATAACTGAGCCTCAATCAAGCTGAAAAATAAAAAATAAAAATAATAAAAAAAAAACATTTTTGCTTGAAATTTAAGAAGAAAAAGTTTCTATTAGTGAAATTTCTTTTTTTGTTTTTGAAGCACCCTGTTATCTAAAGAATCTCTTTGTAAGATTTTTGTAAAAATTTTGTTTTACAAGATTTTATTTGAAATTGTTTTTTGCAAGATTGTTATATTTCTGTATGAATGTATTTTTTATTGGAATAACATAAAAAGAAATTCTTATCAGCATCATGTGTCTGTTTTAATCTTTTCCATCTCTGAAGGCATACCTGCCAATGTCAAATACTATGTTGATGCCTACTCTTGAGCCATCTGATCTCACGTACAAATATCTTTGGGTCAGGTCACTTCATGGAAGACAAGCACTGGTGAGAAAATAACTTTGGCAGTAGGAACATGTCTTACATATCTGAAAAGCTGTTGTTGATTCAGCTTCTGTTCTCAGCGGAATAAATAGTTAACACATTTGTTACTACAAGACCGCACCTTTATTCCAAATCGCTTGTTCTGAAGAGGTGAATGCATGTGGGAAATGAGATTCAGTGGGCATTTAAAGTGAAGAAAATAAACAGAAAGGAGATGGCTGGCCTAGAAGCACCTGCCCGTAACTATTCCAGCTGGCTGTGGGCCTCTGAGCTGTCCCATCACTGAGAAAGCAACCCTGAAACCTCCAAGGTGCAGCTGAGGGAAGGAACCACATGAAGCCTGCCTGGTCTACATGCATAGATCTGAGCCTGCTGTGGGGCTGACCTGACCCACATGATGGTAAGCTTCAGCCAGCCAACTCCCGGCCTCTGTATGAACAGCATTTTTTCAGAGCAGTGGCTCTTGAAAGCATGACCGGCATGTACACCAGCTTTGGACACATGCAGAATTTGTTTTATGTTGCCTTGTGGCTTCTGCTTCACTCAGGCTTGTGTTAAAAGTCCCTTAAGCATCGAGTAAACCATTGGCAGGAATAGCAAAGTTACACGCTGAGAAACTGGCTTTAAACATGTGAATTGAGTTCACAGGTTTGAGCGTTCATGGTTTAAAAATTAGAAATTCTCTAAAAATGAAGCAGAAAAAAGAATGAATAAGTTCAAACTGAGGTGGAAGGGGTAGGTGGGAGAGACCCTTGCCACCTACCTCAGCTTTGCAGTGGGCTGGTAAGCAGACAATATGCCTCTGTATAGGCAAGGAAAATGCCAATTTAAGCAAAATCCTGATCTGTAATGAGAGGGAGATACCACATTTTATCGCTTCCAGTACCTCGCACAATGAAACCTGTTCTGGGAAACTCAGTCGCAGTTGCAACAGAAATAATAAAGGCTATGGAGATTTAGGGATTGTGACATTTTGCTTTCTCATCTGTATACAAGATAGAAATGGAAATATTTTTGAAGAACTGAGCTTGACCTTGGGGGTTCTCCACCCAAAATATTCAATGGGTGTGTAATGCAGAACAAGGACTGGCAAATTTTTGTCTGTTTACTGGGTGTGTGTCCTCTAGGGCTGTGTCTTACCGTACCTTTTTTTTTTTTTTTTCCTTTTTTTTTTTTAAAAAAAAGGGCCTGATAATTCCACTGTTACGGATATTATTGATATTCCACTCCCCTCATTTCAGATTGTACTGAAAAAAAAAGGGGGTGTTCACAAAAAAAATGCTAGTGACAGAGCTATTGGGCAACAAGGAAATGGCAAAGCAGAAAGCAATAGCCATTTCAGGGTTAGTACATTTCAACGTGTACATCTACTGCAGACTTGCTTAATTCCAGGTTTTGAAACCCAGAGCAAATGGGAAGGGGTGTGAATTTAAGAGTAAAAATGTCAGGTGGCTTAGACAGAGTGCAGACGTTGATGAGTAGCCTCAGCAAGTTCCAACAAATTCAAGTGAGGTTAACAAGGTGAAAAAGAGAACAGAGCTTCTAAGCCAACATGTTAGCTTCTTACTATAGAGGTCAGATACAGCATTTTTGTGCACTTAGGCACACTTACATGCATGCAAAGGTCAAGTTAAAATCCCCAAACAGAACCTGTTTTTATTTTTTTTTTCCTTAGGTGTGAAAAAATCCTGGCATAAAAGTGGTCAGTGCAAGTAGAGAAAATCACAGTTTACCGGTGTATTTGAATGACTATGTTTATTATAAATACAGATGACTTTAAAGTTCACAATAGACAAATGTTTATTTTATTAAATTGGATGTTCATATGGTCTAAATGTTGCCATCTCTCCCCCTCTAAACCATATTATGAATTGTCACAAACTGAATCTAGATTTGTGCCTGTGAAAGCATGTTGAAGACAAACTGTATTTTATCCTCTCCTCTTTAGAAGTTGTTTACAGTACCTCTGCCTTTGTATTTGTCTTTTTCCTCTCTCATTCTTCTCAACTACTTGAGCATTCACTCTTTATTTTCTTTAATTGCACTGAAAGCTCAGAGGAATAAAAACAACCTCTGTAAATCGCACAAATGACAGTAGAGAAATTACAAACAAGAATGAAAAACACTATGGTGACTGTTTCAAAAAGTAGCTGAGTGTTATTTGTACATCCCCAAAGGAGTATGTAATATCACATATTCTCATAACAGAGAGATGACCTTCAATAAGAGGAAAGGTCCATGCTCCATCAATTGGAGGTCTCCTTAATCTTTCCTGTAGAGAAGAGTTAAGGTAAAGGGAGCTCTAACTACACAGGAACAGGGGTGACAGGTAAAGAAGGTTTGCCCTCTGCCTTTAAAAGTGTAAAAGGACCTACGTTCCCTCCTTGTTCCTCCATTCTTCAAGAATTCATTGGAGACAAAATGGTTTGGAACGGAAAGCTCTGCAACACCTCTTCCTCAAGCTCTCCAGCTTTGCTTCCTCAGGTATTATCACTTTATAAGGCGGGCAATGGAACCAATACATCAGTTCTTTATTTCTGGCAACAAGATACCTAGCAGCCTGTACACCTGTAGAAGTCTGCCTGCTTTTGCTTCATCCCATGGGGTCCTGTAGCCATGAGGCATTAACAGATACTTCTGAAATAAAGCCTCTGACATGGCAAGAAACTCCACTGAGATTATGAAATCCAAGGCAATAGTATCTTTATTTTGTTTTCCCTTTAGCTCTTTTACCCTCTACACTGGCTGTTTCATCCCTTATTCATGGTCCCTAGGTATATGACATTTATTTTTGATCAAACTTGTAGCAATACTGTCTCATAACCATTTGAGCTCTTACATATAAGGGAGAATGAGCAGATGGAGTATTGCTTTTGCACATAGGTCTACAGAGGTTTAATCAGTCTAGAATTCATTGGAGCTACCCTGGGAAATAAGGGTTTGCAGGTTGCTGCATTAATATTGTGAGGCCTTGGTCAAAAGCTCATTTAAGTCAAGGAGAAATTCCTCACTGAATTCAACTGGCTTCAGACACGGTCATTTTTCCATAGAGCTGAACCTGAGGAGGAGGTAGATTTGAAATCCATTCAAAACCAAATTTTGATTCAATGACATTTATGACTTTATTTTATCCATTTCCCATGAACATTTGATAGCTGGAGTTTACAAGTGCAAGCGTTACAGTTTTTTTTTTTTTTTTTTAACAGAAATATGATTTTTTGCTGAATTTTATTTTTGATTGCAAACTGATGATAAATACTTGCAATTTGCAATGCAGTTTCAGTTACACAACAGCAACATAATCATTTTGTACGTTACAGCAGTGACTGTCTTCAACTGTAATGTTTTTAATCTGAATGCTTCTAAAACTACTAGCTGAGAATTAATAACTGAAGAAATTAACTGGATTTGTAGGATACCATAGCAACAAAGGTGGCCTATGGCTTTAAAAAAAAAGTGCTGCATCAGACACAAGCCAGCACATTTTGTTAAAATAAGGAAAAACTATTCCAAAATTGTAATGGAGACTACAGCTTGGTCGTGTTCTTGAAATATAGGTTTATAATTTGTCACAGGAAAAATAACTCCATAAAGCAAAGCCACTAAGGTGTTTTAAGATGATCTATTATGCGGAGGTGTCTAGTGCAGCCATTTTGGATTGGTGTCATGATAGCAAACAGATGGTATATGTGTTTATGTTTAACATTTAAGGGGGTATAGAAAGCAATTGGGAGGTGATGCATTTTGTTAATGGGCAAGTAAAGCCTCACACATACAGTTAAAATAGAAGGTAAAAAACAAGCAACATTTTTTTCAGCACAAATGAGGCAGTGCAACAACACGTTTAAGTAAATTTATTTGACTTGTTTCACTTTAAATAATTTTAATGAGAAATTCTCTAAATGTTTTTGAGCGGAGATAGAAAGTAATCTGGTAACCACATGTCTTGATGTAAGCCAAGCTGTTCTTTAACAGCACTTTCTTTCAATACAATATAAATTTAGCTGGAATTAGCATTGCTGAATATTAGTCCCTCAGTGCCTCACTTGCTAAACCTCCATCTTCTTTTTATTGCCTCTGTGCATTTCAGAAGCAGAATGTGTGGTCAGTTCTGGACGCAGGCAAATTATCCAACCAGGCTGGGGAAGATGATGTATTTACTAAATTCTGTAACATAACAAACACTTCAGTAATAATTCAGGAAGGTAACAGATCTGCACTGGATACAGTGATATATTTTTTTTTCCTGTATGGTACTACTGAATATATCAAAAAATCTAGTTACTCATGCAAAGCTGTATTTTCTGAATTTTATGTACTTCACCTTACAGTATGTTATTTAATTTATAAGATTTATCTTTGAACCTGCACAGATAGTCAAAGACTATTGTTCATTTCCAAGCTTCACTATGCAAGTTACTCAGTCTTCTAAGTTTCCCTTTATTTGCTTTTGCTAACTATGAAGAGGACATTGAGGGCAACAGGATTTTAATAGATCCTCACTGTAATTAATTATTCATCAGCAGTAGAAGTATTAACGGTTGTAGTCAGACATCAAGAGGAGGTTGAGGTCTTACCGTGCTGAACCTACAGGGAGAGAGGCTACTCATCCAGGCTTTGCCTAATTAGACCATGGCACATTTGGAATTACACACATCCAGAGAGAGAGAAAGCAGTTCTGTGAACTGGTCTGATCATCTCAGTGGTTTTCCTTTTCCCAGTCAGACAGATAATACTGTTGATATTTTACCATAATTCCATTCAGTCCCATCTGCCTTTCACAGATGGACTCACCCTGGCCACCAGTATGAGAAATCACCGTGCAGAACACTGGGTTTCAATGCATTTCAGTGAGCATCTTTAAGTGTGATCTTGTAATGCCCATCCCTGTTTCATGTAGCTGGGATATTTCTTGTCAGTTCATGATTTTGCTTTCTATTACTTACTTTCTTCTTCTGGCAATAAGATCGGTATATTCTATCTGAAACATTTGCATCTACTGAGATTTCTCCTTAATTTGAAAAAAAAAAAAAAAAGTTAATAATTAATCTTTAATCCCACAGATAGAAAAGAGTAAATAAGAGATGTAATAATGTCATAGTATTAATGGAATTTGAGCCTCAGTAGGAAATAGATGCATTATTCATAAGGATTGATGGTCTTTAGTGTCTCAACAGCCCCTTGTGAGGCTTAGGAGGTATTAGACTGGTCACTGGAGGGAGGGCTGCTCTAATGTTCAGTAAGCTAAACTAAAAATATAGCAAGAATTATAAAGCAAAACCTAATCAAATCCTAAATATAAATATGACGATACAAATCCAACCCTTAGTTATCTCCAGAAACCACCCTGCCTCAAAGGGTTGTCAGAGACTTGTCCCTTATTATCTTTAATCAAGCAGAAGAGAGAGGCATTGAACACCACAGTGGTTCCATACAAAAAGGCACGGCAGGTGAAATCTATAGAGCTGTGCTCCTCGCTATACGTGTGCCACCAGCCAGCCCCACTCTGCTAAAGAAAGGGAGGGCGAAAAGGAGACAAAGGGATGCAGTGTTTTCAAAGCACACGTGAAGTCCCCTGTAGCTTCTTCTAATTTTAGTCCCCAAAGTCCAGACCACAGATGCTTTGTAGGGCAAAAACTCAGCCTGGATGCCTGTAGGTAAAAATTCTGTGGTAACACACAACAAAGCGGCTGACTAAAGGAGATTTCTGCAATAAGGTTTCCAGCACTTGCACAGATGGGATATACCCAGACTTGGGTCTCTGTGCTTTCTGACAGGACATTATTTATCTTAACTATAATGCACAATTTAAAACCAAAGGAAAAAAAAAAAAAAAAAAAAGAGTGATTGTATATTCTTTCATTTGTCCAAACAGATTAGGCATATCTGTCTGAGAGGCTAAAACTACTAGTCACCAAACAAAAGTAAATGTGTAATTCAATATTAAAAATATCTTTTCCATTACACATTAAGTATCTCAGGATAATGGTGAAGTTATAAAAGACTAATGTGTTTAGCCAGGAGAGAAGGAAGAAGATTAAAAAGAGAATAAAGAGCTGTGGGATACGGCTCCTTTTGACACAAAGGGCAGCACCCAAAGTCTGTTCAGGCAAATATCCACGCATGTGGATTGTTTAATTCAAAGCAGATATATGCCTTGATTTTGTAATAAGCTCTATGTAAACAGTCTTCGGACCTTCACCTGCTGTCCCATGAGACACCAAAAAACAGTGCAGGATTTCCTTACTGGTTGAGCCCTGGAAGTCCTCATGCCTCCTGGGGCTGTGCAACTGAGGTCTGGGATGAAGCTCTTTGTGACAAAGGGGTTTGAAAACATGTCAGAGCAGAGCTGCTGAGACATCTTCAACCTTAATACTGGCTTTTGTTGATGTTTTGTGTGAGCATCACCTTTGTACTTGTAGAGGTAACCCATACCAGAAAAAGAAGAGGGAAGTATTTCCCTTATCCTCCATGCATTTTTCTATGTACATTCAATCAATGACATGTAGGTATGAGCTAATGTTTAAAGCTTTATGTTCTTAATTTTAATTCATTAATAAAGAAAGAATAATGGCTGAAAATAAGGATCCTAAGAATGCTCTTTTTTTTTGTTGTTGTTGTTTGTTTGCTTGTTTGTTAAAATTTATATAGATATGTGCATACATGCACATAAATGAAAACAGATTTTCTTGTCTGGATTTTTTTTTTTTTTTCTGTATACTGTTACATTCCAATAAAACAGTGTCTTTCAGGAATCATCTGTAGGACTGATAATAATAGACCAGCCTTAAATTAGGGTGTAAGACAAAACCAGATGAAAACACTGAACAAAATGAAACAGTCTGTGCTAGTAAGACATATGAAAATAATAATAATAACAATAATAATAATAATAAACACTATAGGCAAAAAAGTCAGTCATGAGAGTTCTTTTGAATTTAATACTTTGTGGTAATTTGAGGATGTCAGCATTGAGGTTGTTGATGGATGTAGTCAAACAGCCATAGTTCCAAGCATCTCTAAATTAGGTACCAGGTCTTAAAAAAAGGTCAAGATTGTCTTAAATATCTGAGAATTTAAATAAATGATAATATTACGCTGTTTTTATGTTTGTTTGTTTTAATTTAAATTCTGGATTTTGGATCCAACAGGGTGTATTCAGAATACATTTTCATGATATTCTCCACAATGAAGGTTAAAAACTTCTTTTTTAAAAAAGGAAAGATAAGAAGCTAAAAAAAAAAAAAAAAAAAAAAGACACATGACAATAGGTATTCAAGGTCATACTATAAAATGGTATGAACTCATTACCTTGAGGCAAATGTATGCAAATAAAATTCTTTTCTAGGGTAAAGCCGTTGAGTTCTCCCAATTTCGTAGGCCAGAATATATGGGCCATAATTTTCAGGCTGACAATGTCTGAAAAAAAGTTATTAAAGCAAAAACATCCCCCAAACCTGACAAAGCTCTTCACCTAAAATCCAGGGAAGGTCCTTAAAAGTGCCTAAGGAACCTCATTAAGTATTTCTCTGTGGAAAGTCTACATGAGCATTACTCTGAAGTGATATTTTTTTCCTCCTTTCTACCGTTCCACCTAACATTTTTATCTTATTATTCTTAGCAGTGGTAAGTAACTATGACAGGAAGACAGAGTGGAAAATTAAGGCTTGTTAAGACTATTATACACCAAAAGGATCATGTCATAAATGAGATTTTAGTCTGCCCAGTTTGGGATATAATTAAGTAATCATGTTCAAGGTGGATAGATTTGAGACAATAAAAGGCCATTGGAGGTTGTTCAGTTTCAAAGGAACAAATCTTTTATGCCGAGAAGTTATGGGGATGCTGTTTTGGCAGTGGTGTGGGACACAGCCTCCACCCCAGCAGTAGAACGTGGAGGGGTTTCTACCCCTGGGAAGGGTGGGCAGCCCCCGGGACCCCATTATCCTTCAGGATGATCTTCCTGCCAGGCAAAGGCTGGTTTCCCATGTCTCATTTTCCACGAGCATATCACCAGCATGTATTAGCCTTTGGTTTGGGTCTGCAGGAGACCCTCAAGTGTAAGATCAACAAATGCAGCACCCTGTGAAGGAGTTACATATGCTAAAAATTTCTCTATCACTTAATTCACTTTTGAGGATAGTGTGTTTAAAGACAGTCATCAAGGCTGTGAATAATGACCATGTTCCGATACGATGGACACAACAAGGATGTGCCAACAAAACCACAACAGAAAAACAGTGAGGCTTTTTCTTGGCTTTGGGAGAACACAATGAGGCTAATGTTGCTGCTTTCTCATATTTTCCTGTGTTATCAGCATGGAAAGCTGGGCAGGACATAGCTGAATCACTGCTCAGAAGTCAGTCCAAAATATGAGTGAGTCAAACAGTGTATAAGATACAGAGTGGCATGTGTGGTTAGTGTCAGAAAGGATTTAGTGCAATTCTTGAGGGCATAATGGATGATTTTTTTATTATTATTTTTATTTTTTTTGTCTGCAAGTAGCCACAATCATTATAGGAATCATTTGGGAGAATGATAATGAAAGATATCATATCATAAAGATGCAATACAGAGTTTTTCACTGAAAACAGCAGCTTAGAAGAGCTTCAGAAATATTCTAGCAAAGATGATACCTTGCTGGGATATCTATTATTACAGACACACAAAGAGATTGAGCTGACGTGGGGGAGGTAGTGCTGGGGGAAGGAGGAAAAGGGAAGATGGATAATAAAAAGTGAAAAATAATATTTTTTAAATGTGATATTCCCCATTTCTTAATTCAATATTTAAATGCAGAATTTGTATATAAATTTTTCTCTAGTTATCTTTCTTCCTCCCGCCTTCCCTTTTTAATTCCTCAGATGGACAGAATAGGAAAAATCTGTATTTTGCTCTTATATCTTTCCCTTTTTACAGTATTCCGCTTCTTCAAATGGAAATGATAACTGTTTATGATTTCAAGCTGTGCAAGTGGCAAAATTTTAGCCAAGACTGAACTTCCTACTTTGGTAAAATAATTTTGTTTTCAATAAAATCTCTGGGGGCGGGGGACAACAACCACCACCAACAACAAATAAACATTATTTAAAAAGTCAATCAACCTATAGTCTACACAGGCAGCTCTCTCTCTCTCGCTTTCTCTTCATCATCTATGAGTGTCATGGAAATGGATGTACTTTGGGATATGAAGGTAAAAGCACAGTGTGGAATGTGGATCCCTCCTCACCCTCTTCAAAGAGAAAATTGTCCCTGAAAATAGCATATGTTGGTGGTTACACCCCTGCATGGGGGCTATTGGCAGGAGGACCAGCCTCAGGCATGGAGGGGTGCCTGTCTTTGTGGCAGCTGGGGACAACCCATGGAAACCCAGCAACCTGCTCTCCCATCACTGTTGCTGGAGCTTTCAAGGGCATTTGCTTTCACAGCTATTGTGGAAGGGCATTTCCCATTCTGGAAGTTATATGCATGTTTTTCCACATTAATGTTAGTGCAACACAGTGTGTCATTATCTGCATCATTATTGCCTCGGTATTTCCTGGTGATTTTGTCAGTCTCAACTTCTTTTTTTGTGGATTCCTAATGAGAGGCCATAGTTTAAGAAAAAACAAAACAAAACAAACAAACAAACAAAAAGGTGTATTTTTGTTGTTAAGGGTTGCAAACAAAGAATGTCAAACAGTCAGACCTGTAAGGTATGAGAGAATTAAATTAGCCTACCTGTGTCCCACTGTGCTGAATCTGGTCTCGCTTTCTAGAAACACTGGTTCATCAAAAGCAGGTGGGAAGAAATCTAACTGGAACAGCAGGAGCAACTGGATTGCAAAGTTCACTCTTGTCACAAACCCTTTTCTTCTTCAACTTGTTGGGTATGAAATAGCTCATAAATACATTGAAGAATCCTTCTTTCTCCTGTTCTTTTGAGGTACAGGGAATGACTCCTTAAAGTGCAGGTTTTGAGGAAAGATTTTTTTTTTTTTTGTATAAATGTTATTTTTTTCATGTCATATTTAAGATATTTAAGTTTTGGTTAATAAAGGGTGTTTTAACTTTTTAATCAATATCTTTTTTTCTTGGTGGTGTTTATTTGCTTGTGAGGTGTCACTAAACAAACAAATAAATAAAATCTATGTTTTTAGAATTCATTCAACAGCAGTAACTCACACTTAACTATTAGTAGAGGCAAATGACTGAAGTGACCCAGATTTCCCTTTTGTGATGTTATGAGAAATAATTGCGCACAGAAACCTACATTTCCTGCAAGCAAAAATACTGTGTGTCAGTCACAGCTGCTAGACCTATAGGCTACAGCAGAGAGATTTATTTTCTAAATTAAAACTAAAATGTTAGTATTAAATCTAAACATTACAATACATGCATTAATACACAGTATGTCAAATGAGTACATAACCAAGTGTCTAAGGACATCAGCTCCTTAGAAGTATCATGGGTTCTTTCCCCTCCTTCCAGTTTAAATTTGGGATATCTCCATCAATGTCAGCAGAGTCAGAACTGTGTAAAACTGACATGATAGCAGGATGTGATCCTGTGTTTCTGTGTAACATCTGCCATCTTCATCAAGACTGAACTCAGGCCATGCATATAATAAACAGGCTTATGTTGCTTGTTGGGGAAGAGACAGCTGCCAAAGAGTTGTACTTGAAAGATATCTGGGAGCTTAGCGTTGATCTCAATGATAGTCCACCCATATCCTCTGCGATGTGCAAACACGGCGGCAGTCTCAGAGAACACGCAGAATGATGGAGCAGTCTCCACAATGGGCTTTCTTTGAGAATCAGCAGATGCATTCCTGCACCCAAGAGCTCTGGGCTCAGACCACTGGCCCTGGACAGTCAGGTGGAGCCGAAGCAGAAGAGGCAGCCAGGACCACCCAAGTGTGCCAGCTTGGGTGGTTTGGGTGTCTCTATGCCATGCCTAAGTGTGCTTCTACACAGTGCCGGCAACACATTTTTGTAGGCCGGGGTTTGGACACCGCTCTGAGGTCAGTCACCTAAAACTGAAATACCCAGCCTTTTAGATGTTTGGGTCCTTCCTTATATGTATTCCTACCACATTTCCTCAAAATTCTCTCTCTTGGATTGTCAGAGTCGTAAGGACTATTTGTCTGCCTGTATACGTATCTACATGTGTGTGTGTGTACATGTATATATTTATTCATTGCATTTTAAATTACATAGCTTGCTGTCACTAACTTATTTTATAAGAAAAGTAGACTTAAAATAAATGGAAAACTTAATAAAGACTTAAACAAAACAAAATAAAAGTTTCCTGTTTCTGGATTCAAGTTAGTATTAAACGAGTCATCAGTGTGGCACCTTAATTGTTTCACAACATTTTATTTTTACTGGTGGGTCAAATGAGTCAGCTGACTGAAGGCAGGATATATGACAATGGATGATTAGTGTAGGGGTGAGTAAAAATATGTACTACATACATTTCTTGCTCCACATGTTATTTTTCCTTAACCTGATGCCAGACTCATTTGATAAAAAAGTGACTCAGCTTTTGCTGAGTTGGCCCTGCCATTGACAAATTTCCCTTTAGGAAATTATATTTTCTCCTCCCAGAAGTGGACTTTTAAGACATTGTCAATTTTAAAGGTTGGAATTCAGACAAAGCTCTTTCATAACTATTGTAAGCGTATACCTGTTTATTTCCCCTGAGAAAAATGTGAAAACACAAGACAAAGATGGTCAGTAAAATCTCTCCAAAGTAGGTGAGGAATCTTTTTCAGCTGCTACTGATTTTTGCAGGGAGAGTTCTGCTTATTCTCCATCTCCATCCTGAGATGTAACAGCTAAGAGAGGAGAAGAATCTGTGAAATAATCTGAGCTATGTCTTCACTTTGTTTAAATCAGCACATCGCCAAATCTGCCAGTTCAGCTACTTGCTGAGAATCTAATTCTCATTTAAGAAAACAAAACAAAACATTGAACTTTATTAATTTTATGTTATTTTTCTTTACAGACTTAATTAACACAGTATTTATAGCCCTGCTTTCATTCATAGTATTTTCCTGTAATGTTGCCTGATTATATGATAGTGGACTGTCACTTCCAGATTGGAGCTTTCTTTTCAGCTGCTGTGAACTAAGGTAGCCCAGTAGGTGCATGAATTTATACTGCATTTGAATCTCAGTCTCTGATCTTTTTAGATTTTGTGTTGAGATGAAATAGGCTGAAGGGGGAAAAATGATAAAGTCTAAAGAGAATTGGAACATTTTTCAAGTGGCTTCTACCTAGTGAAATCAGACCTCTCTATATAATTTATGGTCAGAACAAGACACCTAAAAATGGGGTTCAAAGAAGCCAGTGCTTTGTGTGAAGTATTGAGCAGTAGGAAATGACAAAGAAATGTTCATACTTCTGCTCTGCCATCAAAGGTTGTTAAACGAACATGGGGTTAGAGGAAAACACCTTCTTCCATTTCAGATTCACAGCTACAAATGACTCTTGGAATTAGTTTCATCTGTCAGCTTCATCTGTTCTTGCAAACAGCAGAAGTGATACTCTAGGTATGTGTGAGATCCATGTCTGTACATCTTTGGAACCCACCATTGGGCAAGGAATTGAATTGCACCAATGTTTTCCACAGTTCAGAAAAGCAATCACTCTCCTTGGAGGATTCTGAAATGGTGTTGAAATTCAATATCCAACTGGAACTGTTCTTTCTATATAAATTAAGAAAATATTAATTGAAAAGGAGCCTGGAATTTTCTTTTTCTAGGCTGCAGGGCTATTTTCTCAATGCTTATTCAACCCCTAAATCTCTATTTCAGAAATCAGAAAAAGATTTGCACTTAAGCATCCCCTATCTTAAGAGAATACTTTAACCACCAGGCTCTTGAAAATGAACAAAGATACTCGTGAAAGATGTTAGTTTAGTTTTACGATCTAAACCCAAATTGACATGTTAGCTAGGTCAAGAACTCAGGTAGGTGCAATTCAGTGGCTTGGTTTACGCAGGATGCCAGACTTTGAACCTCTATGCAACAGGTACAGATCAATGAAATTTTACAGATCTCATTGAAGAAACCTAATCCATCTGAAGCCGGTGGTAATCCTTCCTATAACTCCAGTAAGCTTTGTACATGCCTGTGTCCATGTCTGCTACTCTGGGATGATGTATATTGCTGGTTTATTCACTGCAACAATATAAAAATACAAAATCCACTTACTGCAGTAAAATATCCGTTGGTCTGCCTATACATTCAGTATGCTTTTCTTTGTTTTGTTGGTGGTGGTGGGTTTTTTTTGTTTACTTTTAAATGTTTTTCTATTGGGAGTTGACTTTTAATACTTCAATCTCTAGTAATTCCCTTCTTGCCTTCAATAATTAGGGCAAAGGCAAAGGAAAGGAGGGAAACAAAAGAGGCATTTCTGGTGCCATATGCTTTGTGTTCACAAAAGCAAATGTTCAGGATCCCTCCCATTCCTCCTGTTGCCTGAAGGACTCTCTGATAAAACCAGTGCAAATTTTTTCTATTGTGATTCATGGTGCTCTTAAGATCCTGCATGCTATACATGTAGGCATCAACATTTTACAAGAATCCTTTTTTACACTTCCAAACTCATAGTTTTCCATCAAAGATTTTAGCCCAAAGAGCAGTTAATAAAGCCGGATGACCTCTTGCTCTAGGACTTTTTAAGTCTCTTTCAGACTAAAATTAGATTTCCTCCTCTAGGAAGAGAAACAGGCCAATGTGTGACCCTTGAACTGTCAATCATCTGGAAGTAAAGCAGGGAACTGATTTCTCTCACAGCAGCAGAATGAAATGCTCCAAAATAATAATAATAATGTAGATATACATATTTATAAGCTCCTCATTATTAGTCTTTAGTGTGGTTGTTCCTACCTGGTATTCAATGATAATTTCGGCCCATGGATATATACTTTGACTTAGTTTCATAAGATACTCTAATTTCAAATAAATCATGCTTTAAATGAGTTAACCACTAATTAACTATCAGGTTTCAAATAATAGTCATCTATGGCGAATAATAATTGAATGCTCTAGTCATGTTTGACAGGTATCTGTGTTATGTCCAGTGCTGTTTAACATTTCAATTGATGATCTCAAGTAAATATATAGCTGTTGCTCAAATATATATATATGAATGGTACAAAATTGGAAAAAATAGTAAAAAATAAGAAGAGTAATGAAGAGAGCAATTTCCTTTCACAGATATGTATTTCAATACACAAAATGAAATTTCTTATTTCTAGGAATAAAGATTGCAGGCCATATATTTACAGTAAAGGACTATACTGTGGAAATCAGTGGCTGTATAAAAGTGATAGTCATATTGCTTGCAAACATATTGGTGTAAGCTCTGGAATAGTGTGCTAAGGGAAATAAATAGAAAAATAAAAACAAGAAAACTTATTTGATCCTTGGCTGATAAACAGGAATGAGGGGGGAAGAGGGACACTGTTTTTCCCTGATGTGTGTTAAAAAATATATTCTACAGTTCTGGCAGCCATATGTTAAAATAGCAATTGAAAAATTAGAGAGGATGCAGAGATAAATGCCTTACCCTGAGAGACACAAAGAAGATAGTCTGGTTAGTTGAACAAAAAGCAAACCAAAACGTAACTTGATTATAGCACCCAAAACCCCCTCATCATTTCTTACACCTTACAGGTGAACAAGGCAGAAGAAAAAAAATCACCACTTGTCTTGCAGAACTCATTTTCCTCAAGCCTTTTATATTCACATGGTTAAAAGGCAATTGCAGTCAGTTCTGTATTGCAGAATATGCCTCTAAGTCATACCATCACAGGGTATGGGCAAATGTTGAAAAATAAAGGGCTTTTTAATTTAGAGATGGGTAAATGAAAGAGACCAGTAGTTGGTAGAGAGAACCAGACAAATTTAAATGGGAAATAAGACACAGAATGTTAAGAAAGAGGGTGATTAGCTGTTGAAATAGTTTCCAAGGAAAACAAGGGAATCTTTGATGTCTGCAGATAAAGTCTGGATATTTTTCTGAAAGAGATAATTTGGATAACTAAATGTTTGAGATTAATATTGGAATAAGTGGGAGAAACTTAAAGGCCAACACTATGCTTCAAAAGGTTGAACCAGAGATGTTTGGCTTTAGATTCCACTTCTGAGTCACTGTCTGGCTTTTGTAGTAGAATTCAATTTTTCATGAATATAAAGAAAAAATAAATAAAAATCTCAATGTGAGTGGTAAGCACTGGAACTGGTTACCAAGAAGTCGGGGAATCTCCATCCCTGGAGACTTGCAAAACTCAGCTGGAAAATACTTTGAGCAACCTGATCTAATTTTGCAGTTAGAACCACCTTCAGAAGAAAATTGGATTCAATGATTTTCAGAGGTCCCTTTTAGTGTGAACTTTACTACAGTTCTGCACTTTTCGGATGTACAAGATGCTGCTAGCATTTGATAAAATTTACATTTATAAAGAATTCCACAGTCTTTAGATGCACTCTTTCTTGTATCCTATTTTATCTGTCTGTATAGTGGGTATGCGGTACACCTTTTTTTCTAGACTTTTGAAGACAAAATTATACTATGTGAATCGATAGTCATATTAAAGATCCTTTATACTGTGATTTATTGCATTGCTAAATGCATTGTTTGTAAATATATTCTGCTTTAAAATGATGGAGAGCACACAAAGGAAATAATTGATAATCCAATCTAGGTGTTGCTCTGATCAGGTTCACTGTATAAATGTAGGTTTTACAGTGTGCTCATATTCTGGTGCCAGACTGAGAACATGGCACCACCATCTATAAAGTGTGTGGAAAAGATGTCCTTCATCTAGGCAAGCTGGCATATTGGGCATCGTTTTAAACCCTACTGGAATTTTAAAATGACTGTCATGCTATGAAATGACTATCATGTTATTTGTCTCCCAGCACAAGAAGGATGTGAAGCTATTAGAGTGCATCCAGAGGAGGGCCACAAGGATGATCAGAGGCCTGGAGCACCTATGAAGAAAGGCTGAGAGAGTTGGGGTTGTTCAGCCTGGAGAAGAGAAGGCTCTGGGGAGACCTCATTGTAGCTTTTCTATGATTAACAGGGGCTTATTAAAAACACGGAGAGCAAATTTTTGCTTGAGCAGATAATGACAAGGGAGAATGATTTTAAACTTAAAGAGGGGAGATTTAGATTAGATTTTCAGAGGAAATTCTTCGCTCAGAGGGTGATGAGACCCTGGCACAGGTTGCCCAGAGAAGCTGTGGATGCCCCATCCCTGAAGGTGTTCAAGGCCAGGCTAGATGGGGCCTTGGGCAACCTGGTCTGGTGGGAGGTGTCCCTGCCCATGAGGAGATTGAAACTGGATTGATTTTTAAGGTTCCTTCCAAACCGAGCTGTCCTATGGTTCTATGGACACAGGAAAGTTCATATGCAAGAGAGGAGCATCAGCAGCTCCCCATTACAGTTGGTTCTCTTGCAGCCACCTTGCAGGAGAGCCATGGCAATGCTCCTCTTGATTAACAGCTTCTGGCCTGAAAACAAACTTTCGCCACCAGCTCAGCTGCTGTGTTGCTTGCTGCTTTACTACCATAATGGAAAATTAAAGCTTATATTATTTATTTATTTATTTTATTCACACGATATTATAGGGAAATAATTGCTTTGCTTCTATTCTCAAATTACCTAACAAAGCCAAAGGAACCAAAGGGAAGTCAACCAGTTTATCACACAGACCATGAAATGGTGACCTTGTCTGCTCACAGGTAGAACAGCTAATTAGTCAGGGAGGTGCTGTGATTTAGTACCTATGTCTTTAGATTTTAATCTGATGTAAAGTGACATAATTGTATTGATCTCAGTGGTGATTTACACTAGTTGAGAATATTACCATTTATTTTTAACTTCACTGAATTCCCTATCTGCTCTAGTATTGCTGATGCAAAGAATATTAAAATACTCAAGATCAATCTAGTCTCCCAAAGTAACAATGAAACATTTATAACTGCAGTGAGAAAGGTGCACAGAAGCTCTTTTATTCTATCCTGCTCTAAAGAGTTAAGTGAAATTACTGAAGCATGCTCTAAATTTTATCAGTTGTGACATATTTTATGCTACTGGCATAGTATATTCAACAAGTGCATTAGGAAAGTGCTTAGCACTTTGTAATTACACTCGTATTTCATTTTAAGATCATTTCATGCTATTCTTTCAAAAGTTATCAAATTTGGAGAAGTAGTCTTGAAACAATAGGATATGATATTAAAAAAAAAAAAAAAGATCTAAAATGCTCTTCTACTGTAATGGAATATAACTGAAATAGAGTGTGCAACTTTCATTCATTCAAACAAACAAACAAATAAACAGTGGTTGTCAAAGAGATACTATTGATTTAAGTCATGGTGAATTTAATAAAATGTCATTCTTTTTTTTTTTTTTTTTTCCCCTGTTTTCCCCTCTCTCCCCGTCCCCCTGGCTCCGCCCCCCCCCCCCAAAAAAAAAAAAAAAAAAATCAGGAAATCAGGTTTACAGTCTCGGTTGTTTCAGGAAACAAATGTTATAACAACACCTCTACTACATGGATTTTTAAAAGTAACTAACCCATTGTTATGACACATGGTTTTTGCACCTGTGAGGAACTTTCTGACTCAGCACTGTTACTGTGGACATGTGGTGACTCTTAATGGAAAAAAAAAAAAAAGGGAAAAAAAAAAGAAAAAGAAAAAAAGAAAAAAAAGAGACCATTTCCTCTGTGAATATGTGTTTTCTATATTTAGCTATGCTTTGTGCAAAGCCTGAGAAAAGACTAGACAGTGCAGGTTTATCTGCATCAAATTCAGTGGGAATGCCACATGTGAAGAGGTTGCAAAATCAGTACTTTAGCAAGAAAACATTAAGCGTCTGTCTTAATAGGATGGAAGTTTTGAATAGGGAGGGATTGGGGTCAATTAATGCAATGACCAGCCATGGAGAGACATGGGAATTGTATGACAGAGGAACTGTTGGACTGGATTCTAAATAATAAAGGGAGAAGCCCTGATCTCACCACAAAGAGGACCTGTTCTCTATGCAAGCCTCAGGCCAGTAATGCGGAAAGTGCGTGGTAGTCACCGTCTTGATCCAAGGCTGCTTTCAAGCCTTGTTGTCTTGCTTGGGGGTGTGTACTGGCAGCTTGTGCACAGAACAGCTCCAATTTAGTTGCAAAGTGCAATTCCTCAGCACTGCAAAATACACACAAAGAAACATAATTCTTTCCCGACTTTAACATTTCAGACTGTATACAAGGAGACATTACAATTAGGCTACAAGTTCTTTGCCACTGGAGAGACACACTAGGCTTATTAATAATCTAGCTTCAGGTGTGTAAGGAAAATCTAAGTAAAGTGGTTCTGGTAGCTCAGGATGAACTTCTCTCTGGTTTGGGAGAGGCATACAGTACCTCACCTTTCCAGCTGTGTCTATTTGTCGTGCCATGTGAGAGATTTCTGAATTAGCTTTTTTGCACAGTATTATGCTACCAAGAAGTATTTAAGTCCTAGAAACAAAGCTAAGCAGCTCAGTCTAAGAATCACAGAGACAGCTTGTGCTGATGAAGATCCATTTCTGCCTGTGGTCATTGTTACATGGGGGTCTACTGGACATGACAGAACTACCCTTACTGGAAACTGTCACTGCACAAAACCTGAAGATACGACAAAATATGGAGCACTGAGATGGGGCAGGAACAAAAAACAAATGCAGTCCAGCAGGTTTCACAACTAGATTAGAGAATTCCTTTTAATGGTTACAATTTGAGAAATTAGGCATGCAAACTGTCCTGTTATTTGTTGTCTATGCCCAAAGTCTACAGATCTGACAGAGTGCTGTTTGGAGCGATATGATGGGCAGCTGATGGACTGTCATATAAAAATATCTTGTTTTAATTAAGCCAAATTCTGCAAACCTTAAAGGACTGATGCATACTCAGCATAGCTCAAACAGTGCACCCAAACTGAGATTACAGTACTTAGGTTATACTAGGTTCTAATAAAGTTTGTGTCATATTTAATATATCACCATACACAGAATGTACTGTGAGTTTAGTTTTTCAGTTGAAGTTCTTGGTAGGTTTTCTCCATGACTCATTTTTATATTCTCATGCAATGCAACAAAGAATTACCTTAACCACCGTGGTTATCCTGGGCTGGGAAAATTCACAGGTGAGTATGTCATGTTGTTTGGCATGAACAGTAACTAGACAGTTCCTTTGTTTAGAATAATTAATCCTGCCTGCAAGTAGTGGTATTTTCCGCAGTCTGCACCATTAAGTGGGAGCCTAGTTTTGAAAATTGATGCTAGTTCCCCAGTTGCATTCTTGGCTAAGGTTGGGCATGTAACATCCCACAAGGTCATTTAAGGGAAGGAAGTACCTCCAGTTTCTCAACATCATCAGTTCAGGCATGACCTGATTTTGCAATCTTACTCATATTGGGTAATTCCCTTGCATGTCATAGGATTACTTGCAATAGTTCAGGCTACTTGCTTTGAAGGAAACTGACCTTGAATCTAAATTATCTGCTCCTAATACCCTTCACTAGAGGAGAGGAAATAATCTTTCGCACAGAATTAGAAAAGGAAGATGATCTTGGAGCAGCACATGCAAATAACCTCCAACGACTTGTTTATTCAAGCAAGAGGTCGGCTCTAAGGAAAAAGTTTACATCCACAATATATCATTAACATTATATAATATATAGAAAAAATATTTACTGCAGTTGAAGTGTAGAACATGGGGTTAATAACCATTGTAAATGTTCTTTGCTGAATGCTAAAGTAGCCCAAAATAAAACACTCACTGTGCATTAAACAACAGTATCTAATGGCGGCAACCAAGGGGTCAGATAACATTATTGCTTCAAGCTCTTATTCCGTGGATGCATTTTTGGCCTTGAATCTCTCTTTACAGTATAAATCACCAGCTTAAAGAGTACTTTTAAAAGCAATCCTTTGAACAGGAGTGGGGAGAGCATTTAAGCTGCTCCGAGGTCCCCATAGACACAGCACTGGTAGAAGCTGCCAAGGGAATGTACTAATAGTCCCCAGAAATGCACTCTGATTGCCATTCTCCCCACTTCAGCTTTAAATTTTCTCCTCTTAGGCCATAAATGCAGAGGTCAAGTCCACCTTAGCCACAAAGATCAAATATGTTCTCTGCAGCATTAACTTCAAGAGGGTTTTCATTTTTCAGACTTCTTTTTCTGAGGTTGCAGTGAAACCTTGCTTTTTATTTTGTGAATTCTTTTAATAGAAATCTTTTTCTAAGAATCCTTGGAGAGGGTTATTGTATGTTACTGCTACTCCCTGGGTCAGCTTTTCTCTTGTAGTGATTTAAATGGAACTTTGCCAGCTTACAGCAATAGAGGATATATTCCTATGAGCTTTACGTCATCAACTTTTATTGCTGATGTTGATTTCTAGGGTTACCACATACCTGAAAAACTCTGGGCAGAAAATCAAGAACTTCATATGATATTACTTCTGTTCACTGCACATGAAATTTTGTTGATTTCAGATATCTTCAGGTTTATATTGTCTATAAAGTGAAGAGTACCAGCAGAATATCTCATATTACAAACACAAAGAAAGTCTTGCCTTAATATTTTCTTGCAGTGAAATAAGAGTAACCTCTCTCTAAAACCTCTGATAAATCTAGGAACAAGACACCATGTAGCAGAGACAGATTTCTGTAATCCCATTTCCCCTCTAACGTTTTCCCACACAGACTGTTGTACATCACCTATTATTTCTATACCGACTGTACTAACATATTTGTTACTTATAGTGAAGCCTCTTACAACAAAGACAGAAATAGAAATATAAAGCAATTTGGATCAGCTTTTCTGAAAATATTTTAGATTTGATGATAGATATAGGAGTATTTATCTCTGGGAATATGAGTTAAATAAATTGTATTAAACTATTAAATTAAATCTTCTATTAAAGTACAAGAAAAATCGTGTTGTTTCAGTTAATGAAGTAACAAGAACAGTTAACCTCGTAATGAATTAATGAGTTGTGGTGGAAAGGTTTGTAAAGTAGATAATGAAGTTGTAGCAGTAAGTGTCCTTGAAAGACATCAGTGAGGCTAGTATACATCTTCTAGGGTATTTGACAAGTTAATCTTTGACAGTATTGAATGTATAACGATACTGTAGGATATATATGATGTAGCTATTTTATTAACAAGATCTGTTAAGCATTGTGTAAGGTGAGCATGCAGTCAAGGGGTAAGTCTTCCAAATGTTTACGTGAGTGAGGTAGCTTGTGGATAAGAAATCCAACAGATTTGAGGGTTTGTAGAAGAATCTGTGGCCCTGAAAATAAATCTCAGATAACTCTCCTTCATTTGTTCCATGCTAGAGCAACTTTATGATAACAAGCTGCTGAGATTTTCTTCTTAGAATACTTGTGCATGTGCTTAGAACTCAAGTGACAAATTTATGGCTTGCTGGTTTTACCAGGAAAGAATGCAGTGCTTCCTATGTTAACTTTAATTCATCTGTTTACAAGAATGAACCTAATTAAAGATCTATTATTTCTATGGGCTTAATATTATGTTAAGGTAAGCAACCATTATCTAATTTGAGCTAATTTAATATCAGACCAGAGACACTGTTCCTTGAAATCCCTGATACTTTACTGCATCACACATATTCCAGTTTTAGGGAATTTTAATTATCCCCTTCTCACAAGGAGGATAATCTGCTTTTTACTTCACTATCACACCCAGTTACCTTTGCTATATCCTCTCAGTGGGCCCTCCATGTAGGAAAGGGTCTATAGCCTTCAGCCCTGTTTATCCTCTCCTTTTGAATAAATTAACACTAATTCTGTGTTTACTGGCAGTCTCTAAGCTCAATTTGGATGAGCATCAATACCCCAGTAGAAAGCATATCTTCCTAACCCTACAATTCAGGAAAATCCATAATTAAGTTTTTCTCCTGCTCTCTGAGTATTCATCAGACCCCTACACACCCCCTGCAACTTCTTTGGCAACCTTTTAGCAGATCACATGTAATTCCCTTTTCTCCCTTTTTGAATCCTTGGTGCTGCATCATCCTTGTGATCACAGGCAGCTAACAGTAGCCTGAAGAAATGACTTGCAGATGCTTTTTCCCATTCAGTGGTTATCTGCTGGAACCTTGCCTCCAAATATGGTTTCCTATGGGAATGTTCTGCTAGCTCAGGAGAGATCTAATTTGTGGTAAAAGAGCCCTTAGCTTAAAAAGTATTTTTTCCCCCATTATGTGTTTGTGTTCTTCCTGCTGCACCACTTGGTTCTAAAACTTAAAAAAAGAAGTATCAAGTATCAAGCCCATATGAAGTGATGCTGTGACAGGTAACTTCTGCATGGTCACTCATTGATCCCAGAGACCTATCAGGCTTTCTATTTATATAATGTGCAGAAACTCCTGGGAATTTCAGACCATAACTGGGATGATCTTATACACTGCATAATTTATAGGAAAGAAGGAAGAAACCAGTCTTCTGATGTAAGCAATCCACAACCTTTGTCATTTGTGAATATCTTCGTGCTGGGGATTTGAGCTGAGCTGCATTGTAACACTGAAGGATGTTGCATCAGATACAGAATTTCCAGCTTGGCTGTTGCTGCCTACTTCCTGCTCTTTATTATTATTATTATTATTTTCTCCTCAATTCGAGGTTTTTGAGGGTTGATATGTAATCCCAAGGCCAAGCTCTGTTTTACTTCTTGGTCTGCTTATGTGCTCGGCTTGGATTTTTGCCTTTTGCTGTCATTGCGTGGATGCCGGATGTTGTCATTCGGGGGTGACTGTATTGTCTACTCTGCAGTGATTGATGGGCTGATTCATGGAATTTCAGCTGCTACAGTGGGAACTTGAGAGGAAGGGAGTCATTGCTCATCTTTGTCTTTGTTCACCTCCTTGAGTGCTTTACTTTAAGGAAGCAAAGAAGGTATACTTTTGTTTGAGTTGCTTCAACTACTTTCTTCAGAGCAAAAGCACATTGACTTCATAGTTATTTTCCTTTCTTCAGTGTTTTACAAGGAAGTGCTCAAAGTGTTCATAGAAAAATCTGAAGATACTTTTGTTAAAGCAGATACAAGGTAAAGATCTGGTTATGACTGGTGCAGAGATCACAGACCACTTTCTTGTTATTTTAGGCCATTAAATTATTAAAATAATTTCACAATGAGTAGTGTCTTGTAGGAACTCTTGAGCAATAATGACTGCTTATTTATTATGCAAAATGAATACGTACAGGATGCAGAAGTCTATCGTTATGGAAATATGCAAGCAATACTCAAAATTTTTAGTGTTTATATCAAAAGACACTTTACTATTTCTGAGACAGAAACTGAGGTATGGTGACACGATCATCCAGCTTGTTCAACAGCACCCAGCAAACATGTTTTAGAGACTGGGAGTGAATCTAAATTTCTCAAGTCCTCAGATGGGATCTCCCTTGGCTTGAGTGTAAGTGAACACACAGGATAATATGCTGCATAGAACAGGATTTTAAATGTAGAGAGAGGATGGATACCTATATCAAAACATAATTCCTTCCTTCTTTCTTGCCTTCCAATTTTCCCGCCTTCCCGCTTTCCTTCCTTCCTTCCCCTTCCTTCCTTCCTTCCTTCCTTCCTTCCTTCCTTCCTTCCTTCCTTCCTTCCTTCCTTCCTTCCTTCCTTCCTTCCTTCCTTCCTTCCTTCCTTCCTTCCTTCCT
>CM021698.1:12426739-12455223 GCA_011074415.1 Stictonetta naevosa | reverse complement strand
AAAAAAAAAAAAAAAAAAAAAAAAAAAAAAAAAAAGAAAAAAACAAAGAAAGGGGGAAAAAAAAAAAAAAAAAAAAGCTTAGATGTTTATTCTAAGCTCAATTCTCTGCAAAATAATTAGGGTAATTGACTTGGAGTTTTAGGATAGAAAATAGCATCCAATGGTCTAGAAGATCTAATAATGTTAGTAATAAATGCACATTTTCCTTACATTTTAATGTAATTTTTGATCAATTAAAATATTACATCAATGTAATTGTTTTTCTCAAATTTAGAAGGAAATGCTAGTTTCTGTAAAGCAATTACTCTTGCTTCTTCAGTGTATGATTGACTTCTTTCTCTAACTTAACCACAACTTTAACCAGAAGCTGGGCCTAAAGCAAGGGTCCCAGCCAGTGTTATGATGAAAAAGTTTGCACAGTTAAATTCTCTTTGTACCACAGCCTGTCCTTGACAGACCCTTTCTAACCCTCAACCACCTGGAGATGTCAGATCACCTTAACCTGAGTCTTGGACCTGGCTCCAAGCTGGTGGCCACACCAAAACATTCTTGCAAACAAGCACTGTGCCCCACCCTTCCCTCTGCCATTTGCCTTCTAGTCCCATTCCAGGCTCTCTCTTTTCATCAGTCCTTACCCTCATTCTAACAATACACCTAAGTAGGTATTTCTTGAAAACTTGTTCTGTTTGCAGCTTGTACTTTCCTTTGGCAGTCACTTTGAAGGGACACTCCAGCTAGAGCTGCACATCTCTTTCTCTCAAATCTAGCAGCAATCTTAGCTATAGGCTTAGCCTTACACAAAGAATCCTGGGCAGTGCCTTCCCAAAAGATCTCTCACAGATGTTTTATTTGCATTCTGCCCTTTCTTTTGGCAGTACCTATCCAGTCCTAACTATGACTAGATTTCTCAGTTTTCTTTTTCCTCCACCCAAACTCATACTCAGTCCTAAAGATAAGTATTAGACTGGGTCCCTAAACCTGTGTCCAGATTTATTATTATTATTTTCTCAACAAGATCTTGGCGGCCTATTCTTTCTCTTTGAAACCTCTTTTCAGCTCCACTCCAACTGCAGCTACAAGCTCTCTCTTTCTTTCAACTGTAATTCTAATAATAAATATAAAAATAGGGTGAGACTTGGACAAGGTCATATGGTCATTGCCCACACCAAAAAAAAAAAAAAAAAAAAAAAAGTCTTTAGGACAAGTCTTTCAGTCTTTACAGCCTACACTTTCTTTTCAAGAAGTTGTTTGCCATCTCCTTCCAAGTGGAGCTCTAAAGCATTTTTATCTCTCAACACTAACTTAGAAACTAAACCTAACCTCAACCTGAGCTTCAGAAAAGATGATGAAACTATGGCTGAGACCAAAAAGATCTCATGGACAAGTTGTACTGCTGTTTTATCAGCTTGCTTTGGTAGCCCATTTTTCACTACCATTCCAAGAGGAGCTCATGCCTCTATCTTTCTCTAATTGATAAATTGAAGCATCAACCTAAACTTAATTCCTATGCTGAGCTTCAGACCAGGCTCTCCCAAGCAAGTGTCTGCACCAAAAACTTCAAACACACTCTCTTTTGGCATCTTCATTCCTGTGATCCTCTTTTCTCATTGTCAAACCTTGCCGTAGCCCTATGTCAAATAGCAGCAGCTTTATAGAAATCCAGCACAACTCTGATGTTCATTTTCAGCTTTCATTCTGTGCTTTTATCATTTTCCACTACTTATCTTCGACTTCTGAGGATAGAGAGAGAAAAAAAGTGGGAGGGATCATGAGAAAGGGGTCAAGGGTTAATGTTCATAAGACTCTGCAAGGTATGATTTCTTTAAAGTGCAGACTATTCTATATATATACTTCTATCCCACAAATATGATAACTGCTTGGATTTTCAAAAGCACATAAGACATCTGTAAACATCCAGAGATTAGGCTTGGGTAAAGCTGCACCTTTGAAAAATGTCCCGATCTTACAGCCCTTTGAATCATTATCATATTAACAATTCACATAATTCTAATAAATGGAGTAATTCTTGGTTTTCTGAATGTTCTTTCTGGTTCCCATTAAAGTCAATGTCAGTTTTGCCCTAGAATTCAATGAGAATACTCAGCTATGACAGCTATTAAGTATCTCTCCCACTGTTATAGTAATGAGCAAGGCTACAATAAGTGAGAGCCCAGTCCTGAAGAGCTAAAACTGCAGAGGGAGAAAATACTCAAAAAAAATGTGATCGGCTCCCATTTCACAGATGGGGGAAAAATCAAAGAGAGATTTATAGTGTGTTTACACAGATGGGTGCAGCCAGAATCAGCTGTGATGCAGAAGCCTTATTGCTGCACTAGTTCATTGTGAGTGAACTAATTAGGATTTTGACAGTCTTTCTTGGGTGAATCTAGTTGTGGCCTCTTCAAACATTACTGCCACCAGCTGTCTGCTTCACACTTCTACCAGATATTACTGCCCCTACATCTGGCTCGGCAGATGTGCTCTTGCATCAGCTGCTCTATTTCGCAGTTCAGCTTCAACCTCACTGAAATGAGACATACACTAAAATATAGAAATATATGCTGGACTGGTCGAGACATGGGGATGAGTCTGTACCTATCCAAGCTTGCTGCTGGGGCAGTGACTTCCAAGGCAGGATTGAGAGAGACAGCAATACCTGGAGACACTTGAAACAGAGGATGTGTCAGCATAGAGACCTTGGGGCATATAGGTCTCACATGGCAGCTGTCTGATGTTCACTGTCTCAGAGCACTGGCAGAGGAACTCCTGCCTGCCTGCTTCCACCCTCTTGGACAAACCTAGAAATACTGTCCAAGGTGAGCACCAGCAGCCATGGCAGAAAGCCACTTCCAATCCCACCAGTTTCCAGAAGGCCTTGAGCTCCTGAAAAACAGGCCATGCTTAAGGGTTGGATTTACAGACTGAGAAGAATGTGTCTAAGATTTCCTTCTCTCCCCATTTACCCTGCTGGGTAAACCTCAGCCAAACTCCACCATAATTGCTCTCTCACTCCCTCTCCCTGAAAGAGGTGGGGCAGGAGGGTGGAGTGGGAGGGGAGAAGAAAGTATGCTGGAAAAAAAGAAAAAAAAAAAAAAAAGAAAAAAGTTCCCAGGTTGAGATAAGGATAATTTAATTAAAGGGAAAAGGAAGTGGGAAAAAACAAGCAAAGACCATATTGAAGCACAGAAAGAAGAAAAATAAAAATAAAAACAAAATCCCTACTTCTCATCAACAAGCAATGCTTGGCCATTGCATCCTGGTAAGCAGGGCCTCAATACACGTAGTGGTTCTTTGGGAGGGCAGACATCTTCATAAGGAGATCCTCCCCTCTCTTCTTCTCCTTTCCCACCTTTCCTGTCTGAGTGTGACACCACACACTATGGAAAATCCCTTTGGCTGGTTTAGGTGAGATGCCCTGGTGATGTCCCCTCCCCACCTCTTGCCCATGCCCACTTCTGGGGGGGTTCGGAAGTAGCCCTGGTGCTGTGCCTGCACCGCTCAGCGATAGACACAACACTGGTGTGATACCACTGCTGCTCTAGTTACAAGTGCAGAGCACAGCACTGCAGGAATGTTAACTCCATCCCAGCCAGACCCAGTACATCAGTATATATATATTCATTGGTTTGTGTATCCATACAGTAGTGAAGCTAATCACACTGTAGTTGTATGAAGGCCTGTGTTTTTCCCATCCTTTATATATATCCCTAACTATTTTTCTCCCAAGGTTGAATACTGAATCGTGGGAAGTACAACAGTCTCAATGAAGAGTTCAAATTTCCTAAGAACTCAATTTCTCTAGAAGTTATTTATACATTCACAATGTTCAGTGCAATATTGAGCCTGTGGGGCTTTGTGAGATTTTGTGGGGGTGTTTTGTGGTAGAGAATGAGAGAGAAGGGGGCAGCTCCATTTGTTGCCTCTTAAAGTGAAATCCTAGGATTTTGAGGTTTTATAATTATGCTATATACATATAAATTGCCGTAGTTTTGGTAAGAGGTGCCAACACTAAATATCTTTCCCTTCATCTGGAGTGAATGGATATTTTCTCTCCTTTCCTTACAATCCCAGAAAGGCTTGCTTTACCTCACACTCTTCTCCCCACACCACCTGTTTACTTCCAGATTAGCCCCAGCCTCAGCTTTAGCTCACTCATATTTCCTGCAAAGGAATCAGGAATAACTTTTACTCCAATGGTCCAAAGAATGAAGAAATTCTCCTGCAAGTAATTTTCTTTTTCAAATCTGAAATCTCCCTGTTTCAGTCCAGTGTTCACACAAGGACCTGCTCTCTCCATCTGCATTAGGCCTTCACATTGTAGCTCTCAGAGGAGGCTCCAGACTGCAATAATCTGAATGCAGGGGGAGTGTCCTCAGAGCTCATGAAATGGTTCAGCCTGCAGTTATGGTCCTTCTATCAGGGAGAACATTTTTTAGACAACTCACTATTTGGACTTTTGACATTTATGTTCATTCCTCACTTTAACCACCAGCTCTCTCTTTGATCTCAGGGAATTCACATGGTACTTCTGTGACTCACCTTGTCATCCTGCTTATCTATTTATAGTATAAACCCCCGGGATAAGAGCCACCCCTTCCTATCTGTGTGTAACATTTTGTTATACCTTGTCGGCAGCAACACTGACCTGCCCTCTGTTAAAGCTTTCTATTAAAGCCAGTGTCACACTTATAATAGGGGCTGAAGAAGGATACTTACATGTTTACTACTTTCTTTTTTAACTACTTTTGTACCTCAGCTCCTATTTCCTCCATCCCTTCCCACAACATTATCCTTCAATTTCTTCCTGCAAGACAATAATGTGCCTGAGTCTGTAATGCATTATCTTCTCATAAAGGGTTATGTAATATTTTATATGCAGGATGCTGTATGAAAATAAATTGCATTACTGTACTGTATTAGGAAACTTTATCATAGACAGAAGGCATATTGCATCCTGTTTTTCTTGGAGGCTGAAACAATGAAATGGTATTAGAGATAGATGTACACATCAGACACTTGGGGGAGGGGACCCTGGGATATTTGTCATTTGGGTTGCTAAATTCCATTATTACTTAACATTCTAATTAATTCACAAACAGTCTAGATACAGAGTATTTTGTCTGGGTTGTTGCTGTTCGTTTTTTTTTGTTTGTTTGTTTGTTTTTTTTCTGCCAAAGACGGAGTAGTGTTGCCGAGAGGTGCCACAAGACAAAGTAAATATACCGCAAACTAAACTACATAGGTTTAGCCACCATGTCTTGATTCTACATAGCTTACCCTGAAGAAATCCTAACATGTCTTCTGTTCGGTGTTTTATTTTATTTCCAATTATATTAGTTACTTACAGGTAATAACCTCATACCTTCCTAGCAGTGAATACAAGCTGTGAGATTTTCCAGTCATCTTGTTCTAAGATGGGGTAGCTGTACTTGCTCAGTGAGTTTTACATCTGTTTGATAGAAAGCCAATCATCTCAGCAAAACATCTGCACATAAGTGCAGTGTGAGACTCAGTCCAACAAAAAATGACAAGAGCACTTTGAGGAGCACAAATTTGATCACAGCAAATACTGAGCCATTAAAAAGTCCAAATCTATGAGAGTCAAGTTGTGTAAGAGATCCTTCAGTCAAAGAAAGGCCTAAAAGCTCTATGTTTCCCTGCCATGGTATCCATGTAAATGCAACACCAATGCATTTGTCTGCAAATGTTTCTCTTTCATACAAGATAAATGGCCATTGAATCTTAGCAGGCCATACTGGCTTTATTGAAGACTCAGATTTCCTATATCAACCTCTTTATTCTATTCTATTCTATTCTATTCTATTCTATTCTATTCTATTCTAGATTCTAAATACTGTCCCTTTCCACACTTTTTGCTCCCATGAATGCTGAAATGACTGAATGGACTCCAGGTGAAGAGTCTGCTGGAGTTTTGACTGGGTAAAACTAGATCAGAAACTTTAGTAAATGGAAAAAAATCTGCCTGAGTCAGTGAAGCTTCACCTTTTTACCCTGGGTGAACACATCTCAATGGATCTTTTCCTCACATCACACTTTTGTGGAGAAACTAATGAGTCTCTAGACTAAATGCTCTGTATTTGATACATAATGATGTTTTCAGCATCTGAAATCCTTGCAATTCATTGGCTGTTGGGCTGATGTTGGATAGTCTCCTAAGGATACCAGGAGACTTCACATCCTTTTAAAAGTCTTCCATGTGTAAGCCTAACCATTTGTTTATGGGCTTGTTCTTTTTTGGGCAAGCATGGGAACTGAGTTCTTTTTGCAGGTGCAAAATAAGCACAAACAACATATAAACAGATGGTCCAACATCCTTTTCCCCATCTTTATTAGAGCAAGGCATTTGCAGACAGCCCTTCTTCCAAAACAAGTTAGGAAAGTGCTTTCTGTCTTGAAAATAAGCCACATAATCAGCACACACCAAAAGGACAAACAGTTTCAAATAACAAAAGAAAAAACAATAAACTTTATTGATTTCTTTAAGCTACATTTCTGGGAGCATTAGGTACAATACTTTGTTGGTGAAGGTCCACTCCTAATCATGAAGACTGTATTTTTTCTTGACTCCAAATGTATAAATTTTTTCAATTATATTTAACTATCTATCCATATGTATATACATATATAAATATGCATTTTTACTTTTTTGTATTATAGATCCTAAACATCCTAAATGAAGTTTGTTTGCAGGATAACCACAGAAGTGGTTCTAGTCCTTTTTTTTTTTTTTTTTTTTTTCCTTTTTTGCTCTTCAACACTTTCTTTTTCATTCCTTTTGTTCCACTACTAGTATCCAGCTATAGTTTTTACAGTAGGTTATTTTACCCTTATTTCACTAAATTCAGTAAAATCAGGACAAATCTCTAGAATAAGTTCCTATTATATATATATAAATATATTTGACTTCCTTCTTTACATTCCACTTCCAGCTCTGAGCACCATCAGCGTCAGGGCACCATCAGCAGATGGAGTTGTGTTGAGCTTGCAGCACATGGAAGGCACCATGGAGCATTAAGAATCACCATTTTCAAAACAATTTCCCCTGAAAAGCTGGATCCAGCTGCTTACTCTCCATTTAGAAACCTCCTTCTGACTTTTTAATCCTGATAGTTTCCTGTCAGATTTGAAATGGATCTGACAATTTCCTGGGACTACAGATTGTTGAGTGTTAGAGATCTCACACCAGTTCCGTGGTGACCTCAAAAGTATTTGCTTTCTGTCCCTGACTTTGGAGAAACTTTGTAGTGGTAAGATTTGATAAAGGAATCTCTCACATCTGCTGAAATCTAGTGGAGGATGTTGATGAACAGAATCATTATTGTGCCTACAGCATAACAAAGCACATTTCATGATTGAATTGTGAAGCAGAAGTATGAGTACATAACACAGGAAGATCTTCTTTGAAACATTTTGATCAGTGGTCTTAGGGTTCCTCAATTTCCTTCCTTTAACATGACTTGGAATTTGTTTTCATAGAACATACATGTATTTATTTATTAATTCAGGTTTATATGGGAAATTTCATGTTATAATTACTAACTGTTACAGGAACATAACTCATCCATGTTCCCTTCTGTGGTAAACTGCAAAATGGAGGACTTTTCACTGGAAGTAGTTGCTTAGTAAGAAGATTTCACGCTATTCAAAACAATATTTCTATTAAGGAACCATGATTTAGAAAGCTCTTCCAAGCCTGTTGCTCTGCAACATGGGAATAGTGTAAATTTTTTAACAAATTGAAAAACAAACAAACAAAAACTTCTGTAAAAACAAAATATCAACATATCTCTTATTATACAGTATTTTAAAGATTGGCTTTTGCTGCTGTTATGGTAAATGTATTTCTACTTGAGTCACAAATAATCAGTGAACCAAGTGTCTGACATTTGTGATCGTTAATGAAAATATTATGTCATGAAAAAAATTATCATTGCCTTAGTCCCGTCTCTCATTTCATTCACAGGAAAAAAAAAAAAACATCAAAAAATCTTGAAGCTAGGCCAGTGAAGTAGTTCTGCAGAGTTATATGGGTATGTCCATACTGAAAACAGCTTTAACTAGAATGTTTTCCTGAAAATGAGATATTGCCAATGACTAATTGGGAAAAAGTGTTACACCCTTCAGATACGGAGACTGTGTCTCTGCAGTTATTTTATACCGAAACAATAGTGGACTGTTATACTGTTGAAATAATCATGAGACCAGTGCAGCAGATATGGATCCCTCTGAAAAGCAGTCACTCTTTTGGCATTTCTTTTTAATTGGATTTGTTTGTTTTGTTTATTTATATTTTTATTTTTTTGTAAGAAAAAAACAACAGTTCTTCATGTGAACAGCTGGCATGAGCATGCTTCCCACGAACAAGAGCTTCAGGAGATCTTTTACTGAGTTGAAGGGGCACACTTGTCCTGCTGTGAGCGTCAAGTGAGACTTGCCATCAGACATGGGGATAAGAGATGCTGTGATCCTTCCTGGAAAGATGAGGTCCATGCATACATAGGAATGCATATGTATATATGTGGTTATGTACACACATACATATATATATGCATATATATACATCCCTTTCCCCTAATGCCTTGACAGTGAACAAGGCAGCAGCGACAGTCAGATCTATAGCAACTGAAAAAGAGTGGAAAGGAAAGGAAAGGAGGACATTTCTTAATTTCTCTAGATTCCTTTGCACCTAAAATTGGCACATTCCAAAGGAGTTGTCCTGGCTGCCTTTTCTTACTTTGTCATCCTGTTATAAAAAAAAAAAAAAAAAAAAAAAAAAAAAAAAAAAGGAAAGAAAAGAAAAACTGTATTTGAACCTTTTTTCCATATTCTTATAATATTCTTCCATTTTTTTATACCAGTAATCAGGTTCAGGGTGTGGAGACTCATGGTAGGTCCAGATTTTCCTGTACAACTGCTCTGTCATAATTAGGCTCATGATATCTGGCTTGGACTCTCTACTTCTTAACTTACCTACTAGATCAGATATGATGCAAATTTTTTAGTGATTCATACTGTAGTTAAACCTGTAAAATACATTTCTGGAATAACTAGATCAGTTAAGAGAAGGATATGTCCAGGAAGAAAAAAATGCCTCTTTCATTGCTGGCATGCACCCATTCAAAAACGTACATTATCAACAGAAAATATATGTATATATATATATGTATATATACATAAATTGAAAAAGGGAAAAAAGTCACCAGGCTGACAGAAAGGGATTTGGGTGCATGTGAGACAGATTGAAGCAGTGTGGGTAGTGTGGGACCAGCCTTCAGTGAACTGAACCTAGGACCTCTGGGGTACGTGTGATGTGAAGCATGCAACGAGAAGAGCTTTGCCTTGAGACTTGATGGGCAGTCATGGCAGACATTGTGATGGGAGGTGCTCACTATAGTTTAATTTTGACTTCAGAAATTAAAATTTAGCTTTTTCATGTTAGTAATTTTCATGAAGACTGTGACTACAATACACATGACCTGGCTTTCAAAGCAATCTGTGGACTCTGTTTTATCAGTCAAGGTCTCTGTCTGTGTAATCTAAGCACAGAGCCTATTTAGTAGTTCTCCTTCTGACATGCTTTGTGGCTTTGGGAACTTCACTTGGCTTTATCTTCCTCTTATCTTCCTCATGAAGAAGCTTATTCATCTGTAAAATGAGGATAATAATATTTCCCTACCTAAAGAGTGTTGGGAGGCTTATTTTGCTAATGTTTGCAAAGTGTTTTGAGATCCTTATATTGAAAGCACTATAAAAATGCAAAGTATTACTTAATCCCCTGGGCCCGCTATTATTTAAATATGTCAGTTATTGTTTAGCACTACTTATCTTTTTCCATTATGTCATTTTAAATACATTACTATTATTGCTGTTTTACTACTATATGAATGTGACATAGAAATTAATCTTTCTCTACTGAGTCTTATTTACACTTAGCAACACAAAGTTGGTGAATAGGATTTACCTGGCAACTGAATGGTAACATCATTGACATCATTGCAATCAATCTCAAGGCAATAGCATCTGATAATGCAATATTAACAAATCTTATCACTGCATATCTTATGTCCAAATTGGCTATATTGCTTACAGCCTTTAACGCAATGGAAAATTATTAGGAAATATACAAATGCTCTGCACATATAAATGTGATTTGCTAAAAGCCTCAGCCAAAGCAGAATAAAAGTTCTTCCTTTTAAACTCTAATTGGAAGTTAACCTTTAGCTCACAAATCCCAGTAAAGGAAATGGCTTTTCTAATCTTATTTGCTCTTTATGGTTTTACAACATTATGTTGTTATTTCTGAATTATTTTTTATTTTATTTTTTTATAGTTGATATTAAGAATACCAACATGACACAGAAGATGAGTGATAATTTAAACATTTAGGAATTGTCCTAAAAGGCAGACCAATGGTCTGCTTAGTCCAATATCCTGTTACTAACAATAGCCACCATAAGATCCTTTGAAAGGTTTGTATCACTAATATTTTCCATATTATTTAATGTCAGAAAGGATCATTATAACCATTGCATAACTGTGTGAATACCTATTGCAAATGTGCAAATGTGTGATAATAACAACATCTTGGAAAAAGGCTAAACTTTGCTAGATGCTGTGATTTTAAAAAAGGGAAAAAAAAAAAAAAAAAGTATTTACTTTTAATATTCTGAGTTTTTAACCATTGTAACTGGTTTTTAACCATTGTAATTGAATATCACTGTGTTAATGACACGAAGGAGAACCTGTTAGTGCTGTCTTTTCCACTTTTTGAATATTTTTCTATGATAACTCTTACATTTCAATGCTGATAACTTACTACTCTTTATTCTATCTGATTGTTCCAACATTTTTTGTTGGCACCACAATCTTTGAGAGTGCCTCATTAGTACTATCTGGAAGGGTAAGTAGGCCTCTTATATGCAGACATCCGTTGGAGTAAAGCAGTGCCAAGAATTCACTTAGGTTCTTTCTTATATATATTTTCCTCCTTAATTGCTCCTTAGCTCTCTCACAGTTTCATGGTTTATTCTTTAAAAATATATATATTTAGATTACCTCTTCTGATTTGTTCTTTAAGTCCTTTTGCTCTTTAAATTGTCTCATAAATTTTATGTCATACTTTGGTTGCTCTTGTTTAGATGTCTCTCTAGAGGGATTGCTGGGACTGCTTTTTTATTTTCCAAAGGTTATTTATTGGATTCAGATATCTTCTTGCTCTCTTTATATATATACACACATATATATACACATATATACATACATATATATACATATTTTCTCATTTGTCTGTTTCAGGATTACCATCTTTTGTTCTGCTTTCAGTCCAATTGTATTGTCCATTATGTTGATGGATTTCCTCTGAGAATAAGTATTTGAATTCCACAATTATTTAGGAGTGCATAAAGACTTAAATCAGGAAAAAAAAAAAAAAAAAAAAAAAAGTTAAAATTTATGTTTAAATCTCATTGACTTAATGCATGTTAGTGATTTGCTGAATTAGTCCTAAGTGCAGGCAGTAAGAGAGTACAAAATGGAACAATAACATTTCTTTTACAACACTTTCTCAGAGATGGAGGAATTGACTTGTGTGGGATATTGCTTAGTGATTTTTCTTCTTTTCCTCTCTTACATTTTGGTATTCTCTGCCTTTAAGTACTGGTTGTGATTAATACACCTCCGAAACATCTATCCAGTGTCAGATCAGATACTAGGCTATGAGCCACTGATTTGATCCATGATGATGGATCAAATTTGACATTCCCATATCTCTAATAAAAGAATAACACGTACATGTGAAAAATAATAATAATAATAATATACAAGCATGTTTATCTAAACTAGTATAGATGCTGCTTCCCAGTAACACTTTTTTTTTTTTTCTCAAATCTTTTAATTCTTTACAATTCATTATCATTCAGATGTTTTCCACTAATTTCTCAAACAATTCCATATATAATTCTTAGCTTGCTTCTTACAATAATACTACCGACAGAAGTGGGATAGTAAGACCTGTGCTTGCTATGAATATTTGCAAGATCAGTTCTTAAGATTGTGCATGAAGCAATCTGTGAAGCAGAGCAAGGTCTTGATGTCTTTGTGAAGGGAGCCATGGCACTTGTCACTCAATGACAATCTGTCAGTCGGCTTTCAGTTTCTGATTTGGCCACAGGTTAGTTGAAAAAATTATTTTATCTTCCTGGCCCTTTTCTTCCTTAATTTCCTCTCTTTATCATTTGCACTGTACTTCTGTGGATTTGTTCCTATGACTCTCACTCCATAATGGAACTTTACCCAGCTTAATTTGGTGTAAACAAAGGTCAGCATTTAAGTAAGCATGTTAATCCAGCTACACATAACATGGAGCTGATGATACTCTTCTGAAGATGAAAAGAATTAGTCTTGTTATGTGGATATTTTCTTCATAAATTTACTCAGGGAAATTAGGCCAGTTTATAATGAAGATTTGACCCTCCAAGTGCTATTTATCTACATGAAGGCAAGGAGACAATATGAAGGTCTGATCATGAAGATTCTCAGCGATGCTATTATGGAACACAGACAGACCAATTAATTATTAAGGTAATCATAATATAATTACACACAGAATGACCCATGTACATGAAGTCAGTACCACGCATTATAATTATTGTCTTTTAATAAACCCAAGACCTGAGGACACTTAAAAACACCAAAAGCACGCACCTGATAAAATATATTGATTACGTGAATAATGACAAATAAAACAATACTGTTTGATGGGGGGGAAAGTGAATTTGAAGTGCTAGCACTGTGCTGTTAGTATTGTGAGGAATATCATCTATCCTTTCCTGCATAAAGTGAGATAAAACATCATCTTCCTCCTCCTTAAACTTTTTGTATTTTCTTCTAAGGACCCACAGTCATGTTATGCAAAATGTATCAATTTATTGATTTCTGGGAGGGTTGGCTCTGGGAAGAAGCATTGTAAAAGAAGTAGATTTAAAGGACAGGAAAGATGACATGTCATTTACAATGAAAGATAAGAATTTGAGAGATCTTAGCCTGATAAGTAATTCCCATCTTTATTTTGCTTCCTGATTTTGCTACTGACTGTCTATTTGATTCCAGGCAAATCTGTTCATTTCCCTCCAGTTTCTGCATTCATAATATAGGAGATGCAATATTATATCAAAGCTGACAGACTTCCCTTACTAGACAAGCTGATAAAAATCTACATCTCGTCAAGAAATGTAAGATGTGTCTGAAAGTAAAGGCAAGGAAGAACATGGGAAACAAATTTCAAGAAGACAATAATAAGAGTTTACTGGAGGTTTTGCAGTTCACAATTTGAACTGATGATCAAGAAAAGAAGTCCCAGAGGAACCCTGAAACTTCAGTGACAGCACCACATGCAACCTCGTCCTTTCCTCAGCCAGTGCACTTCTACTGCTAATCAAATGACACAGTCCTTACTTAGGAAGCTACTTGGGGATCATGCATTACCATTTGGCTACTGCTATGATAAAGATGATCCTTGGCATTCATTCATTAGTATTGTAAGTTCTGTGAGATGTTCAACTACTATTTCTACAAGGAAACTCAATGTTAATCTAATTTTGACTTTTTTTTTTTTTTTTCTAAAATAGACAAAAAAAAAACATTTTTTCTTGATTTGGAAGATCAAATTGTCTGAACTTTTACACATCATGTATTGTCTATGAGCATTTGCACTCAGGGAGACAAAATTTGAGATGATGGCTGCAGCTTGACATCAGAATCAACTGCAGTGCAATATTCAATAAATATAGATTTTTTTTTTCATCAACTATGTCAAATAAAACATCATGAAAAGAAAATCAAAGATCACCATCACATGACTTTATGATGGTAATACACCTTGAGAAAGGTCAAATGAAGCATACTTTTTAAACTGTTATTTTAGATCTTTCTATTCTCTCTTCTACTGAAATATTGTGGCATAGAAAGAACACTTGTATTTGCCCAGGAACTGCTTCTGTACTGAATCTCATTTGTATACCTTTAATTTATTTTCTTATTATGTTTCTTCCATTGGCTATAAGTTTTTTTTTGTTTGTTTGTTTTTTGGTAATCACAAGCACAAATAATAGAATTAAGGAAACTAATGCTTATGTTTGAATAACCATTCTCTCTTTTATAATATTCACAGGCCAGACCTAGAGACACTAAACAAGAATTTCCACACAGCAAGACTGATTTGGAAATGTCATAAAGCAGAATCCATTGGAAACAACAGGTTTGGTAGAGATTTCATAGGAAATGACTATTGACTTAATTTGAAATCCTTTTCCCTTAAAAGATGTCAGGAATGGTACAATTGGAAAAGCAGCTTTCAGCAGAGTAGAACACAAATCAGACTCCTCGTTCCTTCCCACCCACTCACACTGATCTGACTTCTGTGGCAGAGTGGTGTGTCTCTATATTGGACTAAATTTTGCACTGAAGACAAAATCTCTACACAGGCAAGCTTCTTGAAACCTCATTGAAGGTCAATACTAAGACAGCATGAAAGCATATAGCTTTTGACTGCCTCTCGAGATTCTATCAAGTAGTGTAGTGACAGGACAAGGAATAATGGCTTTCAACTATAAAATGGTAGATTTAGATTAGATATTAGGAAGAAATTCTTTATTATGTGGGTGGTGAGGTGCTGGCGCAGTTTGCCCAGAGAAGCTGTGGATTTCCCTGGAAATGTTCAAGGCCAGGTTGAATAGGACTTTGAGCAACCTGGTCTAGTGGGAGGTGTCCCTGCCAATGGCAGGGATGAATGGAATTAGAAGATTTTTATTTTTATTTTTTAAAATCATAGAATGGTTCAGGTTGGAAGGGACCTTAAAGATCATCATCTAATTCCAACCCTCCTGCTGTTGGCAGGAATAATATGCAGAATATCTGCTCGTAAAATACCTTATTATTTTACTTTGTCTGTACCTCGTCTTTGTTATTGGTTCCAAGAAAACAAGCATAATTTTCTTATTTGACCTTTGTGATATTTGAATAAGTTAGAGAAAAAAGTTACAGCTAACCATAACAGCAAAGTGAGAATTCACTGAATTACTCAGAAGAGATAAAACTGAGTTATTTTTTGTGATTTTAATTCTCACAGCAACACTCCCACCAGCCTAATCATAGTTCAGTATATTAGGAATTGTCTCTCATTCACCCATTCTTTATCTTACTTTGGGTTTTGGATAACATTTGTTATGTATAAGTATAATGATGTGTAACAGTAAATCCCAGACTGAAGTGATATATAATCTCCTAAATCGCCCAGTGCTTTGAAAATATTTTCACTTCAACCATTTTTCCAGGGTTAACGATATATTCTGTTTGCCTTTGTAGCAAAGGGTATGACTTACATATGTACTCAGATACAAAGTTTAAAAAAAAAATAATAATAATAATAATAAAAAAATCGGGGGAAATCTTTCCATTACAGATCATCAATTTCAGATGGAGGTAGACTAAAGTTTGTGTCTAACTTGACTTAATTCCAGTACCTTCAGGCTCCTTCACAAAAGCCTGTGTTTGATATATTAAAAAAAAAAAAAAAAAAAAAATTGGAGCAAGAAGAGGTCCATCTTATTTGATGCATCCACTGCTTCTGATAATGTACTTTTCAGCAGAAGAATATTTTATCACTCAAGGTTAACCATCACATATTGAGCCATTTCAACCACAATGCTCTTCAGTACAGGAAGACGCTATCCATTTTTCATGCGTAGAGTATTTCATAATACCCTTCAGTATGTTATCCCTAGGTGGCCTATCCATATTACAAATTACTAGTGCAGTAGGTGCAGGAATACCCAGGTAGGTCTCGGCAAGCATGCACTGGTGTAACTATGTGCAGGAGTATACAGGGTGGACTGAGTGTCTCCGCTCTGGGCTAGTACAGGAATCCCTGCACTCCACAGTCAACACTGTCACAGATCTTTCATGTCTCCATCCTCTCATTGCATATATAGTCGTTGTAGTACATGGCTTCAATTATCTGTATTTTATCTTTCTCTGGGTTATCCCATCTCTCTGTTATCTCTGTTAATTGAGCTCTGACTGCACACATTCTGTAAATGGTGAACTGAAGGCTAGAAAGGGGAAACGAATTGCCCAAGGGCACACAGGAATTCGATGGCAGAGTCATGGAGACACTGAAGGACATTAATTATTTAACTTATCTGCTATGCAAATGGATATGCATGTACAGAAAGCAAGTGGAGTGCAGAGCAGTGGAAATATGTCCCAGTTAATCCATTAACACAGAACAGTGCAATGCATTCTCACCAGCTCATTTTCCAGTTTGGCTGCAGTTTGCTGGCCCTATGGGGTGCCCAAGCTCATACACCTTTGTTTAATCAGGACCGATTAGCTGGGACCACAGCCATGTGAAGGAGTTAGGCTGTGACGGTAGCCCAGCTGCCTCAAGAACAACCACTTCAAGTGCATCTCAGCTGCACTTGCCCCCAGTTCCAGTTTCAGTGTTCACATGGACAGAGGAGCTTGGATTTCTCTGCATCTGTCTTTAGGAAGATGTTGTGTCCTCTCTTTCTTGGCTGTGATTTTTGTATTAACGTGATGTTGGGAGGTGCATATAAGGCTCCAACAACCTTATTCACTTCAGTCTCTGTGTGGCTGCTTTCCATCACGACTATCTCCTGTTAAGTACATTAAGCACATTGCTTTCTCAAATCTGACTAAGGGAAAATATTTATGGCCATATTTATAATCACAGATGTAATATAATTACAGTTATATATTAACATTGTATTTTCCAAGCAGCATTAATAGAAATAAAGATGATAAAAGTATTAGCTCTCTCAATAGTGAAGCTATGGGATTATCCTTATGTACTGTTTCTTAGAAATCAGGAGTTATATGCAGTCCCCTGGCTGCATATAACTCTTATGGTCTTGCATTTCTCTGGCAACTGATGACAATTTAACTCCAAACAGTCTGAGACCAGTGTCTATTGGAAACAAGAGCATCTATTTTTTCATGGCAGCACTTGTAGGATCAGCTGTGGTAGCCATGATTTCAGGGGCTCTTGCAGAGCAAATTCCTTCAAATACAGACCAGACCCCTGTAACCCCTTCTTCAATCTCAGCTGAGAACAGCTCGACTCAGGTCAGTGAATTCAGTGTGATGTAGGCACTATGTCACAGCTCAGACCTTGGGATGGTTGCTTCCTGCTGCCAGCCTAGGCCTACAAGAGATGGGCGCCAGCAGAAGGAAGAGCAGCTAGCTGACCCCTGCCTGCAGAGAACAGAAAAACCTCATCAGGGAAACCAGAAATGCACAATCAAATAAAAAGATTTCAAACCTGCTCAGACAACTGCCTTTATTCTTACTACATCCTACAACCTGCACTTCCTAATCATACAAATTAATACAAATACCTTGAAAGAAAGTTGATTTTGCTGAACCTTTATCTAGAGTGCATTTTCATAAGGGAAGTGGTGCCCTCACTTTCTATGGTTTTGTACTATTCAATCATGTCTGTGTTTTGTGATAAAGACAAACAAATAAATCAATCATTTTGTTTTCTTAGCTCTCCCTTACTAAATAGCTTGCGCTCATGCTTATCTTTACAGGCACTGTTTTGGCACTTGCTTTTTGTGGCTGTTGCCTGAGGTGAAGAAGAAACTGGCTGCCTCGCAGAGCACCATCATTTAATCTTTCTCGGAAAGGTTCTGCCACCCCCTAATCTGATGCCTCTACCTAAAGGCTCTTCTAAAATTACCATTGAACAGGAAATAAAAGGAGGTGCATCTGACATAGTTACAGAAATACCAAAATTAAAATCACACCTTAAATACTTTTTCCCTACATTAAATAACAGTATTGGATAAAAGATATCTTTTCCTTGCTTGTGGTGTAATGTGGTATGAGGGGCAGTTCTACTGCAAGTCATCTGCTGCAGCAACTGAAAGAAAGTGATTTAGAGTGCAGAAAAAGACTAATTGAAAAAAAAAAAAAAAAAAAAAAAAGGAAAAAGGAAAAAGAAAAAGGAGGGAATCAGAGAACACAATGAAATTAGCATCCAGGTGAGGATTCAAGTTCCTCAATTTTACAGTGGGCTATGAATCCTGAAAGGTGGTTTAGCTTATATTCAGAGCCAGTTTTACAATCAACAGAAATATTGAAGCCATTAAATGGAGATGATTGGTTTGACACAATAGAGATCTAGACAGGGGTTAATTTGCCTCTGAAGCATGACAGAAATGTACTATTATTTCCATTTTATGCCACTTTTAAAGAGGTATAGTTTATGATATCCAGGTCACTGGATTTGGCTTGAGCTCATCTCCAGCTTGTAGATGATTGTGAAGGGACCTGTTAAAAAGAGTTATTTGGTTAACCACATCCTCACAAGCTCCTGCTAAAATCAAATCTTGCACTGCTCTTGCAACCAGCAGTCAGAGTATCCTTTCTTACTTCTTGTCAGCTAGCAATAAAACACCAGATGGTGTCCTTCCAAAAATAAATTCATTATAGCTTCATTCTGGGTTTTCTTAAACAATTTAGGGACAGAACTTCAGCTAATGCAAATCAACACAGAGTCACTGAAGTCAATGCAGCTATGACATTTTATGACATTTTATACCATCTGAATATTATGAACTAATATTTTAAAGTTTTTGGAAGGAATATCATATACTTTCTCCCTACATTTAGTGAGTTTCATTGCACAGTTAATGCTAGCCTCCTCACCCAGAATTCACGGCTCCTCAGTGCACAGCAATTCATAGGCCATGTCAGGCTGTGTATTGAATTAGACTAATTCACTCCGTTAAGACTCCTGTAACCATTATCATTTAATGTCTTTGTTTATCACCGTCTGAGACTCTAGGACACCCATTAGCTTCCTCTGTTGACACACAGGACTATTCAAGCAAGAATATTTTAAGAACCACTGGCATCTGAATAACCCTGTGATGGTTATGGTTCTGCGTGTGTTTAGTTTTACCTGATTTCAACCATCGTATCAGGATAGAAGTCTTCAGTTGTGCCCATAACCTAGACAGATAAATAATTTTAATAGTAAAACATCTTAAAAGAAGCCTTAAGTATTCTTTAGATAAATCAATTAAGACTCCTTTCAGAATTGTTATTATGCCTTAGCAATTAGTCATTGTTTAGTCAAGCTGTGCATACTTATATCTTTTATATGTCACTCCTCCTAGCCTCACAATAACTTTTGCTCATTTTCTTCAGGCTTCCTTCAGCCTATCTGTGTCTTCCTGACAGCATTGTGCCCAGTGAGTGTGAGTTTGTTTACAGATGGAAAGCTCCAAAGTTACACACAGCTACAGAGTTACAAACCACAAAACAGGGAGTCTCTGTCACCCTATTCCAAATGTGTACAATAAAACAGTTTAACACACATTACTGGTAAGCAATGCCAGGTGCACAATATGCAGGTAATAATAGCCCAAGGAGGAAAAGGCAATCATTAAATCTGACTTTAATATTCTTCATGTGTTTTAACAAGAACAGTTTTATCCAATTTTCATACCACAAAAAACAAACAAACAAACAAACAAACAAACAAAAAACTTCTCCACTTCTCCACCAACTGTTGTTCCCCTGTATTCCTTGTCTTCCAATGTTCGGGAGCATCCATGTGAAAGAGGCTTTTACAATCTCTGTACTTAGCACTCCCCAAATTAACTAACTCATTTTCTGCAAACAGATGGGGGATGACCTGGGATTTGGAATTCAGCTGCTTCTTGGGCAAAAACAGCCCTTTGAAAAGTCTCCCAAGAAGAGACATAGAAAGGAGACAGGTGCTTTCAGGGAAACAGTAGCACTTATTTATCAAAGCCACTTCACCAAGGTATGCAAGAAGAAGATCACCAATTTTATTCCACACCTTTTCAAGATGTATATGGCTCTGTTCTTCTTTGATGACACATATCATATCAGATACCTTAATCCCTGGCCCTTTCATCGCCAGCCCCTCCACCGGAGGTTCATGATCAGCAACCATCTCCTAGTAGCTGTCCACAAGCTCAGGCTCAGGAGCCAGGAGGTGAAGGTGGTGCTGTGAGGGTCAGGTGCTGTGGGTTAGTTGTGTGTGTGTGATCCACACCATGTAACATGGGGGCTCTGCCAAAATACAGCCTTTCATTTCTCTCACCACCATTAATTTACTGCAACCCTGGGTGCTACTTATTGGCTTTGTTTTAAGTTTTGCTTTGCAGTATGAAATTGTGTTCCTCTCCCAGTATTCTCTGATCTCCAACTCCACGTTCCTTTTCATCTGAGCACTCCAAACACAGTGTTAAACAACAGCAATGTCACTTACCTTTGTATTTAAATCTCTGCATTCTGTGCTGTCTATGATTTCCTGTTTCACACGTAGGACAAAATTCTATTGAAGATGCCTCTATTAAACAGACTCATTGAGCTTTGGTCACCTGGTGAAGAACAATCATTTGCCTCAATTTAGGTGTCCCATAAATTTGTCCAATTTTCATTTATTGTAAAACCTTGTTTTGCCATTTGGTGAAAATGGCTTCTTGCAGCAAGAAGCAAGACGGGAAATCCTGAGGAGTTAATACACAAATAACAGTATAGCACCATCTTTTAAAATGTCATATCATGATTTTTTGTAAGAAGCATCACAAAAAATGCATCTATTCTTTTCCTGAAAATTCTTTTGATTCTTTCTTTGTATCTGCATCTCAGCCACCACTGGATAAAGGCTTTTATTAATTATTTTTTAATTGAAAGCATAGTGGGCTTTTTTGTTTTGTTTTGATTTTGACTTTGTTTTTCTCAGAAGGAATAATTCCAAGGAGAGTGTTACAAGCTGTGTAGGCTCCATTGTGTTTTTCATGCACAGTGGCACATTACAGATCAAAAGCAAGTGAAAATGCTGGGTTTGTTTTAGGTTTCATTTTGCAGTCAGGACAGTGAATACGTCTGAGTGTGTCACCAACCTAGAATATATCATTTTATGGTTCTCGGAGGTTATTTATGATTGAATTATAGGATGTTTCATGATTATTTGGAATGATATTTACAGAAGGCAGTACTCTGCAGTTCACTTGCAACCAGGAACATGAAGGGAACACCCTACAATTCATTTTTAAGTACCCTCTAGAAATCATATAATTATATTGTATGACAGCATTGCAAAAGGAAGACATAGAAAATTTTAAATTATTTGTATTATGGTCTTTAATCAAGCTTTTATACATATAATCTGGTATACAGTAACAAAGAATAGGCAAGTTACAATGAATGGATTTTTTGTTTTAGATTTTATCTTCAGTCGGTGGTGGTTTCATACAGCAGAGAAGTTCTCTGATGTATATTACAGACAGACTTTGAAACAAGAAATGGAAAAGGTTCACTTTCTCCTCCCATATTTCCAGGCAGAAATGAAAAGGCAAAATATCTCATAAGCTCTCAGATGATTTAAAATGGAGTGGTGGACAAATCAAGGGGTACCAGGAATACCTCCGCTTTGTCTGAGGGAAACAATTTCTAGAGCTTTGCAATTTATCTAAAACCAACCAACCCACAACATCTCAGCTGCTGCAAATGGCCATGGCCCCATTCCTCCTGTGGAGACCAAGGACCAGTGGGTGCACAGAGGAGGCACTGAGAAACTGTCCTGGGACTGACACCAGGGAGAAAGCTGCTCAGGGACACATTGTCCAAGGTTTAAAACGGTGCTATATTTTCAGATTTAAAGGTAATCATAAATTCAACAACAATATCAAACTTCCGTTTCTGTTGTTTTCCCCATACACTGTGAAAAGGCTTCAGAACAAGAAAAAGAGTCAGCAATTTCTTTTACAAACCATTGAACAAAATAAATATGTAACAGAAAATGGGTATAGACGTCTCTCTTACTTTCCTTAATAGGACTAAACACTAAGAGAGAAGTTATATATATTCCGGTCAAGTAGCAAAAATGCAATCCTGTTCCTAAACAATATAAATAACTAGAACCACAACTGATGGCATTTTTTTTTCTTTTTGACTTCCTTTTATTGTTTTTGCCTTGCCCTTTGTCTATCTGGACAATAAATAGTCTGGAGCAGGAACAATATATTGTTGTATGTTTGTAAAATACACAGCAGAAAAGTGTCCTTATCTTGACTAAATCGTCACAAGTATCAGATTGGACTTAATAAATACTAATGATAATGAATTAATTCAATGTATAATAATTATGTTTTTATTTACTCTAGCTGAAAATTTGATGCATTCAGACAAGTGACTCACAATATATGGTAGTAAAATCAGTGTTTTACAATGGGAAATTGGACCAATGAGATCACGGAGGCACACAATAAGGAAATAAAGAATGACCAAAAAAAAAAAAAGGAGCAGAAAAATAGAACGTCCTGTGAGTTGTCCCACATAGGAGAGGAAATATCACAGTCTTGGAGTTGGGAAAAAGCTGACGTTATTTGTCTTTCGAGTCTGGGGCTATTATCAGAGACAATTTGCAGACTGTGTGCAAATGAATTGAGATTACAGATTACAGAAATATTTTTATTATTATTATTTAGTAGAAAAAAGCTGTGAAGTGTTAGGTGTCCTTTTTGTGATAAATGGCAGAGATCTGATTTGTTCAGCTTTATTTCAGATAGTTTCACTTTCCCTGTTTATAGGAATTATTAATACAAAGATTAATTCATTCTTTTCTAAGTTCTTCATCTTGCATATACTCCTTACATGTGGCAATGGTGACAGCTGAACAAATAAGAATTTATTGTTTTAGAAGAACAAAATAAGAATTTATGGCTCCACTTCTACCTGAAGCAAAAGTTTGTGGAGGGGCTCCAGAGCTGTTCAACAGCTGTTGAAGGGCAGTCTGTTGTGTTTTACAGATAATTTTTTTAAATATCAGATCTAGCTATTTCTGCCTCATGACATTCAATTAATCTATTTATTTATTTATTTATTTATTTATTTTTGTGAGAAATTTTCTGCATGCACCAGAAAAAATTCCTAGCAGGAGGGAAGACAGGGCTGCTTGCTCAGGAAATAAAAAGTTTGGTGCTCACTGCTTCAGTGGGCACTATTTCTTTGGAAGAAAGTGTGAAAGTTTAATGAGATACCTTTTGGCATCAGGAGGCATTTGCAATGAACTGACATCTCACAGGTAGCAAAGAAAGTATTTCGTATGCTCAGCCCACATGGCAGTGGCACGCCACCTGCTTCGTATTACACTACCTGACATAGGGCATGCTCCTGTCACGTAACCTGAAATGTGGGCTTTGGGGAAACACACTCTAGGTCCCATACCTCACTGTTTGATAACAGGCAGCTTTAATGGTCCATGAGGTGTATTTCTTTCCTTATGAAAAAGATATGTACTTCCTGTATACTAGCGAATACTGATGTAATATAAACCTAACCTAACCTAAAAATGCTGGGAAAATATAGTTAATACAAGTTAGCCAGCCAAAATCAAACCTGAATATCCTTAGAGTTCCTATTTCAACCTTCTAAATTATGTGGAAGCTATAAAGTAAAATAAAATAAAATAAAATAAAATAAAATAAAATAAAATAAAATAAAAAATAATAAAATAAAACAAAATAAAAGGTAAAATATTTCTAAATAACTTGGAAGTATTGTTTTAATTTTGCTGTGAAATGTTTTCATTTTCTGACTTTCTCCTCTGAAAAAAAAAAATGAAGAAGAAATAGCAGAAAGATAAAGCAGAGGTTTATTCCCCATCTACTTTCAAAAAATATATAATAATAATAATTAATAATAATAACAAAAAAAATGAAAAGAAAACAACAACAACAACAACAAAAAAACAGTCCCTGTCATTTCTGATTTTCCTGGAAAATTTCAAAAGAAAAAACATAATATTTTAGAAATGTCAACAAAATGTTCACTTTCTTCAACAAAGATGAACGTATTGCTAAAGAAAATAGTGTCCTGTAGAGAGTTTAAAGATGTTGTTTTTTATTGTCTGTGCTGTTGATTCATAGGACATTGGGGACTATTCTTTGTGAAATGTAAGGTATACAGGAAGGTTAACCCCACAGCGGAGTATTCAAAATGCTTCTGATGATTTTCTTTGCAATTTCTTATCTGTAGTTTGTTCATGGTGCAGATGTGCAGCATGGAAGTGTGAAGCTGCCCTGCCACATGACCTGAATCATCCCTTGTCACAAATCTGAGAGCAGCATTGCACAGGGGAATAATACACAAGCCGTCACGTTTGCAATCCTTCATGTCAGGAAAAGTCATATCTGTGCCTGGCAGATGGGGCAGAGCAGCAGAGAGGCTACGTGGGTGACAGAGGGCAGTGTGGGGAGTTAGGGTCAGAGCCAGCTGTGTGACTCCCATGCTTAGTACATGAGACAACATGTCTGCCAAGAGTGAATTAGCATCTAGCCACAAAGACACCCAAGAGAAGGTTAAATTGCCCCTTGAAAGACTTAGCTTCATAGCACACCGCTCCAGCAGCCCCAAGATGAGCCAATGTCTTCTGCATTAGGAGGCAATTGCATTTCTAGCGTTTATGCAAAGCTGTGCCCACAACACCTTGAATCCAGGCTGAATTGGAAAGTCTGAGGCTGAGAAAATGAATCAGGAGGAGGGAGTAATTAGAGTTGAGATGTCATACTAAATCACAGGCTCTGGTTAGTCAAGCAGCTTGCTTCTGACAGCACCAGTTGGATGCAATGAATAGTGGACAGTGGTAGAGTTTAATATTTTAGCACCTGCTTTATTTTGCATGCAAGAGACCAGCTACACATTCACATTTAAATAAATCTGCAGTTGTAGGCAGCTTTTTCAGGGAGAGGACTGCCTACTGCCTGTTAGCTTGCAAATAGCCACTTAAAATCCTGTAAAGCCAAAGGGTAGATTGCAAATAGCACTGGCAGAGGAACGAAAAACTGCATATACCTCATGCATCTTGCAAAAAAAAAAAATACCGATATATCTGTATTTGGTTTGGCTTTGAGGCTTTGTAGGGGTAAGGTCACTGCTGGTGTACAGATTGCGTGCAAATAATTAAAAATAAGGAATTAGATGGAAACATAGCATTTAGTTTGAATCAAGACTGTAACCTGGTGTAAGGTTGTCACCTGAGTGCTTTATGCTTTAATGCTTTCTAGCTGGTGGGCATCTCAACACAAAATTTTATGGTAGAATTCCTGTGTGTATACATGTGCATGTACATATAATTTCAATATCTATGTATTTGATGTGTATGTGTATATGCGTGCAGCAACTTAAAAGAACAACGTCATACAAAACAGCAAAGGCTATTGATCATCAAGAAACAGAAACAAATATAGAAAGATTATTTAGTTGTTACATATCTGGAAAAGAAGAAAATGTCCATTTACTTGTAAAATTTTCCTGTGTGCTGGAAAACAATTTGGTTTTCATAAAACTTAATAAAATAATAATATATATATATATTTTTTTTAAAAAAGATATTAAAAAGAATTTTAAATTTCAACTGGGTTTTCACTGTTTTTCAAACTTCTATCAAGCAATTTAGAGGAGTGTATATTTTGATTATACCAAAGTGTCTTTTGTTAAAGCTGTGAAATGGGATGTTGTCTAAGCCTTGATTTCATCTAAGAACATGCAGCTAACTAACTTCATTGATAATATGATTGAACATTAAATTATTCATTATTATTTTTATTATCAATATGCCTAATTATCTAATAAGTGTTGAACATTGACACTTTCAGTACTGGATATTACCTTACTGAATATAATAGAATCAATACTATTGACTATGTTGTGGCAATTGATCCAACTGACTCTGCAGTGTTCCTTGCTTCTATTAAAAAAATAAAAAAAAAGAAGTGAAAATATTTCATTCTGACACAAGAATGCATAGAGAAAATGTCAAGACTATGATTAAAACCCATAACAGAAATGCAATTTGTGAATCTGCTTTATCCCACAGGAAAGATTTTGATCTTAGTTATATTGAGATGTTGCCTTCAAAATCAATGTACCAGACCTGTCGGTAGGAGCTAGAGGACATTTCTCATCAGGCTGTGCAAACAAAATCTATTCAAAGTGGATTGAGTTAAGACCCCAGGGGCTTTGGGTCAGGAAGACATTCCTAGATCCCATGTGGGCAGAGCGATAGAGATTCCTGTACACAGCAATATCTTTCCTACCCTGAAAGGAACCCTACACGAACCCTGCTGACCATGGACATCATCCTGTGCTTGTTCTGTGGAGGCCTGCAAGCTGGAGAAGTGGCTCAGCATCAAGCTGCTCCCCTCCTACCTCCCTGCCTGATTTAAGAGCTTTTCCCTTCCCGGTGATGGACAAAGTGCAGCCCTTGAGTTTTACCAGTTCCAACGAGAGCACAAATTGTAAGGAGTATAATGAGGTTAAATGATATTCAGTAGGCCTAAATATAGTCTTATTTTTTTTTTTCTTTTAAAATATTTTTAGCATTTTTAGTTTCTTTTCATTATGCCTGACATGTACATGTGCAAGAATATCAGTGATGCACTATGATGACAAAATTCTTATGAAATCATTGTATTCATCATCTTTTGTCTTCATCACCCAGTGCAGATTTTCCTCACAAAGTATTTAGCAGTTAATTTAGAACCCAGGTGGACTTGGATGTTGAGTCTGATGGGTTGTATTTATTTGAGTATGATGACTAAAAGCCCTAACCTTCAGCCAGGATACCTGTGAGCTACAAAAAGGTTTGTGAGCTTTTTCAGTATCCTATTTTATTTATTCCAGAAAAAAAAAAAAAAAAAAAAATCTCAGACTAATGTAAACCATACTTTCAGACACCCTGAAAACAGCCTTTTAGTGCTCTTTACTCTGGACTCCAGAGAACCTCTCTAGGCAAATTTAAATAAAAGCAAATAGAAAAAGTAAACAACATATAGAAAAGATGCCAAGGTTTCCTGGAAAACAGAATTTCTCTTTCATAAGAAATTTTAATATAAAGAATGGTCATCTTGAGATTGTAATGGAAAGTATTAACAGTCCCCACCAAGTAATATTAAAAAAGATAATGATAATCAAAAAGTAAATTAATTATGTAGTGTTATTTGATCATTAACCATGGTTTTTATCTTAATAGCATTCTAATATTTGAGGTATAACATATATGTAGCAAAATTCATAATGTAATAACAGTATTATGGATCTTCTCTTTTAAAATAATATTAATAATTTGTAGTAGTACTGCTAAAGGAGTACTTCAGTATTCAATTTTTTCTACCAATAACCTGTCAAAACCCACATTATTCTACAATGTCTTTTTGTTTCAAGCTTGCTCAGTTTTTTTTGTTTGTTTGTTTTTTTGTTTGTTTGTTATGTGATAGAAAACTAAAATTTTATAGGATATCATGATGTTCTATTGAGTGCTTTTGAACTTCTCCAAAGGTTTGACTGTGCAGTCAGGTTCTTAGTTTATGGGCCTACACAGGTTCTGCACAGGGGCTGGAGATGTTACCAAGAGACACTTATTATGAAGTATTAATCCCTCAAAATCACCAAGCACTGCAGCATCATTCCGCAGTGTCACTGCATAACTTCTCTGTCACTGGACTGGTTATTACAATGATACCTCCAGCCTGTACTTAGAAGGCAGAGAATTGTTGTATGTCATCTGAGAGTCTAGGAACCAAGTGAAAGCTGAGTGCCTCCTTTCTGCCAGATGGACATTATTGCTTCTTTAAGCAATAGTAATTTTGTAATTAGTACTTTTAAACCAACACTTTTGTCCAGCATCCATTGGTCTCATTTCCATTCTGCTTTATTAGTGAGTTCTTGCTAGTTCTCAACAGACTTCCTTGTCCCAGTGATGTCCACCTTGGCACAAGGATTTTAGCAAAAGCAGTCATTTTTAATCCTTCTACTTAAATAAACATTGGTGAGGCTGGCTTCTGAGACAAGCAGTGGTGGCTGGTTAACCTTCTGCATTACTTCTGGAACTAGCACAGCATGCTTATCCTCCAGGCACTAAGCTCCAGCGTCCTTTCTTGTCTTTCCTAACCTCATAGGCTATTGTGTTAATATGCAGACCATTACTACTTTGCTGATGAGACAGACTGCCAAGGATCAATATGTCTCTGCTTTTGTCAGCCCCGCATACCCCAGAGTTAAGTTCTCAGCTCTGCTGCCAGTGCTCGTGCCCCGCTGTGTAATCGCAGGGAATTGTCGATTCCTTATACAGCATGTCCGTACACCACGCATGGTGTAGAGCTTTGCAGAACAAGTAGAAAAGATCCAAATGTCGTATTTGTTTGGCTCCCACTGCTTGAGTAATAGTAGGTACAGCCAGAATACCAGAGGACAGCTTGCTTACGGGGTCACTGCAGCTCAACAGCTAACCATTGATGTTGTCAGAAAGACTTGGGAATGATGCCCAAATGCTATCAACTAGAGGACATTGCATTTTAATGAAAGACAAAAAAAAAACCTAGATTAAAAAAAAAAAAAAAAAG
>CM021698.1:12348838-12426639 GCA_011074415.1 Stictonetta naevosa | reverse complement strand
TTTTTTTTTTTTTTTTTTTTTTTTTTTTTTTTCCCTAGGTCATTCACTACTTTTCCCATGCCTTTGTCTTAATGCAATAGCTTGAGGGAAAATAGGACTGGAATTCATGGAAGACAAATACAGTAACATCATCTATCACAAAAATTCTTAATTACAGATCAGGCCTTCAAGAGACAAAAGCCCAATGCAGCACAACAAACAAGATGCTTTAAATTTTTAAGGGACAGGATTTAAAATCAAGTATAAGTGTTTTATTTTTATTTTGACTATTTTTAATTATTTATTTATTTTACAGTTGTCTTTTCCTAGTTTAAGTTCTGTATTTTTAATTTTTTTTTTTTTTTGGAAACATTTACAAATATTTCAAATCCAGTTGTCTTGTGTTTTTAAACTTGGATTGTCATGTAAAAAAAAAAAAAAGAGAGAGAGAGAACAAAAACAATAATTTGTAATATAATAATGATTTCTGCTTTCCTTTATAGCTGAGTACCTGTAGACAACATCCATTAAATATGTTCTGATAGTCTGATAGACTGACAAATATCCTGAGTGATTTGGATGTAAAGACTGGCTGTAGGTTTTCCAGGTGTATTAATTGAGACTGGCCACAAAGCGTTTTATAAAATGAAAAAAAAAATAAAAATTCAAAAAATGAATTTACCTTTGCATGTTTTCCTTCTGCACTGTATGTCTGAAGATAGTATTGAGAAGATATTTGGGGAGAATATCAGATGCATTTTATGCAGCCTCCAGGGGTACTAATAGACTGTGGCATATCAGACAGGTTCAGGGCTCCAGCTCAGGTGTCTCAGGTGTTTTGCTAACCAGTGAGGTTGCAAGATCACATCTATTATGCTATCTCATTATTTTAAATGTGTTAACACGAGTCTGGGTCATGGCATGCAGAAGTGACAGTGGTTGATGGCAGCAACGCATATTCCAGATCTCCACATATGTTCATGGCAAGGACTTGGAGCTGAGGGAATCACATGCTTTGGATCTCTCTGTCTGTTGATGAAGAACTACTTTCCCACTTTTCCAGAAAGAAATGTTCTGGTAAAATCTAGAAGGCTGAGAAAAATAAGCGTATGGGAGAAGCCAAATAGTGACTGGGTCTTCATAAATAATTTTCTGATCTGTTTCACTATTCAAAATGACCATCTAAAATGCAGAGCCTTGAGGACGTTGAGTCAGGGAATCAAAGACAGCTTCTGTTGATTTTTTTTAATTATTGTTTTTGGAAGAGATGGTGAATTTTAAATACATCTCAAATAGATAGCCTCACAGCCTTGTCCAGCTTGTCTTCCTTACAGCTTGCACAGAACCTACTGAATAGATCAAACCTCTACCTTTTGTTTCTGTAAACAGTTAGGATGCTCCAACGTTAGGAATGCCTCAACTATCAGGTGGTGCCTCCAGCCCCATGTCTGTGAGCTCTTGGGGAAGAGTCTGAGAACTGGCATGTGTAAAGTAGGCCTTCTCATATATATATATATTCATAACCAGTGACTTCCTTGCTGTAAAGAGTTAGCACAGACTGAAAGACAGAAATCACAGGCAGCTCTACACTTGTGAGTGCAGAAACAGGTGATCTGGCTCTGCTGAGGTTAAGGTGACAGCTCCACTTGCACTGCAGAGGAAGGACTTCAGGCCCACACAGAGCAATTGCATTGTTCAAACAACATTGTCCAGGAGATGATAAGCCACAGCCATGAAACATCAAGCTCCATGCCGTAGAGCCATGTGGAGCCAAGCAGTTTGGGAGACCCAGCATTGCTTGTCTGGGGACTTCATTTGAGTGGTTTGCCTTGAAGACAGCATCCCTGGAAACCTTCGTCTTTGGAATAGCCTCTCGGATGAGCTGATGTGTCAGATTGGCTTTTGATGGTCACCTACCATAGGTTTAACAACAGTTTAAGTTTCTAAGAAATGTTTCAGTTATTTTTTTGGAAAAAATCTCAGATGGTTACTTCACAAAAACAATGAGAAAATCACATCCCTTTCAGAATTCCTCAGATTCAAAGCACTTAAAACCTAAAGGTATAGACACTTATTGTCCTAATGCTTTTTTTCTCCTCTAATTTAGCTATCAATTTAGTGCATGTGTCCATAAACAAATCTCTTTTTCCTCCTACCCTGCCTGGCACCAAAATGAGATTACACCTGCTAGTATCAATCAGCAACACAGAGCTACCCAGATTTTCACTGCTCTGATCCATTGACTCTACTATAAATGAAGTTTTTCCATTGTTTGTTGAAATTCTTGAAATAATGGCTTCAGTTTTCTAGTTAATTATTCTTTTATTAATGGTCTTTCAGATAGTTTCTTAAAGAGACTATGAATCTTTCAGTGAAAGTAATGGGCAGCTACTCACAGGAGTAATCCCATTACATTCAGCTGCACTACTCTTTGTCATTTTGAGTAAGGTGTTGCAGCTCTGACCCTTACTGATTTACTGCTCTTCATAATTAGTTGCAGTGATTAAAATGCATTTTAGATTACCTCACGGTTTTCCTTCCTTAGAAGTTTTTTTTTTTTTTTTTTTTTTTTTTTTCACTGAGGACAAACTCAGTGTCTGAAGGTGAAAAAATGTTCTCCCATATAAAATACCAGAATACCAGCAAAGAGGAATGCCACAGATAAGGCTTACAAAAGGAATCCAAAATACAAGTACTTGGGCAAAAAGCGATGCTGGGGGCAGAGGGACTGTCTTAGATGACAGAGACAACACATGCAGGAATTTAGCATACTTGCTTAATGGACCTGCAAGCACTGTGAAATACTGACAGCAGCACATGGAAATAATGAATCAATCTGTTGCATCTGTATCAAATTAAGAATCATTATAATATGATCTTTTTCTCTAGTGATCAGGATTACTGAATACCCCACAGGAAAGAGGCTAATAAATAGATTGAAGTGCCAGAACATTATACATCTTTATTAGGGACTGGTTCTCAAGCTTTTTTCTTCAATAAACCCAAATCCAGGCAGAGTCTGTCTCCTGTGAGAATCTGACACAGCCAGGATTCCTTTGTAGGGGTTTTCAAGGCAGTGCAGAAATAAAAAGCTGAATGCTTGGATGCTGCAAATAGTTTCTGGCAAGGGCAGACATTCTACTTCTATCTCCTTTCTACAATTAGAAAAATAGTTTCTCTTTATTTATTTATTTTCTGTCTTGTAGGCCTTTCGCCTTTCTCATGCTCCTCCTCCTTGGAAACAAACAAACAAACAAACAACAAAAATAACTAGATGCTTTAAATCTCTTTGGATATCTGTTCTTTGACCCTAGGGTACAAATAACCTTGCAGAAGTTAGTTTTACTAAATGGCACCCTAAATCCAGATGATACATACCTTGGGAGTGGAAGGGATTCCTGTATTCTCTTTCCTCCTGACGGTCTGGAATGTGGCATATATTCTATTTACTTTTTTTTTTTTTTTTTTTTTTTTTAATTGAGTTGTGAGATGGGGATTGAGCAATTCCTTCTAAGCTGGGGGAAAAGGCTCCAACATCTCTTTCTTTGTTCTGCCTGTTAGTGTGCTTTCTCCAATGTGATGGTTTAGATCCCAAGGGAAGAAGCCTAGGATCATTGCTAAGATAAAGAGAAGAAGACTATGGAATGAAGTCTTAAAGCTGTCTCCCACTTCCTGGTGATGTTTGAGGTAAAACATTCCAGTGCCTCCGTGAGGCCAGTTCTCTCCCCTGTGCCAGGCTGGAGGCAGCCCTGGATGGAGACCAATGCAAGGAGGGATTGCTGGGAGCTGTGCCAGGAAAACACTAAACTGAGCATCATTTGTTGTAGGCATTCATGGGATGTCACTGCTGTGTCACCACCGTGTGCAGTAAAGAGCATTGTTCCTCTAATGTTCATCTCTCTTGGAACTGCAAGTAAATGTATGGCCCAATTAGTGCAGCAGCTTAAAACAATAAACCCTCCAGAATCTCCGGTGGGGGAAGCAAGCTTTTATCTATTTGGTAAATAATTTATTAATCACACTGATGTATCCTCCTTGACAGCAACAGAGCCAGATAAGTGATGGTTCAAAATCAATTTGTCATAGTCCAATGTGCACTCAGTGACCTACTTGGTCTGTTATATAGGTCAAACTTGTACACGATACTCTGATAGCAGAGGCACTTCTTAAACAACAAAACTCATTGTAGAATTCAGACTGTGGGATTCTGTGTTGGCTTGCACCAACAACTCAGCTTTCAGAGATGGGCAAGGGCAGGAGCAAGGGAGTTGTTTTGGGCTCTCAGTGAAACTGACTCAGAAATGCCCTGCACAGTTTGTGCAGCAGCAGCATTCAGGAGGTAGATCCATACTCTGTGACCTACTTTGATGACCTTGTTATTATCACACTGCCCTTTGCCATTGATAACATCATTAGCATTTCTCTGTTATTTTCCTGCTTGTCCTGCTTCCATCTCCTGCTCTGTCCTACTCACAGCATCTTCTAGAAATTAGGTGGAAATCCATTCCTTCCTCCTCTTTGTATCCTTGCTGTGGAGTACATATGAACCTCACAGTTTGAAACCTTCTGCTTCTTGCAAGGCTTCTTTGAAGACTTCTGGCAGAGTTAAGGAACTGGATTATTTTAAGCTGCAGGGACACAGAAATTAAAACCTATGTCAGAGCTTTGTGTTACCCATTTTATTAGTGTTCCCTTAGTGGCCTGATGGAGGTCATGGTTGTCATCTATTGACTGAATTTGCTGAAAGTGTCTTTCTATTTCATTAATGAGTACATTAGGGGGTTCTGCCACATAGTCCTGGAGAAGTAAGCAGTGTGTGAGGTGGCAGGTTGAATAGGCAGTGCTAACTCTCCTATGAATTTTGAGCCACCTTGTGATGATCTGTATAATGTCTCATTCACCTGCCATCAGAAGATAACTTTTCCTCAAATCATATTGGTAGCCAGTGTTTTAGGATCTTATGGATCTTTTTTGTCTGAGCATTTTCACCAAACCAGTGCTCTGTTGCCTGGGCTACCTGTGAGCTTTCCTTCTCTCTTCCCAGTGCAAAAAGTAGGATTTATTTTATTTTATTTTATTTTATTTTATTTTATTTTATTTATTTTATTGTAAGTTTTGGACTTTTTACATAATAGCTTACAATTTTCATGTATTGTCAAGAAGTACTTCATAGCCAATGGTATACAGTGTTGTAGAGTGAACATTTTGCTAACACTGGACACTAAGCATATGACCATAACTGGATGGCATTGTGCTGAATAACCCAAGTAAGCTATTGAAGTCTTTTATTTTACTGTGTTCTTTTGGAGTATGTTGATAGTATTAAGAAGAAAAAGACTTCCTCTTCAGTTATATGAATATTTATTTTAGGAGTTTTTTCCTTACTCCTCTTGCCACTGCTCCACTGCAGGGTTGTAACCTTCATTGTCTAGCATTAGCTTTCAGTCCTCCCATGTGTCTCTGCGGGTGTTTAAAGTTGGACATGGTGCTTAGGGACATGGTTTAATGGCTGATATTGGTGGTAGGGAGATGGCTGGACCAGATGATCTTGGAGGTCTTTTCCAATCCTAATGATTCTATGATTCTTCAAGGTTAGAAAAGTACACAAGCATGGGTGTCAGCTGCATACAAGGGGCTTGCATGCACGTGTGAGGTTTCACCACTAAAGGAAGTGCCCAGCAGAAATAAGACCTAAGCTCCTGGAAAATTTTTCACCTGGAAGTTTTGCACCTGTGACTGAGAGGAACTAACACTTTCAAAAACAGTGGTGGTAAATAAAGACTGATCTTTTAATCCTTCTTTGTGTTAGTGTTCAGGAAGAGAGCAGATGGGAATGGGAAGTGGGAGTGAAACATTTAAGATTATATTCAGTACTGTTTCACAGTATCAGCTTTCTGCATTTAAGTTTTAAAGTTGTGCATATATATATCTATTTCACAAACACCTGTGTAATGGTCAGTGAAATGTTCGCTTCAGTTCCTAGGAATATCCTCGAGCTGGGAGGACATAAAAACCACATCTAAAACCATAACAAAATAAAACAACAAAGACCAACCAGTGATTCTGCTCTTTGCAACTAAAATTAAATTCTGCAGTTTCCTTTTTGAAATCTTGGCTCAAAGTCTCTGGGTGGAATTCCTTTCTTGAATCCAACCCAGAAGAGCAATATCTTCTCATCTTAAGCAAGGCCAAGGACTGACTGGACATCTTTAATACAGAAAAAACATCTCATTTGTAGTGCTGATCATCCCAGGCCTAGAGCATCCATTCTGCACCTGTAGGCTCTCCTCAAACACTGGCCTTGTGCACAGGCTGGACAAATTGATTAAAACCTGAAAAATAAACATAAAATAAAAATTAGACAAATTCAGTGTCTTTTGGTGTTTGTTATTTCTGCTGATTTATAAGACCCTAGGTTGAATTGTGGTGCTGGTTCTTATTTTATCCAGAAATCTGTTTCCTCCATGACTGGCAATCAGAAAAAACAAGCAGGCTGTCAGAGGTGGTACCACCAGCACAGCTGGAAACTAAAGGGACAGGAGTAAATATTGTGTACCTTTAAGGATGATATAGCCCTGACAAACACAAGGCGGATTTCTCCTGTTTTTTTCTTGCCATATCTCCAGATGCACAGCAAATTCCAGAAACCAAGAAGGACCTCTGGAGTCATAGCATGAGATTCTTGTATGGCCTCAGCAAATCAATAAAATCCCATTCACCCTGCCAGTAGTCTTGCACCATCTCCTCCCATGGATTCCCTTGAAGGACACCTGTACTGTAGGATTTTGTACAAATCACACAATATACCCTGGAGACAGCATAAAAAATAAATAAATCCTAAAACCAACAAAAACAACTAAACAAACAACCCCTCAGCAGGCTATTTTTTGTGCTTTAGAATTGTTCGTGCTTTGTCAGCCTTTAATAATTTAATTGAAGAGTGATACAAGATACAGGCTTAGCATAACAAAAAAAGGGATATTTGTTGGAATACTTTAATAAGATGGCTTTTAATGTTTTCCAGGAGGTGTCAGCAGTTCTTTAAACCAAGGCAGGAGTTGCAACAAATGGCTTCTTTTGCTGAGAATTCAAAGGATATTCTTTAAAGGCTGCAAACTGCCAGTGAGCTTCAATAGAACAAGTGTTCTCAAGGTGTATTTATGTTGTCTCTATAGCACTCCAAAGGATTTCTGCCAGTACATCCCATTACAATGAGTAATGCTTCCTTTAAACACAAATGAAGAAGACTTAGATATTGGTTAATTAAATAACCTTCTCTTTTTTTCTTTTTTTCTTTTTCTTTTTTTTTTTTTTAATTATTTACAATAGCAGACTGACACCAGCCTTCTAGTTTCCCACCCTGAACCTCAGGACATGATTGTGTTTACCTTGATAAAGGCCGAAGGGTCAAAACATTTGTGTTATCTATCTGTCTGTTAATGAAAGGGCAGGGAATGTGTAATTAAGCACAGATTAAGACTTCCACAAGATTCATTAAAAGCAAACAAAAATAAAGGCTGCTTGCTATGTGGTGGGATGTGTTGGCAGCCAATTCTTGGCACAGCACATCGACAATGGTGGAACAGCACCAGGTGAGCTCTTATCTCCCCATTTTTATTTATCACCCTTGGAGGCTGGCAGTTCTCCATGTGGAACTCTGTTTATGGGAGAATTATTTGTGGTGTATAAGTAGCATGCTGGCATCATGAATGTCCGTCTATCAAAAATGCCAAAGCACCCCTATGACAGAAGAAGGACATTTTTGCTGAATGCAAAACAGAGAAAGAGAATGTAAACACTCTGAAAAGAGCGAACAGGAAGCATTATAGTCTCAAAATCAATTTACATCAGACAGGGAACTGTGACAGGAGACCCAAAGTGCAGACCAGGGCCAGCTTCTAAGAGCCTACCTAAGTGCCAGTCTTCTTGGTGTCTGAACTCCACAGACAAGAATGAACATATCTGCGTCACTCCCAAAGAATCAGCCATTCTCTTCTTCATCCAGTTCTTGAGTATGTGTTTTTTTTTGTTGTTGTTGTTTCTTTTTTTTTTTTTTTTTAATATTGTTTTGGGGTTTAAGACCTGTACAAAGGAATACAAAAAAATATTGGTGCATTTTTTCCCTTTCTAATATCCCCTCTGCCCAATCTTCCTCTGAGATTGGAAAACCTCAGGGTATGCAATATGGACTTTGTTGTATTTTCATTTACTTTTTATTGCCATAAGGCTAAGACCTCAGGTTCTACCTCAGGAATCCATATCAGTCTCCCTGAAGGGTAAAAAAAAAAAAAAAAAAAGTCATGACTTCTGGGGGAAAATATATATTTATATATCAGGTTAGTTCCTCTTTACAAAGTTACCAGTGTTTTTATCCTCTTTTCTAAAGAAGTATGGCTGTATGGCTGGGAATTTATATACTCCCTTATTTATGGCTGGTTCATTCCAGATTTTGTCCTAAGCTCTGGCACCTGCATCTCAAATACATGCAAAAATAAATAAGCAGTATTTTGGTACCTAGATCAGTAAGCAGAATATTGCAATGGGTTACGGTGAATCTGCGTGACAACTAACACTTCTCAAAGCACTTAGTGAATGATCCCTTTTGCAAACATAAACCAAAATGCACCTTTATCTTGATATACACAGATGAAAACCACTGGCAGCCTCCTTTGAGTTCAGCTGGAGCTTAAATGCTTAACAATTCAGAAAAGAGAGTGAATGTGTCATAAGCTGGACATTCAGAATTAGAGACTCATTGAAAGTGTGATTTTATCTTCTCTGTGTCTCCACTTACCCCTCTTTAAAGTGGGAAGAATGTTATTCACCTATCATGTAAATGTTCTGAGGCCTAATTAGTTAATGTGTGTAAATTGCTTTTGAGATGAACAGTGTTAAGCATTATTATTAATATATTAAAATATGGCCAGCAGCCAACCTCTGCCTGTAGATGCAAGGTAAAGACAATGCCGATCAACTGCACTATTTTATTGCTACTGATCTAAAAGGACAAATAATATCTGTGAATTTATCCAGGAACAAGTACAAAAAAATAACATAAATTTAGAAGGAATATTAATAAATAGAGAGGCAGCTGATGTTTCTTTTTCCTGCAATTTTTAACATCCCAAAAATTATCGTGGCTTAAATAGCCAATGAGAAATTGTTTCCAAGAAAAAAGTGTAAACTCACAGCCAGGCGTTTGGGTATACTTTATTCCTTAGTCTATTTGATAAGTGTGTTCATATGTCACTGTGAGGGAAACTGCACAACTTACTGTGTGGAGCAGAATGTTTCTTCTTTGTATTGTTTTAAAAAGTAAAATTTCACTCTCTAACTGTTAAAGAAGAATGAAGACAAAAATAGACCTCTCAGTACATCAGTCAAGGAGGAGAGTATAGGTTGTGCAAGTTATGTGACCACCATTGTGGCCCTACCTTCCTTATTCTAACTCCTGCTTTCCAGGAGAAGAATAGAAAAGGTTTGCTGAAGTCGGCAGGCATGATATCCTCAAAGTTTATCACACAGATAAAATGTCTAAAGTAATTCTTAATGGATTATTTATTCATTTATTTATTTTAATCAGGAGTAGTCCCATATTTTGATTTGCCAATCCAGTCCAAATCTAGCCATGTTCAACAATACCTGTATAAGCCAACAGAAAATACTGTGGTGTGTCTTCTTTTCATTTGTGCACTCAGTCTTGTAAATGGTAGCTCCAGATCTGTCAAACATTTTCTTCTACCACACAGGAATATTGTCATTCTCCAAAATTTTACTTTTCTAGTGGATTTACTGCATTCTTGTAGCTTATACCTTGGCTTAGTTTAGACTTCTAGTTTTCTTAAGTTTGGACTTCAGGTTTGGACTCTTCATGGATAAGATGCAATCTTATTTGATTCACACAAACACACACACACACACACACACACAAAAGACAGATATAAAGCTTCTTTTTCTTCATGAAATTGTTCATTTTCAGAATCTAGACAAAGAACAGGCTCCTCTCCATCCATTTTCAGTAATGAACACAAAGTTCAAGTCAATAAATATCTTATAGAACTTTAACACAAATATTTGATCTTTTATTTTCTTTTCCATTTTCTTTCTTTCCTGCCTTCCTTCCTTCTGTGTTTTTTATTTATTTATTAATTTATTTAAAAAAAGCTGCAGAATGTATTATTTCAAGAGTAACTTAGGGTTTCTGATGCTATGTTCTAAAACTAAATGTTATCCTTGGCAAATCTTTTAGACATCATGATTTTTTCTTGTCTGAAAGCAAACTGCCAAATTAATCTTGGTTTCTTTAGCCCCTGGGTCACCTCTAGTGACAATATAAAGTGAAAAGAATAAATTGATCAGCTAGTGAAATATCCTTCTGAGATTATGAAAAACTGTGTCATAAATAGCATATTTCTACCAAAATACAGTACTAAAATGGATTTAACCTTCAATATCCTCTGTAGTCATGTATCCTCTGTAGTCAACTGTTTAGGTCAACTGGACCATTACTGTTGTAAACACTTTAGTTTTCATAAATTCTTGCTGTGCATGAACAGGCTTTGTCCACTGGATCCACTAACCTCATCAGAACCACAGCAGGCTGCAATACACAGCTGGACTCTGATCTTACCAAGTATACAGTGATGTGAACATCCTACCTGGTTTTCCACAGGGAGCAAAAGAGGAAGTATGTGTCTATGTATATGTAGTCATAGAGAGATGTACAAAAACATTCAGTCACACTCACGGAGTCTTAGCTGTAGTGAGAGACAGAAACAAAAATATTGTGAATGTTCATGGAGACTTTGTACACATTGTTTTGATCAATATTTTTGAAAGCAGTACAATTTGTATGTAAAATATTGCTGTAAGTTTGTAATGAGTATCATTAAAGTGTTATTTTTCTGTTTTGATTGTATTCTACTTAATATTCAGTAGAACTAAAATCTCTGAATTAAATAAATATCATCCTGAACTGTATTGGTGTTAGATGCTTTATTCTGCAGCTTAAAAAAATAACCAAGTAATACTTTCAACCTAGAGGCCTTTGAGAATAGTAGTAGATTATCCCAGGTTGAAAGGGACATACAGGGATCATCGAGTCCAACTCCTAGTCTACAACATAGTTTACTAATTAAATATTTCTTCTATATTTTTGCAAAGTGTAGAATGTTGTTCAGCAAGGTTTGGTGTCTGATTTGGGGAAGCCCAATAAAACTTTTAAATGCACAACTCTCAGGACCACTTCAATGTAGCAGGGCATCCCTGCATGCAGTGCTAAGCCAATGGAAGCAGAAGTGCTTCTGAAGATCTGAAGGAGGCAATCTAGTTTTCTTGATTTAAATTCTTCCTCCTTCCATTGATTAAAATAGTAGCCATCTTTATCTACTCTAAAGAGAAACTATAGGAAGTGCTAATTGTCTCTATTAACACTTATCTTTCTGCTAGCTGCTTTTCCACGTCTGAGTGGTTTTGTATACCAAAAGAAAAACATCTCCAAACCTTAGATAAAAGCTGGACCACTCTTCTAGTAGATATACAAGAGCAATGTGCCCAAAGGGACTGTGGGCAAGGGAGAGCCCAATCTTCACCTAGAGCTCCCAGTTTCAAAGTCATGTACACCTTTGCTACCTATTTCTAGGACAGCTTTTTTTTTTTTTTTTTTTTCTTCCTGAAGACCATATAATGTAAAATGCATAAATATTCCAGCAAACAAAGACCATAATTTCAGATTAGTGTCCCAGCATCTAAATTAAAGGAACATTTCCTCTTTCCCCTTTTCTGATGGAGCAAGAACTCTTGCACTTCTATTTGCACAAGAGCTTAGATTCTGATGTAAAGGTATTTTAATCAGAATACCTCATGGTTTATGGTTAGTACATTTGCCAAATGATATGCTAAATAATATGCCAAATCCTATCGAAGCTGAATAACAAAACTTTTAAAATATTTAAAAACATTTTTTTTCTTTTTTCCTGGGTGAATGCTCTGACAGCTGGATTATGACACAAAAACTGAATAGCACAATAATTACTATGGTATTAAATAAAGTCAACTATAATCATAATGATATATAAGTTTTTTGAATTTCTCTGAATTATTTTTGAGGAATCAAGTATCACTATACTTAATTCTGATCATATGAGGGCTCCAGCTGAGAGATAAATATAGATTTCCCTAGAGTATATACAGTTGAATAAAATAAAGTACTTACAGAAATCTTCTGGCACCTAATGAATTTAGGTATTCTTAAGAGGGTTAGGAATTTAAGCCTGAAAAATAAAGCAACACAAACACTGACTGAAATTTCTGTTTTTAGGTGCCAGAAAAGGAATGATTTTAAGTAGGATTACAGCAGTCCATAAAATTTCAATAGACACTATGGATCAGATTCTCTATAGAGATGCTTTCCTTAAAAATACATTTAAACTGTTTGTGTTTTCTTCCATTCTGGAGTAATGCAAAGGACCATAACGGCCAGAACGTGTGGTCCTCTCTTTTTAAAGAACCAAATACAAAGGACTACAGCTTCACCTCTTGGTTCACAAAAACTTCATAATGAAGCTACCTAGGAAAGTAAGAGAAAAAATGAATGAAAATGGCCAGCGTAGTGTAAATGTGCACACTTTTAAAAGGTAAAAAACCTGACCAAGAAAGAAAAAACAAAACAAAACAAAACAAAACAAACAACAAAAAAACACATAGCAATATGTGATATTAAAAATAGTAAAAGTACAAATATTAAAATTTACCTTTGGCTGAGTTAAGCTTTAATGTGAAAAGGGAAATGTAGACAGTGATTCATAATTTGTGGGAGACTACTGTCTCAGCAGGTTCCTTTTATTCTAATTAATCACTTTCCTAAAGAGGTGACATAATTCCTGAGTTGGGTGATTGAAATTGTCCTTACAAATAGTGAAGTATTCTTAATAGTTCGGGAAGATCTTTTTCTAAGCCATAATCATGAAATCGTTTGCTTGAATAGGTTTAGCTACATGGTGCCAGTTTCCATTATAATCCAAGTAAACTAGCCATTAAAATTAAGAACATACCTGTGGTGATTTCAAGACAAAACAGAATGACACATGCCTCAGGGAATTTCCATAATGGAAATAACACTAATATATCTTTCTTTATGCCAAACAGAGATTTTATTCTAAAGTACTTAAAATAAAAATGATACTACTACTACTATTACTACTACTATTACTACTAATAAAATAATAATAAAGCACCTTACTCTGATTTTAAAGATCAGAGAATTCATATTGGTATCTCCAAATTTTCCTTGGTACAGTCTGAAACAAAAGTACTCTATCTGAAATTCGATACAATGACACAAACACCGTCCTTGTTTTTACTGTAGATTTATCAAAGAAATTGGATTATGAACAAATAGTGGTATTATTCATGGATGTATAAGAAAACTGGTTGTGCTATATTTATGTATATGTGTTCAGGTTTGGATCTGGACAGAATAAACAAACTGGGAGCATAATAGGTTACCAGTCTCTCTAGGTTTTACAGAGCAAGTGGTTTTCCTGTTGTTTTTGTGTAGGAATGAAAGAAAGATGAGAGATAAGACTTTTTATTTATTTATTTATTTATAGAGTATTTCAGGTATAAAATTAATATCAATCATAGAACAAATTGAGTCAAAAGGCAATGATTATTTATAAAATAGAGACAGATAAAAGAAAAAAAAAAGTTCTCTAGATGATTGGTAAGGAAAAAATGAAACAAGAAAAGTTCTTATATATTTCTGTCTTTTTAAAGACTTAAATAATTTGTGTAAATTAGCCAACAAATTCCACTGCTCTGAAAATTTCTCAGGGTATACCTTGATGTATGTTACAGACATGCATCAGCTTGCATAGGCCACCAGATTCTTTCAAATTCTTTGCAGTTCTTCCAGGCCTTAGATAAAGAGAGGCCAATGCTTTGTAAGGTGGGACATTTGCTGCAGGGTTGTCAGGAGCTCTCACTAAGGGGAGAGCATGAGTCTGTTCGTGTACAAAAGATGAAGTCTTGCTGCAACATGATGAAAAGGAGAAATCAACATCTTCATGCAGACCCATCTGGGAAACTGAAATTTTAGGGTTTTCCTGTTTTCCTCACACAATCCTTGCAAAAACAAAAAAAACAAAACCACCACCACCAACAGAAATGATTACCATGAATGGTTACCACATTCAATTGTTCAGTATTTTATGCTGTAAAATCATATAATAATACAAAAAAGGATCTCTGGAAGTCATCTGGTCCAAAGCTCTGCTCAACGTAAGTTGTAGAAATTACCTTAACTTTCACTTTATAGTTTCAATTTCAGGAGATCAGCTTTATTACACCTCTAAAATTTCAAAAACTCTCAAGCATTCTTTAAAATTAAGGTTATTAATCTATCATAAGCAATATTAACAAACCAAAAGTTCAGTTAAGTATATCTATGTGTTCAAGACTTCCCTGAAACTTCTCTCTACCCATGAAAGTAAAGTTTCTTTTTTTTAAAAAAAAAAAAATAAATAAATCAAATGTGTCATATTAAACATTGCTCTGAATAATATTGTTGTACTATATAAATTGAATATATTTACAAAACATTAACCTTAATATTACTAACATAACAAAGCTTCATTGTGAAGCTCACTTCTATCTCTTAATCTTATTTGAATCTTAATCTCAATCTCTTTATCATATTAGTTTTTCTTCCTGTATATGACAGTCCTTTATCTGACACAATACCAAGATTTGTCAATTTGTCACCAGGTTCATATTAGTTGTTCATGCTTTTGTTATTTATTTTTTCTAAATATATGTAGATGTTCACCCACAGTTCTGTCCCTGGATGAGACTATTCCTTAACGGCTGCTTCAGGAGAGCAATCAGATAGAATTTTCATATATATTAGAAATATTTGCTGTTTCTGATTTCTAGGTTTTTTTGAGGGTCCCTGAAGTTTCTGTGTTGTTTCTGCAATATACACTAGCACTAGCATTGCTTCTGCTGAGCAAAATGAAAGGAAGTATCTGCCCAGATGTTCTTCCCAGCTGCAACTTTGCTGGCTGTGATGGGGATTGTCCTCCCAGGTGCTTGTCATTGTTTCTGCTATGATGTATTAACTCTTCCAACACGCTGTCCCTGCTATTCAAGGGAACCCTCCTAATGCCTTTCAACAAACGCGAGTCATATTTTGCTTAAATGGCCTAAATAGCTCTTAGCAAGCTTGGTTCATCTCAGAAGAGATGGGCTAGTAAAACAGGTTAGGGCATTAATCATAGAAACAGCTCCTCTGCCTGTTCTGCTGAAGACAGTTGCTGCTGGGGAGTGGGGCTGAGCAGCAAGAGGGTGATGATGTCTACAAGCCAAGGCAGGGAAAATTCCTTAGTCACGGAGACTACACTGATGGCTGCAAACCATGAAGTGTACCACAAAGTCTACTTTCTAGGTTTGATGGGAGAATTCATTGCTAGCCATGGACAACTACAGTGTGCTCTTACTCTTTTCCCCATCCATCATTTGAATAGCAGAAATTTCATATCAAAGGTTTGCTTTCAAAGTGATACACTCTGGCTTAATTCGGTTCTTATCCTTTGGCTTGGTTTTTCACTTATGACTTCAGGTTCCTCTTGTATCTCCCTGGATTTTATATCTTTATCCATTTACAGTATTTAAAGGGAGAGATGTTCTATGATGTGTTACGATATTTATCTTCCTTTGTGCAGACAGCGATAATTCATGACTGGCACAGCCAGAAGTGACTTATTAGGGCTTTTTTCACTAGAGAAGAAAAAGGTCGTAAAGTAACTCAGTACATCTTGTGCTTTATGATTACAGCTATATTGTACAATGCACTTTCTTTTTTCCTTTGCAGTTTACCAAATATATATCTTTAGTCTACCAGGACCTTTCAGACAATATCTGCTGCTATAAACTTGGTACAGTCAGATTCTAACCCAGCTTGGGCTTCGAAAGTCACATTATAATGCTCTTTAAAATATGTGGCTAGACTGGGAGATCTTTAGAGTCCTTGGTAACCTTATTCCAAAAAGAACAAATGCAGTACCAGGAATATTGCTTATTTTACTGCTTTCCCTGGACTGACTCTCTCTCTCTCTTTCTTTCTCCTTCTCTCTCTCTGAAAATTCATTTAGGAAAAAATGAAAATCTGCAGGCCAGGACAATAACCTGTGTGGCACCTACAGTCAGACACTTTGGACACATTCACATCTTAACATGTTATTTGCCAAGGAGCCTGTGAGTGGGTAGCACACATTTATGTTCAGTAAAGGTGAGTTACTGCCTGTGTATATATATTGATGAAAGCCATAATCAGTGAGTCTGGCACATCCCAGCTGCATTAAGTGAACCAACTTTCATATACATATTGTCAGGAATAACTAACGGGGAATGCTGTGTAACCTCCTTCGCTTTGAGAATGTGTGACAGCAAAATGCCCCCGGAGCTGTTCCCAGCTTGCAGAAGGGAGGTGGGCTCCCCAGCCTTGCTGCCACCACGTCCAGGCTGCCAAGCTCAGCATGCCTCTCAGGCCACCACTCCAGGGTAGCTACACATGATGCTTCATATACAGCTCATGACACAGTCACATACTGTGTCCCAAAGCATTTCTGTGAAAAAGGCTGCAGAACTGTACTTAAGCACAATGTGCTGTGCAGCTAAGGTTCACTCTATTTGTACTTTGTCAAACAAAGAAATGTTATTCAGGATTTGCTGAAAGAGTAGGTTGTTTCAAGCTGATAATTCAGTGACTGAAGATCTTTTGTCAGCTGGAAGTTACATTTTCATTTCACTCAGATTATGAATTCCTTAAGATATTTATATCAAGATATTATACTGTATAATATTCCTGCCTTAAGAAAAAAAAAAAATAAAAAAAATCTATGTCATTACCTTTCTTACATAAAGGGGTGACTTAAACAAAAGATTCATAATAACCTGTTCTTCAAGCACCTTCTCCCATAGATTATTCTCTACAAAGTCATCTCTCTGGTCTTGCAATGTTACCAAGCATATCAAATAGCATCACAGTTACTCATCATGACTCAGTAAATGATATTAGAGGACAAAGGGGAGTCATTCATACATGGGTGTGCCCATATGAGAGGATGTAAAAGGTATTTTTGACTTGCACTCTCAAAGCATTTTGGAGCTGCACAAATACTGATCAAAGTCCTTGCCAAATGAGTTTATGCTGTAAGAAAAGTTCTTTCTTTATCTGAGAGGTGCCAGCTAGCACTGTTGTAATTGTCACTGCCCTGGGATCAGCAGACCAGATGAAGAAAGATGAATAGAGCCCTACAACACACTTTCCTAATCATTCCAAAGATTCTTTGTGAAAGGCCTCAAGTAAGGGAGGTTCAAGTATCCGTGTTGCACTTGTTCATTCTGGCTTATACATAGCCATGAAGTCAGTCAGGACTCAGCAGTATAACTGAGTATGCATGGACAAAACTAAATTAGTAGACATTTTAAAATATATATATATATATATATATCCAGACTCATATATATGATATATCTATATATTCTGTCCTCCATGATTATCTGTTTGATAATCTATGTTTCTGAGCCATTTAGATGATCACTATAAGAGATGCTGAGCAAACTTACTGTATTGAACCTGGTATTCACCCATTTCTCTTTCATTTTTGCTGTTTTTAGAGTCTGGCATCCTCCTGAAATCAGATTAATTTCCAGTCAATATCCACTAAAATATCCATTTATACTGCCTTTTGTATTATTATAATTACCAGACAAAACTCTTCTGTGCATATATGGGACACTTCGATCCCACTGCAGTTTTCAGTGCCTCCATCAAGAAATATATCATCTTTAAAGTTGGATCCCATTGGAATCAATGAAAAGACTTCCTCTGGTTTCACAGGGAGTCTTCCCTTTGGAACAGAGTGACTTGCATATTCTTACACAGTGGAATGTTTTACTTATTACATTGTGCAGCAGTCATCTAGACAAATTACATACAAAGATACTGTCTTTGGAAGGTTTGCAATCTGCAGATCTATCTCTCCATCCTGGGTACTTTATCTTTGGGTTTCTGAACAGCAAAATCAAAGCTTTGTGATTTATAACTACATCATGGAGATGGGCTTCACAAATGTAAACATAAAAGTGCCCACTGCATACACATACTACAGCGAGTACCTTATCTGCTTGCAAGTATTTCTTCTCTATCTCAATTAACCTGTGACTGGCATATGAAATAATATTTTTGCTCTGTACTGCCTGTCTTCCCTCCCCGAGCTGCTTCTACTCTCAGAGGGTAGGATTTTGCTACAATTAGTCCTTCCACCTTTCAGTTTCTTGTTCATTGCACTGCATAATTGACAACAAAATGCAAGTTTTTTCAAAGGATCACTTAGGTGACCAGTTCTTGAAGGTCCATGGTCAGGCCATAAAAGTCTATGCATAATACCAAAAGGGGCTCACAGGAAAGCAGATATGCTGAATTATCAGCAGAGCATCTAAACTGTACTGTGCTCCTGGTTGGAAAAGATCCACTAAAGAGCCATAGCTCCTGCTAGAGGAGAAACAGTGAGTTTGAACATGAACTGGTACCAGAACCATGGTTTCTTAGAGTATCATGCTTTGTTTTCAGCCTCTTAATTAGTTGACAATTTTTCTAAGAATTACTTGTATTTTGCAGAATATCAGTCACAGTGATAAACTGAAATGTTTAAATTTCTGGTTTCTAACAGAGTTTAACTAGGACACTGGGCCTTCTCAAAATATTCAGGGGCTGACAGAAGAGAAGAGTGTAAAAAATTTAGAATCAGAATTCGGAAACTCTTCAGTGTAATTCACTCTTTTGCAGACAGGCAGAATAAAGTTTATGATTTTATTTCCCTTTGATAAGCTGTGCTCTGGGATTTAAGTTTCTCTGTGTGTTTACTCTGTGTGTTGTAGTAAAATGTAGTTAAACAAGATATCACTTCCAGGAATAAAGTCACCTTCAGAGAGTTGCTTTTGTTCCCCTAGATTCACACCACTGACTCTTCCAAAAGAAGGGTTTTTATTCCAGACTCAGTCCATTGTTTTTAATCTAATCTCCAAAATGGTATTAGTGCACTTGGTGTGGTCAAAAATAAGAGGCCAGGGATGAGAACTTCATAAACCCATTGAGTTTTTGGAGATCACCTAATACACCTCTAGGAGGTGTTTCAGATCTCATCCAGCTGCTCAGAACTTTTTATCAGTTCTTCTGTGTGCACCCAGAAACAGTTAATCTGCTGTGCTGAGGTCTCCTTCACTCCAAAGGTATTTCCATACCTCCAGTACTCCCTTTCCCTACCTGGTCATTTCTACTTGTACATGGATCTGCAGCTTCTCTGTCTGGACAACAGCTTATTAAGTTGGGGCACATTTAGCTCCTTTCAATTTTGCTTTAGCTGTTCTCTATGATTCTGCCCGAAATCTACAACATTTTTGCTAAACTCAACATTTTGGTATCCATCTGATACTGACAGACCTAGAGGGTCTGCAGCACAGAAATAAGCTGTTTTCTCAGGAAACTGCTTTGGTTGAGCTAGACATGATTAAGTGGTCAACATCCAAAGGAATTCTTCAGATTTCCCACTGAAATTCCCAAATACATTTAGGTTGGCACAATTAAAATGTAAGCCCACTCCAGGGAATTAGTGACTTGGCACTGGGAATTTCAGCCCCATATCTAAATCTCAGGCATGATAATCCATGTTGTGACAATGCCTAAATCATTTGCAAAAATGCAGCTTCAACTTTATTGGTTACCTGAGATCTATCATGGCAGAACTTGATACTTTTTACTATACATTAGTCAATGTTACTCAGAAAACATATTCAAATTAAAAATAAAAAGCATTATTATTAATAATAATAACAAAATCTTAGGTAACATATGAGTTATAGGATTAAGCTCCATAAGAAGAAAACAAGTCATGACATGAAGCTATTGGAACTCTTACCTTCTACCAATGGAAAAGCATCAGAAATTATGAACTGAAGGACTATGGCCTCAAGGTAACAGTACACAAGACTCCTCAGATTTGCAAATGATTTTGCTGCCTTTGTTGCAGTTCTCAGAACATAATTATTCGAATGCTGAATGTGAAAAGTAAGGGCATGTAAACTTAATATGAATATTCAAAGAGACTAACTGATGTTTAGTACAAATATAGAAAGGAGAGAAGAAGGATGAGAAGCTGTTAAATTAAGCTATGTGTCTGCCTGTCAGACAAATGTGTGTAATTCCAAACAAAACACTGTCAGGTCAGATCCTCAGCTGGGGAAAACTGGTTTAACTCTCCCTAATTCAGCAGAATTTCACTGAGTACCTGGCCCCAGCCTGTCAGTTTTCTCTTGGAAATTTATGTTCATATTTTTAATAGCTTTCACTGTATAAATAATAATAAAAAACCCTGCCCATTTAGAAAATGGCTTCCTGTCAGAGAGATGTCGAAGGACATTAAGAGCTTTCTTAATGCAGCAGTGTATTAAGGGATTTTTAACTTTAAAGACAAAAAAAAAAAAAAAAGAAAAGAAAAAGGAGGAGCATAAAATTCAACCCTGATTTGAAGTCCAGCTTAAGTAATATGTATGACAAAAACTGAGGGTGTATATCAGACACCAGCAGGCATTTCCTTACTCCATGTGTCAAAACTGAAATTTAACACCAAATATTTTATTATCACAGGTAAATGCTACCATTTTCTCGAGGAATATTTTTTGCTTTTAGACAAACTCCTTAAGTTCAGACAAGAATAGGCATTTCTCTTTAATTGAAGGCTTTAAGAAAAGATCATGTTCACAACTGCTTCTCAAGAAATGTCCCTCTGTCAATTCTGAGATGTCTTTGCTTAACAGTCTTGGGTCTTCCTGAGGTGTTTTTCTCTGCACATTTTTCAATGGGAACTAGTCATTAACAGAAATGCTTAAGTATCCCCTCATTCCCTCATTCCTTACAGAGGTTCTCTCTCCCTCTCTCTCTCTTTCTCTCTCTTTTTCCTTTTTTTTTTTTTTTTTTTTTTTTTTCTTTTTAGGAACATGCTAACAGTTAATAAACTGACTTTGCAGTAATAAACCTGGAAACCATGAAAAAGTATATTCTCTCATATACTGTAAAATGTACAACCCAATAAAACTGCATATTTCCCAAGAACATGGGAATTGAGGCAATATAGAATTGCACATTTTTTTTTATTATTTTATTTTCAGATAATTGTTAATCAAACCTAGTTCATGAAGAAGACATTTGGCTAGTTTAATATCAGTATGAATTATTAGCTTACTTTTCCCATTTTAACTACTGAATCAATATTAAGGCAAAGCACTTTTGCTTCAGAAAGATTTAAACTTACCTTCATTTAAATGCAAATAGAAAACAAGAAGCAGTTCTTAAGGCATGAGAAGATAAAATGATACAGATATGTCCCAAGATGTATATAATAACAATCAATTAGAGTGTATGCATTTAGTAAAACATAATCTGTTTACTAGGATTACTCACAAAAAATGCATATGAGATGCTTTTCTATCAGAAGACAGAGGTTTGTTAAAACAGTTAGTAATTCAAATTTTTCAAAGTGTATAAGGTTTTCAAAGACATTGTCATTTGAAAATATTTTGTTTTGAGCTTACTCAAATGCAGCATTTCAGCAGGATTTAGAAAACCCAAACAAAACAAGTTTTGTGGGGCTAATGTTACCTCTACATCCAATACCATAGTTGCCTATTAGTAAGAAGGTGAGTTCTTGCCTGTACTGGCAGAAGCCTTCCTCAGTCTTCACATGCACTTTGGAAGTTTCCAGAGACCAAGATGTTCTATATTATGTTGCTCCCAGGCTGGGAGGTTGCAAACCAGGTCAGGACTGAACCACAAAATGATACTGAATTCCTCTTTACAAACTCCATTAACCATGTGAAGGAAGTCATATCTTTGATATGTTTGCACTTTGTTTATATCTTATATCTCTTTTAGACAAAGATGCCAGGTGAACCTCTGATTTGGGCTGTCCATGGGGAGCAATTCAGGATGAGCAAGGGAGAGAAACTGCCAGACTGAAGGGGGTTGCAAAGAAGGTAGAGGATCACAGCTAGAAGTAGCAACCCAGGTCAGCAGAGTCCAAGAGGCCTCTGTGATGAGGAGGTAGCAACAAAACAGAAAAATAAGACCTCTTCAGAGGGCACTGCTTAAGTTTTGCTGCAATTCAGAAAACCCACAAGTTATCTGAAACCCCTACAATGAAAGGAGCTGCAGTGTGCAGAGGAGATTTATGTGGATCGTCCTTCTTCCTAATATATTGACTTTGAACTTTCTGTGTTTGTAAAAATGGTATTCTCATTTATATTCTAATGTAGTATATGGTGTGGTCATTAAAACAATGTGATTTTCCTTGGGAAGCTCAGTATAAGGAAAAATTTATGCAGGCCCACCTCAAGTGTCAGGTCAATGCAAGGTATCACCATTGGCTTTCTGTCAGTTTTAAAGCTAACCTTGACTAAAAATGGAATAAAATCTTTATTTAATCAAAATGGAAAAATTTAATCTCTGTATAAAGTTTAGCACTTCAATTTATAGTTTTTTTGTTTGGTTTTTTTTTTTTTCATTTGAAGACATATCAAAATATTAGAATTTATTACAAGATATAAATACTATCTTTCTTCTTCTTTATTTTTTTAAGGAAGACAGATTAAAAAGGTATTGTCTGCTTGTCTGTGTGTTGTCCTTACTTTCTTAATATGATGGCCAATTCCAAGTAATTTGGCATCAGACTAGAACATTTAAAAATAGCTTTTATCCCCAAGTTTCATAAAAACTGATAACCCTGATAACCAAGAAGAATGTCATGCCATTACCTAATTTCAGATTGGAGGGAAATGCTAAAGCATAAACTCTTGTCTCAGTAGACAATGTCCAGGAAGAAGAGTAATTTGCTTATTTGCTTACACCTGGGAAACAAACAAACAAAAAAATGTTTTTGATCAATTATGAGAGACAAGCAAGATGATATTTGTATTTAGGAATTTTGGGAATGTAGTGTTTTTTCAACTTGGTGCTCACGGACTATTTATTTCATTGATCAATTCTGGTCAGTAATTAATTCAGAACTGTTCTAAAAAGATCCACACCCATCCCAAAAAATTAAAAAAATAAAAAAATAGAAAATTGTTTTGTTCTGGTAAGAGTCTCACAGAACGTTCAAACTATTGTTAAAGTTTAATGTAACTAAGTCATGTTCTCGCAACATGTACACACAGGAACTTGGCGCAGTATTAAGGATGTCTAACTGAATAAAGTCTAAACTAGCATGCCTTAATCCAGACTGATTTGCAAGTATAGGCAAGTCTAGCAGTGAGGAAAAAGACAAAAGATGGACATGAATAAGTAGAATATGACATTGCCTGTACAATAGACAACTATAAATAATAATACCAGTCAAAGGCCAAAACAACCATGTGGTTGAGATTATGTCAGATGACATGAGTTTACGCTCTACTGAGAAAATTTGAACCACTGCTTGAAGCCTAATTTCTGGTGTGGGTTCACTTTAAAAAACACTTTGTCCTCCACCTGCCCACCAGAGCAGCCTAGTTGCACCCTGCATAGTGGGAGTTTGCGGGGATGTTTGGTGACTGTGGAACCACATGATTTTCACCACTTGGTACAAAAGCTATTCATTATCCTCACAAAAATCTGTTTGTTTGCTTCTCTAAATGGCTGCTGAATGTAGATTCACTAGCCTGGTCTTGTGTTGTTATGGTAGGATTCCCTTTAACTTTCCAGTGAGTAGTGCAAACTAAGAACTCATAGATTGCCTCTCTTCATATACAAGTGTTTTAATGGTTAATTTATCCATTTGGACAACATATTCAAATGTGTTCATAGTGACTCTCAACTTATGATTATATTTCTCAAAGAAGTTTGAGAATCAGCTACATGGATCTGTTTGTTGAACTCTTCTTTGAAAAAAATGAAATACATGTAAAGTACAAGAATCCCTTCATGTTTAGTCTTGAGTTGTTTAATAGAGGAAAAATGAAAAAAAATAAAAATAAAAATCTCTCTGGAGTTTTCTCTTCTTCTGCAGCTTTTAAGCAGTTAAATAGCTGATGTTTGTTCTAATTAAGCCACTGATCAGTCTATCCATTTACCACTAAAGCCTAGACCACAGACAGGCTATTATTTCTTTAAAACAATCCAATATTCTTGGAAATCATGTTCTAACTAGGTTGCTAATAGGGAACTATGCATACTCCATAAGCAGATTATTATTAATGTGAGCACATAAATCTGACTTTATTAGCCACTTAATACTAATAGCATTTGTTGTTCAGTTTATTGAACACCCAGTAGCACAACAGAAAAGGCCAATGTGAAGGTGCTTATCAGTATATATCAACTACATTTGTAGGATGGATTTTTTTTCATCCTGTTTGGTTTCAAAAGTTAAATATTGTGTGGGAAAAAAATAAAAATAAAAAATAAAAAATAAAAATAAAAAAATAGTTGAAAATGATTTCATTTTAAGTGCTCTAGTTTTCAAGTATAAGAACATTTATCAGCAATGCATAAATATACCAATGCAGAGTGGAGTGGTTTCCAGATAGAGCTTATTTTGTAATATCCCCTGTAGCAAGATGTAAGGCATCCAACAGGTAAGGTGTTTTCGTTTTTTATTGCCCCCCTCCCCCCCACCCCTTCACCCCTTTCCCTCCCCTGTTATGGCTTAGCTAGACTGAGTTATAAAAAGAAAAATCCTTGTTTTGTCTCCTCTTTAGCTATTTGAGCACTACAGTTAGGGTACAGGAACAGCAGTTGCATTGTCCTCCTCATGTTTTGACTTTGGAAGTAAAGCAAGTCAGGAAGAAAGGAATGAGAAGTAACTTGTATTTTTCTGATTTCTGAGACTTCAGCTCACAGTCCGTATTTTTTCATTCCGTTCCAGTAAAACATATTTTAATGCCAGCCCAAAGCAATGGATGACAATGAAACTGAAAAAGTATGTTACAAATGTAAAAATAATCTTTGGGTTTTATTTACTCTTTTGATGCTTTCTCTTTAGCCAAGGAATACAAATTCCTTTAAAAAATGAAAGCAGAAATTATCACTTATTGATCTAAAGATTAAAGAGAAAAACATTAATATTGCAATAAAGAACCAGAATAGCTGGCCATGATGCACAATAAATCTCCATATCATTTACCCTTTGGCATGATTTTTTTGTTTGTTTGTTTGGTCTTTGGCCAAAGGTGGTTTACTATTTTTTAAAACAGATACATTTTTTTAGACATCTGTTGATGTAACATAAGAATCAACAACATTGTTTAACCATTTTCCAGGTATTGAAGCATTACTACCTCATTAAAAAGTGCCCACAACCTCTTGGGCATGAATAAGTTGAGGTAGTTTTCCTGAGCTCCCACCATCAATAGACCTTAGCAGCTGACTATAAAAGTTTCCAGCAGTTTCTTTCACTGTTCATCCATACAAAACCTACAGATAAAGAACACTGATCTCCATCGGGTTGGATAGGTGTATCCAAAAATGCAGAGCAAGGATTCACAGACTGCCAACTGCCAGCCCATGCCAAGAACGTCTCTGTAAGCAGATAATCATTGGGAATGACAGGTCCTGGCTGTGAGCTGGGATATATGTTACTTTGAAGACAGTTTTATATTACCACTGGCACAAGTTCCACAGCTTGCTACCTTTATTACAAATAAAAATAATGTATATATATATAAATACATATATGGGGAGTATGATAAAATAAAATTTTGATCATTGAGGACTGTTTTAGCTCCTCACCAGCAGGGTTGTCAATGAGGCTTGTTTGGCAATAAAAAGACTATTTATTTATTTTTTCAAGAGTCTTCTCTACCAATTTCTTACTGCTTCCTTCAGACAGAAACTCGCTGAGATACAATTACTACCCTTGGATGAGAAACTAGAGCAGAGTAAAAGCTTGAAAAAGTGGAGGGAATAAGGGCTGAAGGAACTTGGCCTGGAGAGCAGTGCTGCCAGGAAGAGGGAGGAGACTTAGGAAGCCTCTGCATCTATCCTTTCACATCATCCTGCTGACCATGACGAAGCCAAGAAGTCATGCCCACAGTCAGCCCCATGACACTGTGACCTGGACTGAGCCTATGTATCACTGCTTGGCTCTGCCAAAACTACAGGGAAAGTGATATCCTAAATAATTTCAGTAAGTGATATGAGCCTTCCAACTGGAATATGGGAAATCTCTTGTTATGTGGGATGTCTGGTTGTCCTAATAGTAGCATGGAAGGCCTGTGCTCGTAAAAGCCAACTTCTCAGTAAGAGAACTACTAAAAGAGTTGAAGTAATTGCAGCTGTCACAGCAGCCATGCAATACATGATTGATTTTCTGGTGACTTCCAGAACTTTTTTTCCTATAGCACATATTCTTTCCTGCAGTTTCAGTGCAGAATGCTGCAGGATATCTATCCCAAGAGAGAAGGAAAACTTTCAGAGGCAGAATCATTGTCAGTTTCATTTCTTTTCACTGTTATTACCACAAGCTTATTTTTGGCCTTGCCCCCCTTAGAACAAAAGTAAATACATGTTTGTGTATTTGGATAGGAGTCTATGTACAAATCATTTTTAAAAATTAAAACAGGCCATTCCCTCACACAGAGATTTCTTCCTATGGAGAGGATGAGAATATGACAAATACTAGTTCCTTTGCTTATTTCTATTCTGGACAGCACTCAGATTTTCCTTTCATAAGCACTGTGTTGAGAGGTTGCATGGACTGCTTCATGTCATCACTCCTGACCCAAAAGATCCTTTCCAGATCAGTTTACATGGGAAGCCCTCAGGCAGATCCCATAACCATCTTGCTTTATAGGGAGTGAGAAGGGGACATGGCTGGTCCTCACACAGGGCACAGCAGGTCACACTGAGTGGGTGGGAAGGGGGAGTTAAATCCTGTCTGGGAACATGCAGCTGAGAGGTTTCTCCGCTCGGGGGCCCTTTGACGTGGTACACTCCTGAAAGAGACCCTGGGAGACAGTTACAGCTATGGGAAACAGAGGGGGTGGTGAGGAGGGCCTCTGAGGTCAATCTCATGCACACATGCAAGGAAAACACAGGGTGAGTGTGGTAGTGTTATTGTAATTTTCTGCAAAAGCAATGCACATCTTGTTCAAATGCATGGGATTCCTCTTCAAACTAATAGATACTTTTGGCTCCAATCCATAACCAAAATAATGGGAAAACATAAACACCTCCCCAGGCACATTCTTTGGGCAAAAACTCCCTGTTTGCAAGTACCAAAATGACATAGAAAAAGGGGAAAACTTATTAGAGGGAAAGGAATGAACATTGACTTGGGAAAATGTATATGCATACAGATATGTTAATAATTAATAAAGTATTGTCAATGATCCTATGGGAGTGTGTTTTGCTTCTTACTCATATATGTTATTTAAATAACAATATATAATCTTTGCACAGATAAGGAACTTTTTCCTCTGGGAAATTATCTCCTTTCTGTTGTTGTTGGCAGTGACGTGTTTTAATTTTTGCAAGACAGAGACATATATGTGCTGCAACATGTGAGTGACATATATTGAATACACGTACAGCATCATCTGTCTGTCCTCTGCTCACACATCCACTGCAGGCACACCTCCCCTTCTCTTACATTTCAGCCCACCATTCAGTATTTCAAGCCTGATCATGTTAGACTTTGCACGATTTTCATTTTGATTGGGGTCAGCTACTTCACAGGAAGAGGTGGGAAATTTCTGTCATGTTTCAGGCAGGGCATATGCTCTGCTGGCCCACAGCCAGGCTAGGCAGCATCTCTCAGGATCAAGCCTTTAATTTATCAAGCGTGAAAATATTCTTGAAAAAAAATTCCTGCACAAAATCTTTCACCTCCCTGTAGGCAGGGCTACTCGGTTTATGTGATCTGAAGAGTTCAGAGCCCTGAGGTGGTGCAGCAGCAGGATCAGACAGCTTGGCTGCCTGAGCTTTCTGACACCTCTTCCGTGGTAGGAGATGTCAGCCCAAGTTCTGCAAGAGCTATGGGGTGGCTCAATCATGCCCTGATGGAAGTGGAGCAGACATTAGAGATGCATTGTGAAAATGAATAGTCTTACAGATCAGGCTAAAAGGAAAAAAAAAAAAAAGAAAAAAAAAAAAAAAAAAAAAAAACATAAGAAGGTATTGTTGTGAGGTATTAATGGTCATAGCATCATCATTTGTTGTTTGATGATATTCTCATTTGCAATTAGCTAGGCGGTATTCCCCATCTTGTCGAGAGAGAATGTGTGTGTGTGAGGGTGGCAGAAAAAAAAAAAAAAAAAAAAAACATGCAAGGGGAGCTCTAAATGCTTGGCCTTGAGGGACTCATAATTTGCTCCTCCTATCAGGTCAGCACCTGTGTCAAGAATTTGACTCACATCAGACAAAGGGGATTGCTTACAGACACTGATGTGGATCCTGTTTCATAACTGCCCTGGCCTCATAAAATGGAGTCCTAGGCACATCTTTTGAAAATTCAGTAAGATTCTCATTAGTATTCTCACTAGCTTGTCCTAAATAGCTGCAGTTGTTTCCCACTTTCGGTGTTACTGAAACAGCCGCTGGAAATATTCAAATCGTGATGGTGACCTTGTTAAAAGGGAACTTCACCCCTACCAGTGCTGTAATCTGTAAAAAAGAATAACTTCCTGTAGTGATACCAGAAATTAACTTATTTTTTTCTCATCCATTGTTCTTTACTGTTTCCCATAGGACTATTTTGGGTGTGCCTTTCCTCATACTATACAAAATATCAAGATGGGAGCTATACAAAAGTTCATTAAATCAATGAAACCTTAAGTGAATTGTAATGAGTGCATACTCTGGAGCTCTGAAAATGTGGATGTTCCTCTGAACAAACAAGATCATTCCCTGCTTTACCTTTATGTTCTACAAAACCTTATTCAGCAATGAAATTCTTGGGTGACATACTAGTTACCAAGCTAGTCAGGAAATTGGACTAAGAAAATGTTTCAGCTGTCTCCTAGACTTAAATTTAACAGAGTTGTGAATTAGGCATATATAGAGTAATCAGGGTTGAGTGATTCTGAATAATGAATTCAAGTGAATTCTTGCATGGTTCTGAAATAAGAATTCAACTCCAATATTTGAAAAAGTCCATTTTCTTATATGGTTATAAAGAGGCCTGGAAGGGGCATTAATTTCACTTTCTTTAAATGGGAATTATTTTAATTTCTGTCATGGGAAAAGAAGAAAAAAGTTATTTCCATCTTGCTGTGGAGGCTTTAAACAGATGACATGTCACACAGATCTAATTTAGGTGGGGGAAGCCCAAGGGGTAAAGACCTGAACACTGCAAAATGAATCCCAAATAAATAATAGATTAGAAAATACAATAGAACCGCAAACTCAGTCTAACTGATCTCAGCACAAAACTGCTGCTTGCAACACAGAAATATACTTTCACCTCTTTTCTGTTTCTTAATATCTTGTTCTGTCTTTTATTATTGTGATCAGTCAATACTCTTTTTTGAAATGAATTAACTATAAAATTATTCTCCTGTTGAGCCACATTGATGTTCCCATAGACAGTGCCTAGTGGGTTACCACTTAAATAAACTCCATGTCGGTCATTGAGATTTTAGCTTCTATTTATAATTGTGGTTGTTTAATTCTTATTCACACATTACAATGGTTTAATATCTTCCTGACCGAAAAGAAAAACAAAAACAATTGAGTTGATTTTTAGATATTGTCTTACTCTTTCATATAAGTTCAAAATATTACTTCAGGTGTTTTTGTATTTTGATGATGCTACCACATTAATTTTAAACAATCAAGATAAATTTAATTTTATTTTCTTGCCAATGTATTTTTAGATTACATTCCCATTTCTTGGATAAGGCAGCTAAAAAAAAATAAAATTAAAAAGGAAACATTTTTAATTATGGTTGGCTACTGTATTATCATAAAATACATCTGAATCATTTCATGAAATTTCATAAAGTGATAGATTCTTCAAAACCTTTTATCAGCAGAAGTATACTGTCTATATATAATAGTAGAGCTTTATTCTGAATACCTTCTGTCTTCATTCCTTTTACAAGTTGTTCTAGTAAGATATTTTTAAGGGTATATTTTTGGGTGGAAACAGTAAAGAGGTCCACCTAGGTCCAACACTTTGAATGTTAATGTTAAAATATGAGTTATTTGTTCTCTCTCTATATATATACACATATATATAAAGCCTTTATCTTTATTAATATTATACTAAATTACTGTAACATTATGCATATCATAATGCACAAACACTATTTCAAAGAGCTTCTAATATGAAAAAACAAGATGAAATTTTGGGGATGGTGTATATCATATACATATGGATGCAAACACTGATCAGCACAATATTAGGTACATACTAATATCTAACTGATGCCAACCTGTTATTTGACATATTTCTTAAGATACACAGAATGCTCCCATTTTATTTAAAGTTACAGAAAGTACATAATTTGCACTGGGAAGAAAAGAAAATGAAAGGTATCCTGGCTAATTAGATGTGTCTTCTATGTGCACAAATACTTAGATAAGCCATTATGGTTTTGTGACTGAAGGACTACACTAGTTTTTGGTTTCTATTTCTGTTTGTTCTACTGGCTTACTCAGCTACCTGAGCTAGTTACTTCTTTCTCATATTCCCAGTGATAAATAAAAGATAAGACATTTCCTTTACCAAAATAACTTCCTTACAGAGTTTTAAATAGATGAGTGCTTTAAGCTTAGGTATTATTAAGTTATGAAGTATCAAGTGGAAGATCTTTAGTTATTTTTCCCCACTGTTGCTGCTGACCAGTCAAGACACAAAACTTAAGGGGTGAGGTTTGCCATGATTATGTCATGTCACACCTGACAGGGCTCTTAAAAATCCAGCATAGAGGGCAAGGCCTTAATTGCATGTTCTTTATTTATTTATTGTTCTTTATTTATTATTTATTTTTATTTTATTTCACTGGGCATAACAGGCACCTTTAACTTTAACCTCCCACATTCATGTCAATCCCGTGTATACACAAAAGCTACTCCAAAGTCAAGAAATGACAAACTCAAGTTGTTCAATCAAGGTTAAGTATGCTCCACAGTGCCAACACAATATTATGTAAACCTTCATAATATGACCATGTACTATGTTTAGCTCCTGTAGGCAGAAGTCTTGAATGGAATATTAAAATTAAACATGTTTTGTGTGTGTGTGTGTGTTTTCATATTCTTTTCCTGCCTTTCTTTCGTCCCCTTACCCAAAGTGTATTTGATTGCTTCCAATGTGACTACATTAAAATTAAACAGTAATAATCAATTATCCAATCAAGCAACTCCTGCCACAATTCACAAATTCTTCTAAGGTAGATAATTATTTAGCAACTGAAAATGCTTAAACATCTTGAATTATTAACACGTATGACCTTGCACTTTCTACAAGCTATTTTTCTGGTATCTGTTAGAAGCATTTTGCAGTGGCATCAGAAACTCTGCCTGCAGTTACACAGGTCTTAGATACACATTTTGCAAGAGGGGGACCTCAGAAAAAAAGAAACACACACACACACAAATACACTTTCTGAATTTAGCTGATAATAAACCAGAAGATTTCATCTCTTAATTTTATAATTAATTAAAGACTGGTGGTAGGAGAACTCCCCAAATGAAAAGAATCTTGTGGTGTGAAAGGTATCATCAATTAATACATAGAACCCACAGCTGGGGCCATTAATTGCTCTGTTTTTTCTTTCCCTCCAAAGGACTGACTCTTCAGCTGATGTAAATTGGTAGAGATTTAACATACCTTTTTTAGGTTGAGGAAGTAGTCTAAGTATCTTTGTTACTGTACTGTCCCCATTACTCATTTACACTAAGTAGTGTGTAGCTTTCAATGGATACATGTTGTACATCCTGGTAAAATAATATAACTTCTGCTGTCATTTTATACATAATGCATAACTATCATTCCCATGTATTATGCCCATTAGAAGAAAAATTTAGAAGGAAGTAGAAAATCTAATTCTAGTCGTATCTTCTTTGTTTCTACTCATCATGAACTTTTCAGCTTCCTCCAGAAGCCTCTGTCATTTTATTTAATGTATCAGTTCCTATATTCTTTGATCTGTAGTTTTACCAACTGCTTGTGATATCTCTCTGGGAAGTTCATTCTCCTTGACCATATCTGCATATATTTAAATCTGCGAGCCTTCCAGCCCCCTGCTATTCTGCTTACTGCTTTTAATTATTTTATTCCAAATTTTCTTTTTTTTATTATTTCTTTTTATTTAATTATATAACTTCAGAATCTTAGAAACTAAGTCATCTAAGTGGTACAGGGGATATTTATGTCCTCCTGCCCGGAATTTCAAGTTAGGCCTATCTGTAGATAATACCTGGAAACTCAAGAGATGTCCCAGACCACACGCAGGTGTTGAGGATCAACCTAGGCTAGGGAGATCTTTGCTGGAATTTCTCCTACAAACTAGTGGGTTGGATCTTGGTTTAGAATAGACTAACTTTCTTATTATCTGTCTTTCTTCCAGGATCATTTTTACAACACCCACAGTGTAGCTTCACTGCCACCATTATCTGAACCAGCAAATTTGAAGCCATTTGGTGAATTCTAACTGAGTTGTAGTCATTACAGAGGCTATAGTTTAGATATATCCTGAAGTGCCCTCTAGGGGGAAATCAAGAATTCTGTATGCAGAATGTAAGAAATCTCTAGGTGTGGATGCTTGTGGTGTGAAGAAAAGAACAGCAATGCACATCCAGAGAGCATGAGCTTCTGAAAGTATCCTGAGGACACAAACTGCCAGGCTAAAATCAGGCTCATTTTGCCTGATTTCCTGAGTGCCTAATTCTTGTGTTCCAGGCTGCATGATGGCCCAGGAATGGTGTCTGTTCATTTAACTCCTTAAATTAGGGGGTCAGCTGGGGAAGTTGTATTTCCGGGGCAAGTGTTCTTACTACTTCTCCAACTTAGGCAACACTTCTACCAGTGGAGTATTTAGAGAAATGGTATGTAATCCCTGCCATGATACTGAATCCCAGTTTCTCAAAGACAGACAGCTGCAACTTTCAGATAAGCTCTAGGTCCAAACAGGAAATGTTTTCTGAAATGTTTTTTCTTCATCACTTCCAGAAGGCTGTCTGAAGCGACCTACCATTTCAGCAGCTGCGAAACCCCATGGTAGATCTTGACATCCCTGCACACAGTATATAAAGAACACCTGACATATAAATCAACATTATGATTTTTGCTCCTGCAGCCTGAGTTTTACAATACCCAAGCCTAGATTCTAAGTTGCTCAAAGACTAGTTGTAAGAAATTTTCAATTTAGAAAGATTGTCCATGTGGAATAATTGACAAAGAATGGCATGAAGAGGCTAAGACCTCCCATGACTAATACATCACAACCCAAAGACTGCTTCAGGTTCAAGTTATTTTCCGAAAAAGTTATGTCCCGGGGAGCAGATGTATGTCTTGAATAAAGAAATCCTTATGTAGCAAGTAGTCTTCAGTGTATTGTATGGATTTTAATGGATATAAGAATAAGACAGGAACTTGTGGAAACTGGCAAAGTATGAATCTCGTGGACACTTGATCAGTAGGACACTGAAAGAACATAAACCACCCAGCTCTGGAAAGCCACAGGTGACTGCAATTATTATTGCAGTAGAAAACTATACACAAGACTATATTCAGGTGTTTAAATGAAACAGAATTTCAACATTATTGTTGAAGAGGTAGTGTATAAAAGATCTTGGATAATACTATGTCTTACAACAGCAGTTGCACCCAATCCAGAGGAAGATGTTTCAGTTGTTAACTGAGTTAAGACTAAGTTACTAATAGATGCAAGTTGACATTAATGTACATTAAATTCAACATTTGAAGTGCATTGATGTAGTGCACTTTACTTCAAACACACATATAAACACGTCTATGTTACTTACAAAATTCCCTTTTGTTGGGTGTTACAGTGGGACTTCTAAATTTCTGTATTTTTCCACTCCATTGACAGAGAGACTTTTAGGCCTCCCAGTAAATTATTAAGTGTATAAACAAAGCAGAGTATTATGCCTAAAATTGTTTTAACAAATAAATAGAGTGAAATTGTTAGAACAATAATTTCTAAAGGGTACTTGTTATGGCATAATAATATATTTACTTATAAATTTAACTTCAGCATGAACTCATCCAACATACCTGCAGTAACCTCACACAGAAACATAGGGCAGCCACAATTTACAGCCATTGTAAAGATGAGTCTGAAAGAGCTTACTTCCACAAATGACAGAGAAAATCCAAACAGTGACTATCTCCTCTCATGCTAGAGTGCTGAACATGCTGTTTAAAGGCATAAAGCTAAGTTGCATAAAGCTAAGTTTCATGAGCTTAATTGTAACATCACAGGTAAATACATATCTTAAGAGGTTTTTGAGAGCATTTACACATTAAGCTTTTCCTCCAAGTTTCTTCCTTTGGGGACACCTAATACAATCTCTCTTGCTGTGTGCTGCAGTACTACATTAGTTACTCTGACTTTTCCTTGATTTATAGGACTTCATGCAAACCTTTAAACCTTTTTCAAAGGTAAGCATGGTGTGTGGAATTTCTGAGAAATCCTGAGTAATCTAAAAGCCCAAGTCCCATTCACGTTCAATACAACTTGAGTGCTTGAGGGCCAGGCTTTTAAAACACTCAGTTACTTAAAGGTGAAAATAGTTGTCTAATGGGATTTGCTAAAGTGCCATGGTTAGTCTGAGACTGTTCTGCTTTATTTATACTGTTTACTTTATTACTTCTTTCTTAAAACATGAAACATGTAATATTTTTCTTCCTTTTTTTTTTTTTTTCTTTTCTTTTTTTTTTTTTTCTTCTGATAAATTTTCTTCTTATGGTAAACTGGGACTGGCCAGAGCTTCCCCAAGTGACTACTTTCTGTGAAATTCAATCTTTTGCATTTATTATCTATTATCTGTACAAAAGTTAACTTCTGCTATTTTGCTGCTTTTCCATAGTTCCCTGCTGACAGCTGGGAGACCCAGACTCACAAAGGAAATTAGTCATTGCCACACTGACTGCCTAAGTGTGTGCTAAGGGAAGTATGCTTGCAGGGAAGAGGAGGTTCTTCAGTGACTAAGGGGGATTCCTGTGAATCACTGCTATGCAGCAAAACTCCACCTAAGAAAAACATCTGTGCCTGCCTTCTTCCATGGTGGTTAAATGCTGGGCACAAAATTTTAGTCTCACTTTTAACTGTGTAAATCCAAAGTAAACCCATTAACTTAAGTTTAGATTTATATTAGTGGGGTCTGATCCAACTTCCATCTGGAAATTTTTCACTGATTTTAATGAGAGTTGGATGAGACCTACAGTCATTTCTATTGCAACAATCTGGTTACCTTATGTCAGGATTCCTTCTCAAGTGTGTAAACTTCATTACTGAACATTCATTTGTTCAAATGAAATGAAACACACAAAGCTGATCATTTATTCTGATGTTTCACTTTTCTCCTACACCAACATGAAGCTGATGTTTTCTTTACGAAAAAAAAAAATCATTTCTATGTTTAGTTTCTAGTAATATAGAAAAAAATATGTATATATAAAATTTGAAATTAAGCTGAGACCCTCAAATTTAGTTTTCATCAAAAATTGTCAGTAAATTGATGCTAACATCCTAGCTGAAAATCAGATTCATAAGTATTTCCAGCAATAAAATATTAGCTTGGAGTGATATTAGGCATGTTTCTACCATCAGCTGGGATGCAAGCATTTAACTGGAAAGATCCATGTATTCTCAGAGTCCACTTCCCTGGAATTGAGAAAAATAACTGTAGTAATTCTCTACTTTAGAAGCATCTTCCTCAGATGTATCTACACAATGCAGCACCAAAATAACAGACTTAAAAATATTCACCAGGAGCCTATAGGAAACATTAGTCCTGAAGTTAAAAGACTAAAACCCACAGTTATAGTTTGCCACTGAAACAGATGAGGCAGGATTAAGAGCTTTAGCAGTCAAGATATTAGGAGACATTTCTTCTCAGAAAGAGTAGTCAGGCATTGGAACAGGTTGCCCAGGGAGGTGGTGGCATCACCATTCCTGGGGGTGTTCAAGGAAAAGTTGGACCTGGTGCTTAGGGACATGGTTTAGTGGGTGACATTGATAGCAGGGTGATGGTGAGACCAGATGATCTTGGAGGTCTTTTCAAACCTTAATGATTCTATCATTCTAATGTTTTATTAAAAAAACTTTCCAGGTGATATCAAGAGGGAAGTCATATCCCTGCTACAATAGAGGCCAAAAGAGAGAAGTAGCCATCCCCACCTATCTGACCTCAAGGATGATTAACTGAGGAAGAATTTGTTTACATGACAGAATAAAATCCTCCTTTAAATATCATCCGATTGACTTTTTATCATTTATACATTTATACTAACAATGAAACCAGCAGGGTTGCTCTAGATTTATGCCAGTTTGGGAAACTCATCTTTTCTGCTTTTAGTAAGCAGACTACAAACTACTTGAGCATCAAATATAGAATCCCTATTAATAAAAGATGTTGCTGTTGACTAGAAACTCTAATGTAAGAATTTATACTAAAAGCAATTTTTTTCCATTTGTTCTAAAGATTGTTATGAACTAATAAAAAAATTGTTGGTTTAAGCAAAGCCCAGCGATAAAGTTTGAGATAGAATAACTTTTCTGAACAATAAGAAGCTATTATTATTCAAGACCATCCTGACCTGGTCTTAATAACACCTTGTGGCAAAATTAATTTACCTTTAAAATTATGGTTGCCATAACAACTTAGTGCAGTTTTTCATGTGATTAATGAGATTCTAAAATAATTATTTCATGAAGAAAAAAGACAGATGAAAGGAGATTCATGAAAAGGTAGTGATTATTTTTTTGATATTGTTTTGTTTGTTTTTGTTGGTTTGTTTCTTTTGTTGTTGTTGTTGTTTCATTCCCTGATTAATGTTTCCTGTTAAAGCAGAAATATGGATATATTCAGAATTACTGTACTCTAACTTTTTCTATTATATAATCCTTGGAGCCTTCACTCTGCAGAAAACAATAAGTTAGTTTGGGATATCTGCATACTGTGCATCAACTTCATAAGTAGTTGTCTTTTGCTTTATCCCCATTACCCCTCCCATAAATGTAAGGATGTCCATGGTGAACTGTTCCATAGTACTACTTATATTGTTGTGTGGACAACTGCTACCAAGGAGGAACCACACAATAATCTAATGTTGAAACCATCATCAATTTACCTCTTGTTTATTAACTGCAAATATTAATAATTGTGTGTAGACAGATAAATAGATAGATCTGCCCAGGGTGGCAGACTAGAATGGGTGCATAGAGGAAAGCAGATGTGGAAAAGAGGAAAGTCCTGCTTTGCCCAGTTAATTCCTCTGGAGAAGAGTTGACTGCAGCACAGGCCCTCTGCTTGCCTGAATGCAAGGAACTGACATTGAGCTGACACTGGCTGACATTGCCCAGGAGAGGACTGCACCTGTGACCTCAGTTTGTACTCGACCTCACGAAAGGGTGGTCTACAGACCCCAGATTTCTCTGGGTAGAAATGTGCTTTCTTTCATTATTAGCAAAGAAACCAAAATTCTTTCAGCAGCTCAAAAATTAGTAATAAAAATAAAAGTAAACACAGTACTAGTCTTCCATGCACATACTTATACACAGCCATTATGGTAAAGAACTCTTCTAATACATTTATGATAAGCATAGAAGTATCATGACAGACAAGCTTTTTTAGGAGGCAGTTAGGAAAATCTCCCCCTTTTGTTCTTAACTATGGAGCTTGAGCTTACTTACATGGCTGCCTAACAGGTGTGGACAGTTCTTGCTCCCTGGCTGTGATGTAGATAATTATCCTCTCTATACTGGACTGAGAGATCACTGAAGTTATGTGTAGGTTATATATCACAAGGTCATTAAGAGCTAGTATTGTTCTGACCTTTTGTCATCATATCAACAGTTAGATTAAAAGAGAATAGAAAGCTGTAGTATTTTGACATCATTCTGATTTGTACAGGAAGAAAACAATTTTGTAAATCTCATGACTATTACTTCTCCATGGTATCCAAAGCTGACAGAACAAGTTGGAGGAAAGAAATAATAAAGTCAAATTAGGCTTTTTTTATGTCTGTGAATTATATCTGAATGTTCTACAATTAGTTTTAATACGCTTATTCTTTAAAAGAAATTTGTAAATAATTTATAGTGTACTGAAGGTTCAAATAACAGTTATGGTTATTTCATATTCAAAATCTGAAGTATGTGGTTGGCATTGGTTGAATTGGTAAATCACATGATAAATCAATGAAAATGGTTGGGGATGCAAATATTTATGGTTGTCAAAGCCAAATTTGTTGATTATTCATATTCTCAACAATTCATTCAAAACCACACTTTCTGCAAACCTGACTGCTAAGAAATATGACTGGGAATATACTGAAGTTTCATGCAAAGTAATTCTAAAGTAAATTAATTCCATATTCAGCTGAATTCTCTTAGGCAAAAAATTTCAACACTGACCTAGGCATAAGTGCCTTTTCTTTCAAAATTGGAATAATTTCTGAACTGTTTTCTGAGCAGAAATTAAATAAAAATAAAAATAAAAATAAAAAAAAGAAAAGAAACTTGGCATTGTAGAGATAATAAAGAGCTCAAGTGAAGGAAGAAATTCACATTGGGCTCATCAATAGTTTTGTTTATAGCTGTAGAAATACTTCATGGTTATTATATCTATTTATCTTACCACGCTATTCTACTAAATAAAAGTTAATTTAATCAGTCCAATAATATTATCCAAATGTCATTCATCTCCCAGTTGTGATTTATGTTTCTTTTTTAATTTCAAATAACTTTCTCAGTAATCTATTTTTCTGGAAATTTATCGGGCTTTTATCTATGGCCTATAACCTATCCAAATTATTACTCTAATTCTGTTCTTATTGGCACATACCACATTCTGACTTTGCATTTTCTCTTTTATGGTCTTTTATTCTAACTTTTATTAATCTTCTGCTTGTCTCATATGCTTTTCTGCTATAACAGCTGGGAATTTAAGCAATTCTTTATGCTTTGAAATTTGGCACTGATAGTGTGCCAACCAGGACAAAGATTTTTCAGATGTCTTTGTTGCTGTTTCTTTCTTCTTTCTTTTTTTTTTTTTTTTCTCCTTCAGTAAAGATGTTTTCATTTGGCATCTTTATGTACTGGTTGTATACAATTGCGCGTGCTATTGCTTCCTAATTTTTCATGAATATGTAACAGAAATCATTACAATAAGTGGTAGTAAATAAGATGAGCAGTAAGTACTCAGTTACTCTGTGTTTGCTTTTGGTCACCTTCTGATGCTTTTACGCTTGTTGAGTAAGTAGTCAATGAGAAATAATGTAGCCTCTTAATAACATGGGAAACAGCATGCAGTTGTGAAGACTCAGTTGTCAGAGATAAGACCCAGGTGAAAGACTTAAATAGCAGCTGACATCATATTAAGATGATGGGAAGTGAGGGAGGATTCTAGTCTTGGCTAAGCAAAGGTGTAAAGAATGGTATCTATTCTCCTTTGAGTTAATTCTTACTCACAGTTGTGTACATTGGGATTTTTGTTTATTCTTTCCAGATTGCCTGGAGGTTTGGGTTGATTTTGTGGAAATTCAGCAATTCAAATGGTTATTAGATGAAGTAGCAACAGTAGTCTGGAGATATGCCTCTGTGATAGAAGGAGTAGCATGTTTTGTGTCTGTAGAGATTTTTTTATTATTATTTATTTTTCTTCCATGTTCATAAACACTTAAGGAAATTTTCAAGTTTGATGCTCCTACTTGGTGATGATTGTGTCTCATGCTGCTGTGCTGCATCTAAGCTTAGCTGCGTGGTGTTGTAGGTGCAGGAATTACTGCAGGTAGCTTTGAATCCTTATTGTGTAACCTAGGGAACTGTACCTTATAGCTTTTGATGTTAAAAGATTTGTTTTAAGGTAACATAAAAGACAAAGTCTGACTTCTGGCAGGTTTCAAGAAAACCTTCTATTTATCCCAAGTGATTTGGAGATCCTTAAAAGAAGCACTTCGAGTAATATTACAACTACAAGCAAGTATTCTATAATTATGTAGAGAGCACGTTACTTAATACAAACTTAAAAGTAGCTAGGCTTCTTTCATCAGTTGTACTTGGTGAACAGAAAAATCAATATTATTTTCAAGGGTTGCTTACTTGTGTCTCAGCTCAGTGGCTGAAATGGTCTCCAATAAATTATTTGCCTGTCCTTGTTCATCCTGCTTAGTAACCTGTTTCTGCAAGTGTGACTGCATGATCAGGCTGCAAGGAAAAGCGATTAAGTCCCCTTCTGCTCATTTTGGAATTGAGAGTTCAAGCCAATGTAAGTGAATACCTACTGTGGATCTGAAACTTCATTGCAGAAACTGCAAACATGCTTCTGCTGAATGTTTTCTGGTTTGAACATTTCCTGTCCTCCTACCATTTCTGGTGAGGCTGTATTAGACAAATTCTGCAGAAAGAACTCACTCTAAAACACTGATTTGCAATGTTTTTTGTATGTAAGCCGTGTCTGTAGTATGAGGAATACTGTTTAAGTTTTGAGGATTTATCAAACTGTTATATGGATATTGATGTAAGAAGTGATACCATTTGGCTTCTGCTATGCAGTAAACCAATGCTTTATTTTATATATATATATATATATATTTAAATCTATGCATAAGCTCCCATATCCCTCAGTTAAACTAACTTACATGTTATTTTCTCCTAGCCCTTTGGAGGGGTAGATCTCAGAGGGTAGTAGAGTATCTCCCCTGAGGTACTCTGCTCCTCACTGTGATAGGGGCACAATTCTGCCTGCCCTCTGCTTCTCTGGGCAGCAGGTGGGTCAGAGAAAACTGTTGAGATCTTTGCACCTCAGTGAGGGACTGCACAGAATTGGGTCAAGCAGGGAAAAGGGACAGATGGAGTTAGTAGACTGGGATGGGAAGAATGCAGAGCCAAGATGGGAGAGAGAAATTAAGTGGTGAGGCTCCTTGTGGAAGTGAGCTGGGGAGCAGGGTGCCAGATCCTAAACACTTATGTCATTTCTGCAGTTATTGTTTAACAGTGGAACAAAAGCCTTTTATTTCTGGTTGAACTGGTTATACTTGTGGACTGTGGAGCCCAGATAACAGGGTATGAGACGCAGTGGTAGAGTTTGGTTTTGACATGTAGTGTTTTGTGTTTGGTACGTGCATCTTCTCCCTCAGTCTTGATATCACAGAAGCTCCTCATGGAAACTACAGGAAATGAGAGCCAGTTCTGCTCAGCTTCTCTGCGGTTTCACTGCTTTAATGGAACTGTTCTGTTCTGTTGCTGCCTTCATCAGAAATATATAAAACACTGATGAGGAGTATCACAAAGCTGAAGTTCTTCTTAAAGAAGAACCTCTAAGTTCCCATAATTTTCTCCCCCTTGGTGGAAGAGGATTGAAGATCATAAAATTATTTCAACTGGCAGTATGCCTGTTCCCGTGATCTTGTGCCCTAGCTGATGCCTATAAAGAAATGCAAGAAACATGTTTATAAACAATGAAAAAAAGCTTAAGCAATAGCTGTCTGTTCTTAGATAGTAGGCAGATGTGAGTCAGCAGTCTTTCTTTCTCTTCCTAGAGATTATGATGGGATTGGAGAAGGGGTGGTGTTACTGGGATTTGTTAAAAAAAATTTTCAACATAGTTGAACAGTACAAGTTGGCAAGTATGAAGCTCATCACCTTGATTTTCCAACCTGACAAACTCTGATGTCATGCCAGTGGAAACAGATTTCTGCAATGTCAATTACATGTAATGTTCAAACTGAGGTTTCTGAATATGTATAATACTTGTCTAGTTAAAGATTTTTATTGCATTTAAAGATAACCCTTCACCTACAAAAATGTGCAATCTCAACAGGATTGTACAAGGAATTTATGATCCAAATTACACTACTCTGCATGACAACTCTTTTTTCCTGACTGAAAGTCAGGACTGAACCTAGAAATAACTTGGAAAACACTGTTAGTCATGACTAACATCTTTTTAAATCCCATTCAACAACTGCAAGTTCTGATTTTATTTATTTATTTATTTTTTTAATCCCAGTTATTGGTTTACTTTGGAAGCAAATAGAAATTAACGTGTTATAAAATCCTGTAGTATGCTGGCTGAACATGGAACAGTCTATGTTAGTGCTGGCACCTGAAGTATTGATGAGAAAAATCTTTAACTAAAAAATCTGTAACTGAAGCTTTTACCTTATTACATCCTAAAATATTTAAGTCTGTGAAAATGTGTTGGGCCCACATTCAAAGTCTAGTTTTACTTTTGTACCAGGCTGCAGAGCAGCTCTAATCCAATGCAATTTGAAACTTAAACATTGTAGTTTGTTTGAGATCAGTTCGTAGTAATATGAAGTCTTGGTGTGGAGAATAGACATGCTTTTAAATATTTCTCTGGCTGGTCCTTCTTTCCAGGCCTTAGACCTTCTTGCCAACAGTGCTGCTAGGCTTATGATAATACTTTGTGGCCCAAGTCCAACAGATTTCTTTTTTTTTTTTTTTTTTTTCTCCAGACCTATGACTAAACTGTGGCTTCATATTGCAATCTTTTATTTTGGGAACCAGAAGGCTAAATTCTTCAGGCTAGTCTACTAGAGCTTCGCTGACTCAACTCTAGTTAAAGATCTAGCCTTTAAACCATGTAATCATATATCACCTTTATGTTTATCTCCATGTTTTCATGTTTCTCCATGTTTTTCAGCTGCCTTTGGGTCTCTTCTTGACAAGGAGATACAGTTAGGTTCCTAACATAAGATACATAGAAAGTATAAGCTTCATTGATGTGTTCACTAGTGCAGTTAGTTTGCCCTGAAGTTCAGTGCAACATTCATACACTACCTATTTTGAAACAAAATTATTTGGCATCTTTAACCAGTTCTGCGTTTTACCATGATGCAAACATTACTGAGCACTTTTTTCTGACTCTTTTATCCACTGTGCAGTGTCACTTCCAATCTAGTGGGTTGCTTCTCAGCTCTTGAACTGTACATAGAGATCCAGAGTTACTTGCTGGATTTATGAGAACCTTCATCTTGTGCCCTAGCAGCTTAAATTCTTTTGCAGAGTTTGCCAACATCTTTTTTGGAAACCCAAAGAGATGAATAACATCCGAGTTAACAATGACCCAGTCTTGCAGAATCTGTCACTTCTGCTGTTTAGGAGGGTTTGAGCAGAAACACACACATACACACTACTCTTTAAAATGATAACTTATCATATGTAATGTAACTTTTTATGTATGATTGCTAAGTTGCAGAAAGAAAGCATGGAGAATGGCAATACTCCCCTCTCTACCAAGTGTATTGTGGTCTTTTGTAGATTAAAGGCATGTGGTGGACAGCTAAACTCCACTGCAACAACCCTCTCACTCTCTGAGAGTGAAAGAGGGTGTAGAAAGTATGATGGAAAGGAAAAGGCTTATGAGTTGAGATAAGGATTATTTAATCAAAGGGAAAAGAAAGAGGGAAGAAAAAATAAAATAGAAAAAGCAAAGGCCAAATGGAAGCAAAGAAGAAAAAAAAAATATATTCTCTACTTCCCATCAATGAGCGATATTCAGCCACATCCTGGGAAGCAGGGCTTCAATAAACATGGCAGTAGCTCAGGAGGACAGAGGCCTTCATAAAGAACCCCACCACCACACAGACACTTCTCATTTCTCTTCCCCAGATAATATTGCTCCGTGTGACATCATATGGTGTGGAATATCCCTTTGGTCAGTTTACGTCAGCTGCCCTGGTGATGTCCCCTCCCCACCTCTTGCCCACCCCCAGCCTAGTGGTTGGGTGGGTGGGAGGTCTGTCATAGTCATAGTTGGTCACAGTCATAGTTGACTTGCTGTTATGAAACCTGGTTATACTATTCAATTTTCTTGGAGATAGGCCTTGGTCTCACTGACTTTTTTTTTTTTTTTTTTTACTTTTCCTACCCTCTGTTCAGAAATTTTCATTATTGTATGTATTAAACATCACATGTTGCAAAATAGGTATATATATTAAATTAAAAAATCAATAAATCAATAGAACAGATATGATAGTGTACTCCAAACTCAAGGCTGAGTTTTCTTGAGGTAAAAGGCTCAACTTGGTTTATCTAGGTATTTCAGAGATATGCATTTTACATTTTACAACTCTGTAAAAGAAGCAAACAAAGTAAGCTAGCTAGTCCAGGCCTTTGTTTTAGCATATACATTTGAAAAGAAATAGGCACTCTCAGGGACTCCCAGACCACTTCTTTCCTCCCCCCCCACTTTCTCCTGGACCAGCTGCAGAAACGTTGTCCTGGCCAAGAGAAGTGCTGAATAACTTCCTGGTTTGCTAGTTGTATTTATGAGCAGTTCCTCCCTTGTTACCTGGAGACATGCTTGAAGCAAAGTAACAACCACCATTATAAGAACAGCTTGAAGAGCTGCAGTGCATCACATGCAGTGATGAAAAGATATTCCTTTCACCTACCTATGTTTTTGAAACCAGACCAGCCAGCTAAATTGCAACGTTTGCTGTATTCTCACTTGCCTATTTGTTATCTGTCTAGTAGCTCTGGTGCTATTTTTCCTTTGAACTTATTTTGCATATCAAGTGTTTTATTGAAACTCAGCAAGATTAGATCTATCTGCTTTTTTTTTTTTTTTTTTTTTTTCTATGAAATCAGTTATTTTATCTCAAGTTTGTGGCTACTGACTAGTGTCATCTTGCTTTGCTTTCCTTTTGCAGTTGCAAGTTCTTGTTGCTTGCTTCAGCTCTGATACATCTGTCTGAACAACCATCTGACTCAGTTCATTAAACTCAGAAAGGTGCTTCTCACTTGCCCCCCCTTTTCAACCCTTAAAAAGAGTTCTGTGCAAGGTAAGTGAGTTGAATTGTTTTGCTAATTATCAGAGGGTTTCCAGTGCTAGCACAAGGCACAATGGTGGCAACCTCTCCTTATGCTGGTGCCTATTAGAAAATTATCAGGTCAGTTCTTTGGAAACCTGTATTGTGGTTTACTCTGCTGTTGGTTTGTCTTGGTCTGTAACTTTTCAAAATGTTTTGCAGAGTTTTCTAATTCATTTTTTCTTGTTTTGGGCTATCTGCACCGAATTTATTTTTGACCAGGTACATGTTTAATATTTCTTGAACTACATGTATTTAACCAGTAGAGTACTTGTCTAGTAGCATGTAGTGCTCATGGAATTTAGGAAAGAAATCACCCTTATTTCACCTGGAGTATACTGAGTTTTTGTTTCAGTATACATGTGGTAATTCTGACTTTATCTGAACACCCTGCTTTTGCTTATATTTACAGCATTGCTGTAGACACAAGCAAGAAAATCATGAGAATTACCAGGAGACGCTGAAGAGCATCATAGTTTAACAGGGTTTGTTGCTTTTAAAATGGCACCTTTTTAATCTGAACAAGAAAAAAAGTTCTGTTGGAAAAACTAATTAATAAGTTGTGATGATGACCAACAGTGTAAATGCAGTTTGTTTTAAGTACTCGTCCTTCGAACAAAGTGGATGGATTTAGCATGCTTGCGTAGACATGGCACAAATTCAGAGCAACCATCTTCCTGAAGGAATTTTCTGGTAATTGGGAAGTAGCTAACACAATGGCACTGTGCCATCATCTGAGGAGGGTTATGAACTTCCATAACTTCCATCTGGTTTCAAAAGGGTCCCATAGAAATTGTGGGAATAATTCACCATCTGGGATAAAATGATCATAGAATGGCTAGTGTTGGAAGGGACCTTAAAGATCAGCTAACTCCAATCCCCCTGCCACAGGCAGGGATGCCACCCACTAGGTCAGGTTGGCCAAGACTCCACCCAGCCTGGCCTTGAAGATGTGCAGAGTTTCTCTACCTAGTAGTGAAACCAGTTTCTCTACCTAGCTAGAGTAGTGTTAATACTGCACCAACGTTTCGGATATTGCTGAGCACTGTTGGCACAGCATCAAGGCTCTCTCTCCAATTTCCAACCTTCCCTCTCTAAAAAAGGCTAAGAGTGGGCAAGAGGTGGTGAGAGGACAGCTGACCTATACTGACCAAAGAGATATGCCACACCATAGGGCATCATGAACAGAAATAAAAGCTGGGGGCGGGGGGGAAGGGGGAAGAGAAAAATGTTATTATGAAGGTGTTTGTCTTACAAAGCAACCACTAAGTGTATTGAGGCCCTGCTTCTTAGCAAGTGGCTGGACTTAGCAAGCTTGCTAGTGGGAAGCAGAGATGAGAAGCTTGCTTTTCTTGATCATTCTTTCATTAACCTGCTTTTATCTTAAACCCATAATTTTTTCCCAACCTCAAAATTTTCTTCCATTTTATTATGTACTCTCATCTTACTGAGGAGGAGGGTGAGAGCAGCAGTGTGATGATACCTAGCTAACTACTAGTGCTAAACCTCAATAAAATAACAATAACACTAGAAATATTTACAAGTCATTCAATCTCACCTCTGTGCCTGGCAAGATCATGGAGCAGATCCTCCTGGAAACTATGCTAAGGCATGCAGAAAATAAGGAGGTGACTGAGGACAGCCAACATGGCTTCACTAAGGGCAAATTGTGCCTGACAAAGCTGGTGGCCTTGTACAACAGTTACAGCATTGGTGGATAGGGGAAGAGCAACTGAAATCATCTGCTATATTGGGTTTTGGTGCCAAGGTTTTGGTACTGGGGAGCTGCAGGTATTGCCTCTGTGAGAAGAGTCCAGCAGCTGCCCCATGTTAGATAAGGGACAGTTTCAAATAGCTCCAAAAGGGGCCTGCAGCTGATCAGAGCCAAGTCAATGAATGATGTTGTTTGTGCCTTTGTGAGAGCAGATTTAAGAAAAGGGGGGAAAACAAACAAACAAACAAAAAAAAATAACTGCTGCACAACAGCAGTTGGGACAGTGAGGAGTGACAACCAGTCCCGCAACCCCCAAGGTCAGTGCAGCAGTAGGTGCTCTAGGCACACAGCACAAGTTCCCCTGCAGCCTGTGGAGAGGCCCCTGGTGGAGCAGGCTGTCTCCCTGCAGCCCATGGGTCCCACATGGAGCAGATCTCCACGCTGCAGCCCGTGGAGGAGCCCCCGGTGGAGCAGGTGGATGTGGCCTGGAGGAGGCTGCGGCCCATGGAGAGCCCCCGCAGGAGCAGGCCCCAGGCCAGAGCTGCAGCCCATGGAGAGGAGCCCATGGGGTCTGGGGGGAGCTGCCACCCATGGGGGACCTCTGTTGGAGCCGTTTGCTCCTGAGGGATGGACCCCATGGTATAGAGCCATGTGGGAGCAGTTCTTGAAGAGCTGCTGCCTGTGGGCAGCCGCCACAGGCTCAGTTCAGGAAGGATGGCATCCCATGGGAGGGACCCCTCATGGAGCAAGGGCAGCAAGTGACCAGGAAGGGGTGACAAAGTGTCATGGACTGATTGTGGACCCCCTTCCCTGTTTCCCTGCACTGCTCAGAGGGAGAACACAGAAGAGGGTGGATGGGGGAAAGATGGTTTTAGCTTCTAACTTCTCTAGCTTGTTAGTAATATGTAACAAATTTCATTAATCTCCCTATGCTAAGTCTGTTTTGCCCGTGACAATAGTTGTTGAGTGATCTCCCCGTCCTTATCTCAACCCTTGAGCCCATTTCATTGTATTTTCTGCCCCTTTCCCTTTGAGGAGGGGGAGTGAGAGAGCAGTTGTTGTGGAGATTGGCTGCCCATCTGAGTTAAATCACATCTACCTGGATTTGTGTAAAATGTTTGACGGTGTTCCCTATTAGATACTAGTCTGTAAATTGGAAAGACATACATTTGATGGATGGATCAGTCAGGGGGATTTGGCTGTTTGGTCCTACTCAAAGAACTGTGGTCAAGGGCTCAGTGTCCAGGTAGAGATCAGCAATATGTCTCATGGCTGAATGAAAATGAGATCTCGTTACATTAAGAAGTACACTGCAGCTGTAAATGAACATTTTAACTAAGTCAGTGTGAAGTACTTAAAATCAGATTATGTTTAGCATATTTAGATACATCTTGGTCCCCTCTACTAGGATCTGCATGTGTGTGCCTCACTGGAAATAAATAGAATCATAGGGGGAGAATCCTCTCCCTCACCCTGCTGGCCACACTGCTTTTGATGCAGCCTAGGATATAGTTGTCTTTCTGGGCTGCAAACACATTTTGTCAGCTCATGCTGAGCTTCTCATCCACCAACTACCCCAAGTTCTTCTCCTCAGGGCCATTCTTAATTCATTCTCAGCATTTGTGCTTGGGATTGCCCCAGCCCAGATGAAGGAATAATGGAATTAGTTTTTCTTTTTCTCTTTTGTTTTCTCTTTTCTCATATTTTCCTGGAGAATAGCAAAGGAAAAAGATTCTTGGTGAGAAATCCATTAGACACAAGAGACTCGCAAGTTTTATACCTTCATACCCTTCAGCTGGGATTTGTCTTCAGCTCACACGTAAGAGCGAGGAGATTCTTTTAGTACCAAGAGAGCTAACTCAGTTCTTCACTTAAGTGATGTCTTAGGAAGATCCTAAGATCCTTTATTTTGAAACAGCAATGATTTTTTGCTGATTTAACATTTTTGGGAGCAAAGGGGTTTTATTTTTGTCTTACATACAAAAAAAAAAAAAAAAAAGACAAAGTAAAACTTAAAGATTCAAATAAACTATCTTCCTTTTTCCATTAGAAGTGATTATATTTAAGATCCTCACATCATAATGAAAAAGGCAAGGTCATATTTCCATTCTTTTTCATCTCTGAGCCTCTCCTGTACATACAAAATTTAATTCCTCATCCTACCTTTTTGAGGAAGACTGATACCACCATCCAGCTATTTCTGTATTGCCATTCTGCTGGTTTGTCTGAGATGCTTAAACATGAATGGGAGAAAGATCAGATAACTGCAAAGTCTTAACAAATAATATCCTAGCATGTGTCTGAAAATCCATTAATTTTTAACAAAACTTAGCAGTCATTTTATCTTAACACTTCATTGTTTTGAGCAAAATGTGTAAATTTGGAAGAATTTTGGTAATGTGAATCTTTGCAAGGTGCTTTTTTGCAGTTCTCTACACGGCATTAGTGTATTTTAAACTCATGTTGTACTTATACATGCATTGACAGTTTATCTATGACAGGAAATATAGAAGTTATTGAGTATTTTGTTGTATTGCTTATTATTGGGTTTTAGTTATCCATAATCTGAACAATATAATTAAATTACTTGCAGTGCCTTTTTAAAGAAAAGGTATTTTTGCATCTGCACAGACACTATTGAGAGATACCCTTCTTTAAAAAAATCTTTCCTTTGTTCAAGATCAAACTGATGTTTTTTAATATCTGGTAAAAAAAAAAAAAAAAAAAAAAATGAAGAAGAAAGAAGGAAACTTTGAGAGAGATTTAAAAAGGAATAGTGAGGTTTTTATTTTGTAAAAGATTTAAATTAAACTTTGATTAAGCAGAACTTATTTTTGTCTGATAAAACAAACTTTCCAATTAGCTTTAGTAATATGCTTTACAGAAGTGGGTACTAAGCTCCTGTAAGTCAGACACTGCTTTTGCTAAACTTATCATCCCAAATACTGACCTAAAAAAAATGTATAGCGCATAAGCCCATTATAAATTAAAACAATTTGGAGAACCACAGTAAGGTCTTTTTTTGTTTGTGATATATATATATATTTAAATTCCTATGAAGAATAACCTTTTTTTCCCCTATTTTCTCCACAACTGATCTTAGAAAGGTTATCCCTCAAGGAGTTATAGTGTATACATATCCTCTTTTACCTTGTGTGGCATGAGAATTTTTCCTTAGCCATCAGAAAATATGAAGTTATTCTCTTTTTGTCCATAACTCTGTCAGCTGTTCTTTCTTCTTAGCCCATTCCCCAGCATTTGCCTATATTAATTCATTTAGACTAGAAGCTTTGATATTTACACCAGATCTTGAGCTAATCCTAATTTCACTCTTCAAGTGAATGGGAAGACTGTTCCATACAGAGCTGTGCAACCCTGTACATGCTAATAATCATTTCAAATACAGCTTCCGTCATCTCATTTAAAATACTGATAAACTGCATCCTCTGATGCACTAATACATATGTGTGTATATATAGAGATATATATTTCTCCCACTACTTGGGTTAAGGAATTGAGATATAAATTGTGTAGTGTGCTAAGGAGACTTGGGGAGGAATTGAGGACAAACTGTATATATATTATTCACAGAATCAGAATCACAGAATCATCTAGGTTGGAAGAGAATTCCAAGATCACCAAGTCCAACCTCTCACATAACACTAACAAGTCCTCCACTAAAAAATGTCACTAAGCTCTACATCTAAAACATCTTTTAAAGACCTTCAGGGATGGTGACTCTATCACTTCCCTGGGCAGCCTATTCCAGTGACTAACAACCCTTTCAGTAAAGAAGTTCTTCCTAATATCCAACCTAAACTTCCCCTGGCACAACTTTAGCCCATTCCCCCTCATCCTGTCACCAGGCATGTGGGAGAATAGACCAAACCCCACCTCACTACAGCCTCCTTTAAGGTACCTGTAGAGTGTGATAAGGTTGCCCCTGAGCCTTCTCTTTTCCAGGCTGAACAATCCCAGCTCCCTCAGCCGCTCCTCGTAAGACTTGTTCTCCACACCCCTCACCAACTTCATTGCCCTTTTCTGGACTCTCTCGAGCACCTCCATGTCCTTCTTGTAGTGAGGGGCCAAAACTAAACACAGTACTCGAGGTGCGGCCCCGAGTACGGGGGGACAATCACTTCCCTAGCCCTGCTGGCCAACCTGTTTCTTATGCAAGCCAGGATGCTGTTGGCCTTCTTGGCTGCCTGAGCACACTGCTGGCTCACATTCAGCCAACTATCAACCAAACTTCCCAGGTCCTTCTCTGCCAGGCAGCTTTCTAACCACACATCTCCCAGCCTGTAGCTCTGCTTGGAGTTGTTGTGCCCCAGGTGCAGGATCTCGCACTTGGCTTTGTTTTAACTTCATACAGTTGGCTTCAACCCATCGGTCCAGTCTATACAGGTCCTCCTGCAGAGCCTTCCTACCCTTGAACAGATCGACACACGCACCTAACTTGGTGTTGTCTGCAAACTTGCTGAGGGTGCACTCAATCCCCTCATCCAGATCATCAATAAAGATATTAAAGAGAATTGGCCTTAGTACTGAGCCCTGGGGGACTCCACTAGTGACCGGCCTCCAACTGGATTTAACTCCATTCACCACAACTCTTTGGGCCCAGCTACCCAGCCAGTTTCTAACCCAACGAAGCGTACGCCAGTCCAAGCCAAGAGCAGCCAGTTTCTTGAGGAGAATGCTGTAGGAAACGGTGTCAAAAGCCTTACTGAAGTCAAGGTAGACCACATCCACAGCCTTTCCCTCGTCCACCCAGAGTGTCACTTTGGCATAGAAGGAGATCAGGTTAATCAAGCATGACCTGCCTTTCATAAACCCATGCTGACTGGGCCTGATCACCTGGTTGCCCTGCAAGTACCATGTGATGACACTCAAGATAATCTGCTCCATGAGCTTCCCTGGCACTGAGGTCAAACTAACAGGCCTATAGTTTCCTGGGTCAACCTTCCAGCCTTTCTTGTAGGTGGGCATCACATTTGCTAGCCACCAGCTGAATGGGATCTCCCGCGATAGCCAGGACTGCTGATAAATGATGGAAAGCGGTGTGGCCAGCTCTTCTGCCAGTTCTCACTGTACCCTCGGGTGGATCCCATCCCGCCCCATTGACTTGCGTACATCTAAGTCAAAGTGCTGGTCAAGGATTTTTATTTATTTATTTATTTATTTTAATTCTGTTTCCTTTTTTGTATCTCATGTACTAAAGGATTCCAAGACAAGCTGCTTCTCCTTCTAACTTCTCTGCATTTCTTCTCCTATGAGGAGAAGGCTCCAGGGTGACCTCATTGCAGTTTTTCAATACTTAAGTATTGATTAAAGAGGGCTTAAAAAAGAGACAGAGAACAACTTTTTTTCTCAGTCAAATAATGACAGGACAAGGGGGAATGGTTTTAAACTAAAAGAGGGAAGATTTAGATTAGATGTTTGGAGGAAATTCTTCACTCAGAGGGTGGTGAGGCCCTGGAATAGGTTGCCCAGAGAAGCTGTGGATGTCCCATCCCTGGAGGTGTCTAAGAACAGGTTGCCCTAGGCAACCTGATCTAGTGGGTGGCATCCTGGACCATGGCAAGGGTGTTGGAACTAAGTGGTCTTTAAGGTCCCTTCCAAACCACGCCATTCTATATGCTATATGTTATATTCTCTTTCATGTACCTTCATCACTACAGTACTGACATAAAGTACTATTGCACACTGCAAGTGGGGTGGAAAACAAAAAAGAGTAGCACTTAACTGAATGTAACAGCAGTTTTCTGAATCCCTACCAGTCACAGTAGATGCTCTGCAAAATATCTTCAAATCCTTCACTTCCAGGATTGTTTTGGTTATTGAAGCATTCTTCCTGAATAAGATGCTTGATTAAATTACTATATTTCTAATTTTGTAATTCAAGAACAGACTTCCATTTGCATTTGTATTGTCAGGCAAGGTACAACTTGTCCAGAGAAAGAAGGAATGAGCCTTTCATATTGCCCATATTACTGCCACAGTGTGAGGAGGAGGCCATGAAAGTTTTCTTCCTTCACTGCAGCTAAAATAATTTTAAGGTAATAACTTACATATATTGTGGTATGTGAGACCTATATTTTCATTCTGTTTCTGACCCCTCCCTAATGTAAAATAAATGAATTAATGGCAGTTCATAGAGTGTCTTCAAAAGATGCTGTCATGAGAATTCTTGATGTTAAAATCCTTTTCTTGGCCCATTCCTTGGCTATCTTGATCATTAGGAGCCAACATACATTGCTGGGACTGCATGTTTTTTGATATGATCATAGAAGAACTTGAATGTACAGCTGAGGCTCATCAAAGTCTGTGAGACCAGTAACATTACCTTTGCTCTTCTCTTGGTGATTTGGTTGACTCTCTGGAGAGATAACAAACTCAGATTGGGAATACAGAGAAACTTTAGATTTGAACATCAAGAAAAAAAGTAACTTAATGCATACTGGGAAGATGGGCACTTTTTCTTATTTACAGAAAGTGGGAAAAAAGGATGAATTTGTTTATGGTAGAATAAAAATTACATAGTCAAGAGTTTTCCTAGCTTGGGGCACAGAAAAATGCTTGCAGTGAGACAGTGGGAAAATCTAGGTGAAAACAAATCCATGGGAAATCTTACTGTCTCCTGACAGGCTCTGGTAGAACAATCATGTGGTGTATCACAGGAAACACAGATCAGCCAGGATAAATCAGCAGAAGAGTCCATGGACATGGGGCATCCAAACAGCAGCTTCCATAGAGTGTCTTTTCACCATAAATTGGCAGAATCTGAAGTCCTGCGCACATAACACACATCAGTTCAGTTCAACAAATCAAAACTTTATTTCAGCTACACTGAGGCTTTTTTCCTGCACTTGGAATATCAACTCACTTTAATGGAAACTGCATTTGTTTTAAAAACCCTTCTGAAAGAAAACTCCTTACTAAGTCAAATACCATATATATTTGAGCAGGAAATGGCTTTCATTTTTAAAAACTTTTTCACATTTTTTATAGTTCTTTGGTATAACATCACCCTGGCTACATGGCATATTACTGTATGATTTTAGATGATGTAGAAATGATAACTCAGCTTGTCAAGAGATAAAGATATTTGAGGTAGTCACCTTAGAAGTATAATCAATATAATCAAGGTTATCACTACTCTTGAGAAGACAGCTAAAACACGTTGGATGCTTCTACTCTATTTCTCCCTTTCATATGAAATTATTTGCAGTTATTTCCTCAATTCCATATGAAATTATTTACAGTTATCTCCTCAATTTAATGGTGGAGGAATGTGATATCTAACTTGAGGGATGTCTTTTCCCCTCTCCGTCATCCATCTCCCACTAAAAACTTGTCTAACTTCAAAGTTTTCACAAGTTAAAATCTGGTTACCACAGCAGCTCTCAAAATATATCAACATGCCTTAAAAATAAAAACACTTATTCAAAGGCTCTGCAGCTGTCCATGGCTTCCTTGGTGTCGGATGTGTACTTCTTTCCATTTGGTCCAGACTGAAAGGCTGGGAAGATGACCTGTTGGCACTCACTGCTTAAAGCATTCATGTGTAGTGCTCCAGTATTAGAAGTTAAACCCTAATTTTACTGGGGGCGCTTGCAGCATGCTGACCTGGTTACCCAGTGAATCATGGTGCTGAGTTTTCTTTGAAGGTTGCTCTGCCTTGGGATTCAGTCTTTCCAAACAGCCCCTTCACTACCTTCAGTGAGTTTTGGCATAAATTCATATTGCTGTGAAAGTTTTCTTTTCATAGTGCTTATATGTGTCCATATGTTTAGCTTAGGATTTTACCGAAAGAAAATAGATCAACAGAAAGCTTTCATAACCATAGCATACACTGTTCATACATATCTTTATGCATATACATGCACAAACAGTCAGTTCTGTATTACCAAATTCAATCTGATACAGTACGTTAACCTTTTTTTTTTTTTTTTCAAATGCCATCCAAAACCAGAAATATACCAGATTCTATTGTGAAATTGTATATTTACTGTATTCAAGTCATCCTACAGAAAAGGGAAGAAATAACAGACTTAGTGAACATTTTGTCCCTAAAACTTCTTAAACCTTCCTTATTGCACAAGTAACCACAGAGTATTTTCTGCCACAGCTGTTTTTCATGTCTGATGTAATTGTTTTGTTAAACATTATTTGTTTGCATTAACCAGATACTGTTATTACTGTGGATACTCATTAAAACATGCCCCGTGCCACTCTGAGGCTGGGATTTTCAAAACTTCATAGGATTGGCTTACTTTGCAGAAATGACCTAAATGGTAAAGGCTCCCATTGGATCTCTTTCCATGTTTATCAACAGTTTTATAATTGTGTATAGTCAAATATAGTTACATTAACCTTAAGAACAAGCATAACCAGCAAGTACAAATTTGGAAAAAACAGAAAATAAAAAAGTGTAGACATGACAGAAATGTCAGTGAATATTTGTGACAAATTCAACATTTAACATTTTGCTATTTTTTTTTTTAGATAGAGTGCAATTTTCCTGCTAAGCTTAAAATGTATTTTTTTCCTGAATACTGACCAAATACAATTTGGTCACAACTACTTTGTGCAGTTTTAAGATGCCTGGTGGTGTCTAGAATCATGCTAATTAAAAAACACCACTTCCAAATGACATTTAATTGCTCATTATAGAGAAATCCAGATACCATGCTACCACACTGCCAGGGTTTGACAAGAACAGTATTTATAGGCTGTGAAGAAGAAAATGGGCCCAGGACATAGCAAATAATGCTATCTGTGGCCCTGTCTTAATACTTCTGGACTACAAAATAGTCACATGCACTTGCTTGAAATGCATTAGCATGGTTAGTATGCTTGTTAATCAGCATTAAAAAGGCTGTCATGTGAATCTAATTTGGTTGAGATTGTATGAAAATACTGATTTGCCTGTCAAGAAAGAGCTTTAAAAATCTGTCAAAGTTAATGGATGAGGAAACACTATAATATATACAAAGTAAGTGTAAAAAGGCAGATCTTGACCTTTTACTCATCTCTTTTTTTTTTTTTTTTTTTTTTTTTTTTTTTTTCAAAGTATAAAAGGAGGTTACCCAATGACATTCACAACTGGTTAGCAGAAATATTTTCACTGATTATGTTTTCCTTGTGGAAGACATTGCTGCAGCCAATGGCAGGGCATAGTCAGGATTCCAGAAAGAATTGAATGTTTTTATGGATAGCAAAAATATCTCCATGATTAAATGTATCTGGGGAAATATTTCAAATCATACAGACAACAAAACAAATTACACTGATCACTTCTCCTGTGAATGGCTTATTGCATATCTGCTATTGATGGATGGCTTGTATCATTCTTTCAAGCTTTCTGGTCCTTTCCCATCTATAGCATAGCTCCCTTTCTTTCAGTCTGACAGCATTGCAGTTAAAACCTGTCGGGTGTGTTCTCCCATCCACTCCTATGAATTTCTTCTTTCACCACTAGCAAATCAAAAATCTTCTGGGAAGTGCTGGTCTGGGAGCTGTTATAGCCATGGTTCCCAAGCCTCTCAGATGAGGTATGAGTTTATTAACAGGGAGGTACCAGGTGCATCTGTAGCACTGTAGTGTGGTCACTTGGCTCTGCTGGATACAATCTGGCTCTAAAGATGCTCTGAGAGGTTCAGACACAAAAATGATGAGAATCCTCCCCTAGAGCCTTTCTTACTAGCCATTCACAAAATGAGGTATAGGATGGGGTAGGACAAGAGTCTCAGAAAATTTGACAGTGCTGTGTCTTACTTTGCTTCCTTGTTGCATGTTTGTTAGCAAGATGGCTTTAGAAACAGCAGTTAGAGAAATGAAAGTTTAATTTTAATGAAATATAAATGAGTTCATTAAGCACTTTTCCATCTTTTGAAATCTGCATTATGATTTCTGGTGTAGCTTTCTGTAACAGATTCTGTAACAGAATCTTCTCCCTCTCCTTGGTAGCTTTTTACTCACAGGCACAAAGATTTTTGTGTTCATCATCTGTCAGTCGGCATAAGGTACCTTGCGTATCCAAACTGTTGCACTGACAAGATTGTCTATTGCAGTACCTTTATATTTCTGCAGTCCCATTAACAATCTTTCATTATGTGGTACAGCACAAGCTGAATTTCAAACCGTCACCAGTACTTAAAACTACACATGCAAAGAAAAGTGCTTTACAGTCTTAGAAAACTCCAAAGAACATTTCAGCATGAAGTTGATGCTGCAGTTCTGAATGGAATGAACAAGTGAATAAAAGCCTTGAAAAAAGACAACCTCTCACCTGTAAGCTTCTTGCTGTTTATGGGCTGATATTCTTTGTTACTTTACATTCTGTCAGTTGGGTCTCTAGTCTTGGTGGAATAGGAGAGACTTGCATGCTGAACCAACTTTAAGGTACTTCTCCACTTAATGAAATCCATGAGTCCAGTCAGATACCTGGACTGTTCACTGACACTAGAGAGAAACAATTGTCCTATGCATGTAAAAATGGTGAACCAAGCTAACTAGAAATCATATGAGCAGACCTCTGGGAAAGGCCAAGAAGCAGAATGGAGCCATGGAGTCATGTGGGATAATTTCTGCTGGGGTTCTGCCTCAGTAGAAAATTCTGCTGGGGGGGAAAGAGCTCTCGAGGAAAAATAGCTCACTTAAACCAGCCATAGCACTCCTGAAATGAGAACATGCTGATGAAGTGATGCTGCATTTCCTAGTGGGTTCAGATGAAAATCCAGTCAATCAATCATGCCTGGCTGTTTTCTAAATTTGTAATGTATCTGACTTGAGTTCCTTACCCATAGAATACAATTTTCTATTTCTCTGTCTAGTCTGATAACAGCTTAAGTGACAGACATATATTCTGCTTGGATAAAATGAAGGAGTAGAGTTTCAGGAAGACACCAGAAACCAATTTTGAATAAAAAGTAGCAAGTAAGACTATTCTAATTGCATAGTGACAGCTTTGTCAAAGAATTAATGTCTAATGGTTGAAGGACACACTAGGAACCTTATGCTCGAGTCTGCACTGACCTACTTTACAGTCTTGGATGAATCATTTATTTTCTCTTTGGCTGTATCATCATTCAGCAAGGTACCTCTTGAAATACAGGAATGTAAACCTTTCTTTTTATCCATTTAGATTTTTAGGGGAGTTGTCTGCTTTAGTTTTGTTTTTATTCTTTCATGAAATGTTATATATCTGTAATTGCATGCTTTTATTAAAAATGTTGGCTGCATTATGTTTGGAGAATGTTGTTGCTGAACTATTTGTCTGCAAAACTGAAACTCTAAGGTCCTTAAAACTGTTATATTTTTCCCATACACTGATTTCTTTATTTTTTAAGACACTGAAGAAAGCATTGAGTGTATCTGTTCAAAGAAATTCTTTGCTTATGTTATGGTCTCTGTTAGTTGTTCCTTGACAACTTGATCTCTATTATAAGTTTTGTTTTTTTTCAGACTTTTTGTTTCCATGACAGCTCTTCATCCCTCAACCCTTCCTGCTCCTTTGGTTTGGATATTATTTACAACTGGTCTTCTGATGATTGTGGCTTGGGGGTAACTATAATGTCTAGATTGTGTGTCCTCTTACCTACCTAAACTCTGATCTCTTCCCAGACTGGAGAAGACCTTTCATCTTCTTTCAATGTATTTCTTATTTTGTATGTGGGTCCACCAGTTGCATTTCCTTATATTTTGCTAGCTCTCTTCCTGAAAGTACTTTCGAACATACTCTGAGCACAGAATCATAGAATTACAAAATCAGAGTGGATTGGGTTGGAAGGGACCTTAAAGATCTTTTAACTCCACCCCCCCTACCATGGGCAGGGACACCTCCCTCTAGATCAGGTTGCTCAAAGCCCCATCCAGCCTGGCCTTGAACACTTCCAGGGATGGGGGCAACTTCTCTGGGCAACCTGTACCAGTGCCTCACCACCCTCATAGTAAAGAACTTCTTAACATCTAATCTAAATCTACTTTTAGTTTAAAGTCATTCCCCCTTGTCCTATCACTACACTCTCTGACAAAGACTTCCTCCTCAACTTTCTTGTAGGCCCCTTTTAGGTAATGGAAGACTGCTGTAAGGTATCCTTAGAACCTTCTCTTCTCCAGGCTGAACAACCACAATTCCCTCAGCCTGTCTGCACAGGAGAAGTGTTTCAGGCCTTTTATAATTGTTGCCCTCTTCTGGATTTATTCTAACACATACATGTTCTTCTTGTCCTGGGGACCCTGGAGCTGAAAAAAGAACTCCAGCTGGGGTCTCACAAGAGCAGAACAGAGGAGAATCACTTCCCTTGCCCTGCTGGCCACACTTCTTTTGATGCAGCCCAGGATAAAGTTGACTTTCTGGGCTGCAAGTGCACATTGATGGCTTATATGGAGCTTTCATCTACCAACACCCCCAGGTCCTCTTTCTCAGGGCTGTTCTCAGTCCAAACTCCAACCAGCCTGCATTTGTACTTGCAATTGCTGTGGCCCAGGTTCAGGACCTTGCACTTGGCCTTGTTGTAACCTCATGAGGTTCACACAGGCCCACCTCTCAAGCTTGTCCAGGTGCCTCTGGAGGGCATCCCTTCCCTCAGGTGTGTTGACCACACCACACAGCTTGGTGTCAGCAGCAAACTGGCTGAGGGTGCAATTAATCCCACTGTCCATGTGTGATGTTTTCTCTCATCTAGGCAGCCAGCCTTCACCACAACTGCTCTCACTACCTATCCTCAAAACGAAAGGGAGAGAAAATATGATGAAAAGGATCAAGGGTTGAGATAAGGACAGGGAGATCACTCAACAATTATCATCATGGGCAAAACAGACTCAGCACAGGGAGATTAATGAAATTTGTTACATATTACTAACAAGCTAGAGAAGTTAGAAACTAAAACCATCTTTCCCCCATCCACCCTCTTCTGTGTTCTCCCTCTGAGCAGTGCAGGGAAACAGGGAAGGGAGTCCACAATCAGTCCATGACACTTTGTCTCTGTCACCCCTTCTCGGTCACATGCTGCCCCTGCTCCCCGCAGGGTCCCTCCCATGGGATGCCGTCCTTCCCCAGATGAGCCTGTGGCGGCTGCCCACAGGCAGCAGCTCTTCAAGAACTGCTCCCACATGGCTCTGTACCACGGGGTCCATCCCTCAGGGGTAAACGGCTCCAACATGGGTCCCCCACGGGTGGCAGCTTCCCCCAGACCCCCTGCTCCTGCATGGGATCCTCTCCATGGGCTGCATCTCTGGCCCAGGGCCTGCTCCTGTGGGGGCTCTCCATGGGCCGCAGCCTCCTCCAGGCCACATCCACCTGCTCCACCAGGGGCTCCTCCACGGGCTGCAGGGGAACTGCTGCTGCGTGCCTGGAGCACCTCCTGCTGCACTGACCTTGGGGGCTGCGGGACTGGTTCTCACTCCTCACTTTCCCAGCTGCTGTTATGCAGTAGTTTTTTCCCTTTCTTAAATCTTCTTTCATGGCAGTCCAACAAACATCATTCATAGCTCAGCTCTGGGCAGTGGCAGGTCCCTTTTGGAGCCAACAGGAGCTGGCTCTGCTCTGACATGGGGCAGCTGCTGGGCTCTGCTCACACCTTGCAACTAAGCCCTTACCACATAAACCCAACATGAGACATCGCCAACAAAGGTGTTCAACAGCACCAGTCCTGATACTGATCCCTGAGGAACACGGCTCATTACTGATCTCCACTTGGACATTGAACCATTGACCACTACTCTTTGAGTGTTATTATACTGCCAAATCCTTACCAACTGAGTGGTCCATCTGTCAAATCCATGCCTCTCCAATTCAGAGACAAGGATATCATGGGGGACAATGTCAAATGCTTTGCACAAGTCCAGGTAGATGTCAGTTACTCTTCCCCTGTCCACCAATTATGTAACCCCACTGTAGAAGGCCATCAGACTGGTCAAGCAAATGTCATCTACTCCTAATGTTCCATATTGGCTGTCACCAATCAATTTTTATTTTTCATGTGCCTTAGAACAGTTTCCAGGAGTATCTGCTCCATGATCTTGCTCATCACTGAGATGATACTAACTGGCCTGCAGTTCCTTGACTCTTCATTTTTTCCTTTTTTTTTTTTTAAAAAAAAATAAAAATAAAAATAAATGGGGATTGTTTCACCTCTTCCAGTCAGTGGGAACTTCACTGGACTACTATGACTTCTCAAATAAGATAGATAGTGGTTTAGCAACTACATCTGCCAGTTCCCTCAGGACACAGAGATACATCTCTTCAGGTCCCATGAACAGTAAAGACTGAGGGAAAAATCACTGAGAACCTCAGCCTTCTCCATATCCTGGGTAATATGATGCCACCTATTATTTATGGAATATCTTCAGTCATTCCTATTTATCTTCCGTTATTCTCCCTTAAATTCATCCATAAAACCCAACGTTTTCTTTCTTGTCTGCTGAATGGCCATACTAATAATTTTAAGTATCCACAGCTTGCATGAAGCAGCTGATCCAACCTCAGAAGGTTGAAAACAGGACATATTATCTCCTCTATTCTTTCTTTTTGTTTTATCCTTCTGGAGCTCTGTCCTGCAGACCTCTCTGGACAGTCCATAATCCAGGAATACTATGTGGAAGAATATTGCGCACAGTTATAAATTGCACTGACAGCTTATGCTCTCTTTTTGGCTCTTTGTTTATCTTAAATAAGACCAATGAAATCAAATAAGTCATTTACTAATTCAGGATAAGAGAAGGATCTGGCTTCATAAAATTATCTTTTTGGAACATTGAAAGGTATGACTTCACCCCACTGAAATAGATATGTTCCACCCAACTTGTTTTTTCTTCCACTTTTTTTCACATGTGAGCTCTGTGCCATTATTTGACTGCAATATCAATCTCAGAAGTGAAAGCTTTTTATCAGTCACAAAACCATGTGATATCTAGTTCTCTAAACTTGTGTGGTCATTTTTTTTTTTTTTTTTTTTTTTCTCCACATAGCATGAAATATTCTACAATCCTTTTATTCTAGTCTGGCTAAAATCTGTCCTTTTCCTATGGCACTCTGTTTTGTCTGTACTCCTACTCAGAGTTATTTCACTAGCTTATCTCCTTTCATTATTGTTTAAAGGGAGAAAGTGTTGCCAGTTGCTAGTTGATAAAATAAGAAGTGAATGACAGCAACCTACAATTTTATGAAAGAATCTGGTTTTAAAATTTAAATGTAGCTGGCGTCACTTATCTTCGTATAGCTTCTGCCTATGTGGAAAAAAAATCTCTCTTTTTATAACTGCTTGTCAGCTGAATAATAGAATGGGGGGGAGCCAACTTGAAAGACATGGCTGATTGGTGCGATTGAAAAGGCCTTTACAATTAGAGTTCTGGCAGAACACAAAAAAGAAATTGTCTGGCCATGAAGAACGGAGCCTACTTTAGAATTCCCTTTTCTCAGCCAGATAGCATGCATCACTGTTCATGCATTCTCTTGACATTGAATAGAGGACTTCAGAACTACCACCCCAAATTATCCCTTACTGTTTGGTTCTATTTGTGATATTTGTTTGGGGGAGGAAAAAAAACCTCTATTACTGACTGTAATGGCATGTGGCTAAATTCCATTCCATTTATGCACTTAATCTCTTAAGCTTGTTTCCCCTCCCCCCATCGGTATTGCAACACACACTTTACTTTGATTAACTCTTTTCATATGATGGGAAGAAAAACAAAGTTCTTCCCTTATTCTCATCTTCCCTCTCTTCATTTGATTTTACTTCCTTCTCCCCCTCCCCTTGCCCCCAGACTCCACTTCTAACAGTTGTGTATGTGAATCAAAAGAGGAAGGAAGCCCTTGCAGGTGTGTTTTGGATTACAGTGGTAGAACAATAGGGCAGCCTTAAATTAACTCTATACCTATTCACAGAGAATATTTGTTCCCTCATCTCCAGTGTTATTTAATATTTGAAACTGTCGCCTACTAAGCAGTGTACCTGGTGAAGAGAATAAGCTTTCATTTCTATTTGAACTACTCTATGTCACACAGTTAATACCCCAGATTTAAATTCATTTATTCTTAAATAATGATCCATATGAGAGTCTCCAAGCACAAAGAAGTAACAGAATATGTACAATGGTGACATGCATTTCCCTGCCTTGAAAACAGAAGTGGGGGAGGGAGGAAAGATGTTGATAATGGCATGCATTTGACTCCTTCTTGCATGTAAAATCAACATGCTAAATATTTATTTTATATTTCCATAAATCTTGCAGATTTAAAAACACCCCTGTCAAGGTAGCTTTCATCATTTTTACACTATATGTTTTTAAATTGCTGTTATATATAACAACCACTGAAAGCTTAACAGTGACATTTCTTTCCTGACTGAAATTCTTGCTGTTTGCAGTTACAGAGCTGCTCATTAGGGCTATTTTTATCCTTTCTTTTAAAGAAGTACAGGAGAATGTGAAGCTTCCAAATCCTGACAGTAGCTAGAGAAGGGGATAAGAAGGGTCAGCCTTAGTTCTATTCCTTTTCCTTTTTTTCTTTTCTTTTCTTTTCTTTTCTTTTCTTTTCTTTTCTTTTCTTTTCTTTTCTTTTCTTTTCTTTTCTTTTCTTTTCTTTTCAGGAAATAAAATCACTGATTACCCTGGCAAGAAAAACAAACAAACAAATAAACAAAAACACAATATTTTTATTACAGGAGATATCACATCTTAAGAACAACATCTTGTTTTGGGGGAAGGGTAAAACACATATTTAAAGTTGGGGGGTTGTGATGAAAATATATATATATATTTTCCCATGAAATAGAGAATATATGTTTAAACAACTCTCCACATGAATTCTGTAAATTACTCAAGACTTGCTACAGCCTTTTAAGAGAGTGTGAGGTGGCTGACATTGTTGGCTATGTTCCCCGATCCTAACATTTCCTCTGCAGCAAGGCTGAGAGAGAGGTGTACCAGTACTTGAATATTCAAATTATGCTATGGATCTTTTGTGGAAACTCTAAAGCTGTATCATACTTTGAGGACATTTTTGCATTCTGAATTACAGCAAACAATAAGAAAGATTCATCTTTAACTGCTTTGTATTGGTTACAACATGATTTATCTGACGAGACTCATGGAGGAAGGTATCTTATTATGGAGTAAGTTTAGCCTTGGTCTAGCGTCATGTTGAAGGCTTTCCTAGTAAACATGACTATATATGAGTTAATGAGAAAAAAAAACTAATTTGAGCTGGGAAGACAAACGTGACTTGAGTATTGGTAGCCAACTTATTTTCACTTGTGCTGTTGCCTTGAATGCTAGTGTGGTTTAATGGAGTAATCTGTTGGGTCATCTGTTCTTGTACAGACCTTGGATTTATTTTTGTACCATATTGGTGAAACCACAGTTTAAGACCAACTCCTAGGCCAGCTATAAGGATGCAGCTTTAATTATCTGGTGGCTGTGTTCTTCAATGCATCATCTTTATGTTGTTCAATCCAAAATTGCTCTGGACTGGAACTGCAAAAGTTTGATCCCAGGAGATTTACTCTAAGCTCTGGATATCCACTCCTCACTCCCTCCTCCTTCCTCTTTCAAATCTAGGTCAGCCCAAAGTGATAGAAATGCAGGCAACTGGAACTGCTGCCCACTTTGCAAATTTGGGTTTAAGTGTGTAATGAAGGATGATTGTGCTACCTGGAGTTATTCTCCTTGGTGCACAGCTGAGATTTCTTTCCTCACTTCAAACTCAGAGAGCTTCTATTGCTCCGTGCATGACCACTGGTCTGCCATCACCCTAAGAAAGCATCACATGCTTTCTTAATGCAATAGTCTTGTAAAGAATTTATCCCCATGAAAGTGGAGAAACAGGTTGGTACACTAACAAATGAAAATCCAAAGGCAAGTCTAAATCTTCATTCAAACTCACCATGAAAGTGACCTTTGCTCTGATTTGAAAGACCATTTCTCTTACTGGTAAATGATATTACTCTGAAGGACAAGGGTGCTGTTTAACAGTATAAAGGTTTTCACTTAACAGTACCACTTCTATGCTGGAGCTCATAGCAAATTTTAATCCTTCTGCAAAGCTTTAAATCCTCTCCCTCCTATGTAAATTTCTTCACACTTTAAGCTTTCCTTCCACAGGCAGAATTCATTTTTCTCCGTTTGTGAATCAGAAATAGTGTTCCAGGGACCTTGAGAGGTCAGCTAGTCCAATTTCTCCCCCAGCACAAGCATCTCTCAATCACTCCTGCTAGTGTTTTGAAACTTTTAAATAACATCAACTAATGGAGAGACTGTACTTTTCCTAGGAAACCATCATTTAAACTATAATATATTGATTCTCCTCTTCCAAATCTATGCTGTTGCAGTTGACATCTGTGTTGGCTGGACCTCCCCAAACACGCTCAGCAGAAGTGCAGTGCTCCTGGGTCTGTATATGACAAAGCAGAAGATCCAAGGCAACACTGATCTATCTTGTTTATCACAATGGCGGGTCTACTCTAAAGCTTAAGTGGGTGCTCAGTTAAGTGTCAATGCTACTAATGACTTAAATCCAAACATCTTTCTGAGGTGGTTTATCTCTGATTGTTAGGTGCTGGTAAGGAGCAGGGTTATAAAACAGACTAACAAAGTTTGTCTTTCTCCACCTATTAATGCTTTTTCTGAAACTTCAACTGAGGAGTTGTGTTCATAGTCATCCTTAAGAAAATTAATGAAATATTTCTGTATCAACAAGCAAATGTCACTTGGTATGTTTGTGAAAAGGGGCTTAAAATTTGAGCAACCACCATTTTTTGTATGTACATAAATAAACCCAGTTTGATACAATTATGCAAATAACTATTAATTATCATCATAATCAAAAGAAGTAAGATTCTTATTTTCTCTGAAATGATTTATCCTTATCAATTCCAGGCACAGAGCTTTTTCTAATAAATAATTTAGACAATTTATGTAAGTCTTGATCTCCTCTTCACAGATTCCTGTTCAACATCTTTGGGAAAGTGCTTTCTGTATACCATTACACAGAGAATAGGTCTAACAAACTATCATCTGAACATTAAGATAATTGGAAGGAAAGAATAGAAGTTCTTCCTCTTTATTTATCCCTAAAAACACCTCTCAACTCTGTTTATATTTAATACAAGTGTTAAATTTGGGTGGATTAATACTGACTATAGTCTAAACCGTTTAAGGAATCTCAGCCCAAAGTAGAACTTTATCTGACATTAATTTGAATTACTTCTACTTGTGTCAGCACTATTTAAAATGAATCAATGAAGGTTTCAGAAGAAAAAGCCTTGTCATCTACTCCCAAATGGACTAAATTAATTAAACTCTTGGAACCAAATCTATGACATGTTTTATATATTGTTACTTTTTATGGATTTGCTGCTGATATTGATTGGATTGAGAAGATGAACTTTTTTAATAAGATAAAAAAGGAGATTTTTTGGGAGTTGTTTTTCTTGTTTTTGTTTGTTTGATTGATTGATTGGTTTTTAATGTATTTGTACAAATTAATTCCAAGGTGATAAACAGTAGAACTGTTCTAGGTAAACATGCCAAGAACTTCGCAACTGCAGAAGGAGAGAAGACATTTTATTTAACTCATCTGTTCCCAAAAACACAACTTGTGGAAGATTGCTCTTTTATGAAGTGTGTTAACATGCTGGGAAAACAACCCCTTTTGGACTGGAGATATTCTCACACACAGCTTTTCCTCCTATGAAGAACTGTAAGTGACAAAAGAGAAAAGGAACTAGCAATTCTGTAAGTTTGACAGTTAATAGAGAGGGAAAATATCTATTAGCTTAAGCTAAACTGTGTTGTAAAGCTTTAGGAGGAGATGTTCAAGAGCTAATGATGGTCCAGTGAGGTTAATCTCCCTAGGTAGTCTGGACTGTCATCTGAAGGAGTTCAAGTTGGTCTAGTTGGTTGAATTGAAATTCTCACTGGAGAGCTATTTCTCCCTTAGGAGGGACCTCTGGCAAGCTGGCATCATAGGCTTCAAATAGTCTTTAAGAACACAAACATGGAGACCTCTCACAGGATAGGAACATACCAAATTATCCTGCAGCTAATCCAGGTTTGGGCGTGAAAGGTAAAAACAGATTTCCATCCAGCATTTTATGTGAAAAATAATTATCATCTCCAGTGACTGACTGGATCTCTACATATGTAGCACACCGTCCCCAGATTTCTGCTTCACAGTGGGAAGTGGTGAAACAGTAAGCAAAGCCTCACAGGTGGGCTTTGTCTACAACTCCTCAGGTGTGCTCCATGTTCCTATTGCTCCCCCAGCAGTGAGAAGGGCACCTGGACAAGTGGCCTCATGATGGCCTTTTGCCTTGCCTTGTGGCACTTCAGCATGCTTGGGTGTAGGGCTAGGCTGGCTGCCTTTGCCTGCAGTTCATCATGGCTCTTACATAGGTTGTGCAAGAGGAAAGTGGGAGCATAATCTGGCTGATTGAACAGCAACAAGCATTCCCATTATTCTTGTAAAATCATTATCCATTTCTAGGTTATAGGAATATGCAACCATTTGGCAGGCACCCAAAAGGACATGCCTAAATCCCCATGTCTGTACAGAACACACTAGAGTAGGATCTTGATCTGTGACTCAAACAGATAATGCAAACAAAAACATGAATAATGATTAATAACTGACTATATAAGAGGCTTCAGATCGTATTCCTATTTAAAGTAAAGACTGGGCTTAATAAAGATGCCTTAAGTTGTGCTAAGATGCAGTATCATAAGTGAGAGTAGGTTTATAGCCTGTAACATTTTCCCAACTTACTTTCTGAAAATGCTTTTTTACATCTGATTTTATTTCAGGACAAAAAGTATTTTCAGTCCTGCAATGACTTACCAAAGATAACAGGAAAGAAGAATGGAAGGAAAATGAAAAAGAATGTAAATGTCTGGTTTAATTATTTCTGTATCTTCCAACTAGATAGGTGTGCACAGTTAATTGCAAAAATGATTAAGACAAATGCTATTAATCGCCATTTAAATCTATTTTAGAATAGGAGAAATGTTGATAATGGGAATAAGCTTAACCTAGGCCAACCCACTTTACCAATAATAATAGATTTATTGAGTGGAAGGTGAATGAGGGTGCAAAAAAAGCCTGAATAGCTGTTGGAAAACTGCAGTATGAGTGGTTCTCTAGAGGGTCTTCAAATGCTCAGAGGACTGGGACAGTAAGAGGAACCTGGTTTCCTATATTTTGACTTCTTTTTAGAGAATGAGTTCTATCAGAATAAATGTTTAGTCTTTTCCTTGATTTAATTTTCAGTGATGAAGCAGTATTAATAAAGTGGTAGTTGCACCAGTGCAGGAATCTAAGTAAAAGTAAAGGGAAAGATACTAATTCTTGATATAGAAGGGACGGAAGAATTAATTTCCTGGAGGCAATTTCTGATTTAATCCATGACATGAAATCCTCAATGCTTATCTTGGTGTTTATCTAGTTTCCTTTTGTGGCTCAGAGTTCAGTGACAGTCAGTCCAGATGCTGTTGCATACATCAAAAATATTTGGTTATGAATTATTATTACTGATGTTGAAGCTGTGGTTGCTGTCTTAGCAGGTATTGAAAGGCACTGCAATAAAGATCTGGGTGCCTTCTTCTCTGGATCATGTTCTTTTAGTTGTAAAATTCTCCCTGGAACGGCAGACCATCCAAAAATTGCATTCACCACTTCTCTTGTGTGGTCAAAGACTGAAGTACAGGCAATAGTGTCTCCTCAAAGCTTTCTATCACTTCTGTCTCTATTTCTTTCATGGTTTTCTCTCTTTCTGGTACGAATGGGTTGGTATGTATCCAGAAAAAGTCCTTTAAAATGTTTTCTATATTATCACCTGTAATTTGGTCATGCTGATTTTATCCCCAAGGCCAATTGTAAATTGAATTATAGCATGGGGAAAAAAAAAAAAAAAAAAAAAAAAAAAAAAGAGAGAGAGATAGAGGAGAGAGAGAGAGAGAAAACAAAGCACTTTAAATAATGTAAATGCTTAGGTTTTCAGGTGTTTTGTTGTGGGTAATGTTCATTGCTATAAAAATGAACTTAAATGGGCCTATGAGCTGCACAGGCAATACGTTGGCTTTCTACCAACATGTTCATGTCATAAAAACACTGAAGGAACCAGTTGTTCAGATATTTATAACAGATTTCAAAAACTTATTATTTTTTTATGGCTGGTATAATAAAATGTTGCTTTTTTTTCACGACTTATTTTAGTCCTTGTGTAACACTGCATTTATTTATTTATATATTCATCTATTTATTTATTTATTTATTTTAATGTAATTAATGTTTATGGCTTTTGGCATTTCCCAAGTAGATCAATAACATCATGTGGCTTTTAACATTATTTCTGAGAAAACCGCTGACACTTTCAGGGCATTCTGAGAGAGGGCTTTGTGTGTGACCAGGTTATTTGTCCATTCACTGTGAAGTAACAAGGATGAAAAATAAGCCAAACTTGACATTTTTGGAAACTGGTGTTGTTTCTCTCATAGAGAAAATGAGGCTGACATTTTAAAGTATTCAGTGAATGGTATGTAAGTAATGCTGTGCCACTGATTTACTGTGCAATCAGCCAAAGTGATCTGTCTGATTTCACAAACAGCGATTTCTGGAGAAGGGGGAAAGGCATGATAAAATGTTCTAACAAGCTAATAGGCTTACAAGGATGAATTAAAAAATATTGGGAAATGTTTTTGCAGTGTTCCTAACTATCTCTCTTCCAGTCTTAGGCTGGTAATTTAGGACAGGTATGAGCAAATGTGAGAAAAGTTTCTCTATATATTCCTTCCTGTACACCTAATGTCTTGCCTTGTGAAGACAGTGATAGGTAGCTAATGCTGTTGAAACAGCCAGCAGAGTCTAGCTGGCAGAGTCAAGTATGACCTGTAGGCTTGTTTAGGACTGAATGTAGGACTTTATCCTGTGGGAATATGGATTTAAAGACATACAATACCTTGTACCAAAGAAATACTCTTGAGTGTCTAATCTAAATTAATTTCTACCCCTGCCAAGGAAGCTGCTTGGGCCAATTTTTGGCTTTATTGTGTTAGGAAAGAAGGGATAAGGAAAATGAGATTTATTTTTATTTTATTTTATTTTATTTTTTTACCATTTTCCCTGTCACATACAATTTTACTCCTAAGATTACTTTTTCTAGGCAGTTTTGATGTTTTCATTTCTGCTCCTTTTCCTTCTTATCCTCTGTGTCCAGCTGTGGTATTTATCCTGAATGGTAAGAAGGCCAAGAAGTAGAACCTACATTATCCTTTTTAGAGTACTACAACTCTGGCACAGCACTTTCCTTTACCCTCTGGAAAATAGTGTATTTCCCATGGCAAACCCACTCAAGGTGGCATTTCCAGGCTTGTGACGGCTTGTCTTTCTGAGCTCTCTTTCCAGAAGGGAATTTCCTTGAAGGTTACACAGAAAGTGCTAAAAGAAGTGGTCCAGATACATGCCCTCACCCCTTGCTACTACAGCCCAAATAACCAAGTATCCTTGTGTTTCACTCCAGATCATGCAATTGCAGCAGCCCAAGTCTGCATTATCACTCAGAGACACCAACATATCTCAGATTTAAAATCTATGTTAAAATACTTCCAGCTTGGATTTAAAAATAAATAAATAAATAAATAAAAATTATTAAAGTGTGGGGTGTTGGGAAGCAGTATCATCAGCTTCTTACCTCCAACCAAAGTCTTGTTTATGCGTAGGAAGTGTGAATCAGTTTGGATTCCAAACACGCATTCGCACGCCTGAGGAATCTTAATGAAGGAATATGCCACCAGCTCCTATACATTTATTTTTCTTAAATATATTCCAGAAGAATCTAGTAGGTTTATAAAGATTACCATGCCATTAAATCATAATAGTAGAACAGAGTTTTTACTGAACCAGAAAACAAGCAAATGAATAGAGGCAGTGAGATGACAGCCCGCTGTGAAACCAATGGTTACAAATTGGTTTCCTCTAGTCACAGTTGCCTTTAAATGTTTTAGGTTCTCAGCAGCTTTTCATTAAGAATCTCCATGTGCCCTTTTGAAGAAGAAAGTGCATGACCCCTTTATTTTTGGAAATGCAGGTACAATGTGCATAATATCAACCTGAGACTGGTAAATTGGTAGATTGTTATTTAATGTCTTTTAGGGGGCCAGTTTCTTTATGAGATTAGGTAAGTTTCTAACAGCATATGAATAAGCCACACAGTAGTTATTATTATTAATATTATTTTCAGTATTTATGCAACTTGTAATTAAGGTTGATGACATATCAATTTAATTATTTGATAAACATTTGTTTGTTTTGGTTTTGCTCGTATTTTTGTTTCTGTCATATAGGAACTTCCTTAAGAAATACCTGCTTTAATAAAAAAATTATTTTTACTGAAAATATTATGTTCTTAACCAGTTTTTGTTTGCTTGTTTTTGTTTTGGGTTGTCAATATACTCAGAATAGTCAAGTTGGAGTATTTGGCATATGTTTAGGTATATAAACTCAGATGTTTTTGAAGTTTTCTTGGTTTGGTGTTTTATTTTTCAAATCAGCTATTGTGTTTTGTCATTTTTTATAGAACAAAAATTAATTCCCAATCAACCTCCAGAACTTGGTCTTTCATTAGGAATCAGATACTTTATTTAAAAGTATTTTCCATCAAAATCATTACTGATATTCAGCACTGCCTAGGATTTGAATCTGGTCCAGGTATTGTTCACCACTATTCAAAGAAGTTGTAATGAGAGGAATTTTCAGCACCATCAATGCCACCAAAAAAAACCACACACACAAACACACACACACACACAAAAAAAAAACAAAAAACAAACAAACAAACAAACAAACATACAAACAAAACAAACAAACAAAACAAACAAAAAAACATGATGCTACATTTCTGGAAATAGCTGTTACTCAGAGATTTTCCCAAAACTCTGTGAGGTTAATTTTTGGCTAAACAGTCACAGTTTGGTAGCTTACCTAAATAAGATAATCCTGATGTTACTGAAATTGGACAGTATGGCTCAGAAGAGAATCTTTCATCCTTAGCAGGATTTATGGTATGGAAATTGCTGAACAGTTCATTGTGTGCTAGTTTGTAACCTGGGGTTCACAAGTACAAAGGAATTGCAAAGATATATGATAATACAGGATAACAGTTTAATTTCTGAGGTTGTCTGAGTAGCTATAAAGTTAATATCTCATCTCTTCTTCCCCCACCTACTAACCCACAAGATCAAACTGGGTCATGCAGTTCTGGAAATAAAGAATTGCCTAATAGTTATGGACATCATTCTACAATTCATCTCTATAGGGAAAATAAGGTTGGAAGAGATACCTACATATGTGATAGATCAGGCACAGTTATAGTTCCTAGTTAGGGTAATTAAGCAAGACCTGAGCTAAACACAGAGCTCCCAGCACTTTCAGCTCCAGGGGTGACCTACATTTTTTGGATTGATTCAAGTCCTGACATTCAATATTCTGTATGAACAGAATGCATGTTGAATTCTAAATGTTTAATTCCAGAACTTCAGCTTATATGTGTATATCTGGGTATATCTACCAAAGAAAAAATCAGTTCAAATCTGACCCTTCATATTTTTTCATCTCAGCTCCTGGTGTTCCAAAACCATTCAAGATAATAAGTAACACTTTTTGTGAAGTATCACTCTCACATTGATTTCAAGGTACTTTGGATCCCAGCCACATTAGTCAGCCCTACCTAGAAAGAAAACTCAAGTCCAGAGGGAATCTTTGAGCACAGGGCTGGAGTTCAGCCACATTGCGAGCCTTTGCAAAAGCACAAATAAATTTACTTCTGTTGGTGTGTATTTATCTCACATACACTACTGCATTTTGAACTAACATCATCAGCAATTTGCTGCAGCTGCTGTAGCTTTGACAGAAACCTAGGATTTTCACTGAGATTTTACAGTAGAGCTGTTCCAAAGATCTTAATGTTTTCTGGTATTAAGGTCCTTGTCTCTGTTAACTTTTATTTATCTCCTCCCATGTCATAATGCCCTCCACTAGGTTAACAGCATGAAGGACATTCAGAGCCTACAATGGTCTTTTGTGGACTTGCTTGGTAGGAACGTCAGGGTAAATCCTCAAAAAGCAATGTTCAAAAGAAGCTGTACAAGAAGCCTGAGAAATGCAAATCCTATTTAAATAAGGAAATGATGTTCTTCAGTGATCTCAATAAAACCAGCTTGAGCAAGCCAGGAATGCAAACGAAATCAAAAGACATACAGTCTGGCTTGACTGGCAATAATACTGTACGTGTTGTGGAGAAACTGTAAATGACAATGAACCAGAATACTCAAAGTTGGTTCTGTGCCACTGAGATTATTTAGGAAATGACCATCCTCCCAGTTTGCCAGTAATTTTTGTGAGTACAACCAAACCAAAGTCAGAAGGGGAGAGAGTTTTGGGGGGGAAATCCCTGACATTTACTCTCATACTGTATAAACCAAACTCATTAAATCATTATGTGTTTTGTTGTTGTTGTTGTTGTTGTTGTTTTGTTTTGTTTTGTTTTAGTGTCTCTGTCTCTCATTCAGAATAAGCCTTTGAGGGCTGCTGCTGTATTTATCCAGGCTACGGGGCCAGATGCATTAATTCCAACTCTCTCATCAAGAGTGTATAAAACACTGAATGAAAATGGGAGGAACCAATCAAATAATGTGTGCAGAGCTGGAATTCATCCTAATTTGCTACATACCCCCGCCTAACTGACAAAGAAAGAATGGCAGAGGATCAATTGATACAAGAGGATACAAGTGAGATGGCTGAACATCTTTGAGGCAGTTTCTACATTAACAATACAAACAGGGCAATTACAATTCCTACTGTTTATTATCTTTCATTGCTGATCTATTATAGTTATACCCATTTCTACATCAAAGACCTCATTGTGTTAAACAATACACCAATATGTATCAAAGAAAGAGTTCCTATCCAGACAGTTATATTTTCTGTAACACACACTGTACACAACATTTGATCAAAAAAGTCACTAGTGATTCTGATATACAAGGAGTAAGGCTTGTTTCACACGTAATAAAAGTGCTATTATTTGCTACAAAAGCATCTGCATATTGTAATTGAAAAGACAGCATATTAAGTCTTATTTCAGTACTTGCTTTTTCACTGTTAATGATGGTGTGGTGGCTTCATTATAGGATTGTAATTATCTAGTTTTGGGATCAGAAAAATGGTCTCAGTAGTTATATTTTCATAATGTTTTGGTAGCCCTGATCACAGTAATGCTTAACACTACTTCAGTGTTGCTCTTATACAAACACTTTTAGAGTAAAGGTGAAAGCTACTAAATATATTGATTTTGCCTAATTGAGCAAAATGCAGAAGAAACCTTAAATATAAGGGGACACATTACAATTTCAAAGTCTCTGAATATTTAAATAATATGTGAAATATGATATAACTAATGGTTATTTTAAATTTAAACAAAGTTCCAAACTGGGAAAAAAAAAAAAAAAAAAAAATATCAAAGTCTTGAAATCTGTCAGTTTTCAATGGTTAAGGATCTGTTCTCATTGGCTTGATAGTGTGCTCTAAACTTAAGAGATAAAAAAAAAAAAGTAAATTAAAAATCTGTACACTAATTTAAAAATATTTAGCCATAAATATAATACTTTTTAACATGGAATAATGCTTGATTATTATGGAAGTATTCTGATTATTGTAAGTATCTTTAAAAAGGTGTATCAATTTATTCTAGCAGTAAATCCTAGATTTACTTAGATCTTCACAAGATCAATTGTGCCATTTTCCAAGAGAAATGAATATTAAAGAGTTGATATCTCATCCAGTGCCTGCAAAGATTAGAATAGCTTACCAGTGTACATCAAAGATTTATCCACCTTAAGCTCCTAGAAGAAAATAAGTTTTTGTTTTGTTTTTGTTTTTTGTTTTTTTTCACACTTTTACAAGCTATGCATGCATAAGCAAGTAACGTTGAGCTGAGATGAAGGGGAGGTGAGGTATATTTGATGCCAACAAAGACAATACACAGATGAGAAAAAGTTATTTTATAACATCTAGATGCCATTTTCACAGTTAACAGATGTAGGTGGAAACATTTCTGTCTTAATGAAGGAATATTTATTTGACTATTCTTTATCTGTCTGCCCTCCCCCTACACCACCTTAAATTTGAAAACAATTATAGTATTAGGTGACACCCCCCTACAGATGGAAAAATAATTCATATTCTATAAAATGGTTTTATTTGTCATTAATTGCATTGTGCAGGGATTTGGTTAACAAAGTATATTTAAAGTATTACCAAACACAGCCATCTGTAAGGATATTTAATATCAAAATCAGTGACAGATTAGTTCATGGATTAATGTTAAGCTTGAGTAAATGAGGGACTTTCTTACTTTGGGAAAAGAATGCTTTTTGTGAAAAGAGAAATACACTGTTGGTAGTAAAGCTGGGCCCTTTAAAGTCTTAACAATCATTTCTTGACTCTAAAAATGTTGCTGAAACCTGTTACAAAAAGACAAGATTCCAGATTAGTCCACAAAGACATAGTCAAGAAGAAAACAATGCTCACAGCTTGGACACCTCTAGAGCTGAGCTTGTTAGAGAACCTACATTTTATTTTATTTATTTATTAAATATAAATACTATTGACGCTTTCTAAGGGGAGCTTTTTTTTTGTACTTAGACCTTAGTCAAAGGTTTTCAGGAGTGGTTATTCTCCACATTCAGGTTTCATAAGATGTGCTGAGAATGCCACTTTCGTTGTGTTGAGACAACAGAAATTGTGGTTCTAGGTGTCTCTACAGGGCCATCATTAAAATCAAGCATAGTTAAATACTTGACTAGTTTTCTCTCAGTCTCTCTGCTTCAATTCTTTACTAATCTTTAAAAGGTTGTTGAGATCTATGATGAAAATCACTCATATAGGAGGATTTTATTTACTATGTACCTGTTTCATGGGACACACATTCAAATGCTGGGTTATGTTTAGGGCAGACGGTGGTTTTGTACTATAAAAAGTCAGAAATATATTAAAGCTTATCGCTTCATGCCTCATAGAAAACAAAAAAAAAAAAAAAAAAAAGAGAAAAAAAAGAACTATTGATTGCTGGGTAAAAGCAGGCAATGGCTACTGCTGTAGTCTGTTTTCAGGTTTATAGCACTGTTGTTAAGCATTAGGTTAATGGAAGTCATAGTGTAGTGTCAGACCAAGATTTGACACAAAACCTGACAAAGATTCTTGGATAAAGTCAGCACTGAAAAACAGGGTGGCAGGGAAGGACAGCAGTGTTGTTTGTCTTCATTTTAGAAATTAGGCTTTAATTCCTGGAAATAAATAAATAAATAAATAAATAAATAAATAAATAAATAAATAAATAAAGCTAATTAAATATATAAATAAATAAATAATTTTTAAAAAGCTAATAAATAAAATAAATAAATCTCTAACCTTTGGGGAAAGAGGAATGTAGATGCTCAATTCAAATTTTAAATAACATCTTTCAACTAAGCTGATAACAATCAATATAAGTAGAATTTTCATTATTGTGAAATTTACTGAAGTCCCAAAACTCAGGGGTAGACATTAAATACTGAGTTTAGACAAAAAACTAACTTTTACACTGCTGAATTTGTGTCTTGAATCTCAACATAGGTGTATTTCTCTATCTTCTGGAAGAAGGTGGTCTTTATTTTGATGTCTTAATACGTAAACATGCATCAACACCTTGGCAATTATCATACTGCCTGGTGGTAATATCACCTTAAGAGTAAAAATTGGGTTTCATTTAAATCAACTTTTTTTTTTTTTTTTTTGTCGTTTTCCCCAATGCAAGCGCTAAAAGATAGAAAACATTGATTGTTAGTGACGGCAACTGATTGTGGTATCACTATATAAGAAATTGTCACTCATCATTCAAGCCCTGGCAACTGTAAATAAGCATGGTTTTAGCTCATGGTGCTGAAATAAAACACCAAACACTGAACTCACCAAACCACAGTGACCCATTAAGCTACAGTAGTATGCTGTATTGTATTTGTCTTTCCATATCAGGGGAATAGGTTGACTTAGTCACTTTGAATAAAAATATTTTAATTGATTTCTCTTATTTCAGATGGTTTTTTTTTATCACAACTTTTACCTTTAAAAGTAGGTCTTCTTTTTCCTGATGTATCATCATTTTAGCTATTTCATTTAGTGAATGCAGGCTGAAAATCAAGGTCAAACATGACATCTGAATCAATTTTATGTAGAGTACTGTGAAATTTACTGCTAGTATAACATTTTTTTTATGAGGCTTGATTGCTATTTTCTTTTGAAACATCAAGATTTACATAGCATTGTAAGAAAAAAAAAATATTTATTTAAATGATATCTTCATTAAAATTGTGGAGAAGAGAAAAATAATATTATGTTTCTTCAAGCAAATTTTAATAGAAGTTACAGTGGGGACAACTTAATGGCTACCTGCCATTTGTAATGTTTCACACATGTGGCCTCTGCATAGGAGTTACAGGCATATCTTTTAATAGGGGGATAGTTAGTTTATGTTTTTGCTGGTGGAATTTTCTTTAGTAGATGTTAGAAGCTACTGTCTCAGATATTCTTAATTTATCTCTATTTCTGGAAAAATAGTATGTTTTGTTTGTTTGTTTGTTTTGATGATTGACAGTATTTAGGAAGAAAAAAAAAAAAAGTAGAGTTATGCTGCATTGTTTCTCTCATTGAGTGACAGTTTACAAGGTATTATCTTTGGTCTCTGAATGAATAGCTGTAACTCCTGGAAGTATATTGTAGATGGGAATGTTCATAAGTTGAAAACTAACAACTATTATCCAATATTTCCTTAGAAGATACCAATTTACCTTCCAAGAAAAAAAAAAAAAAAAAAAAAAAAAAAAGCATACTAAAATTTTTGTAGAGCACAAATGTAATGAAGGTACTCACATATGTGTAAAATACACTAATTACTTTAGTGCCTCATGGCTATGTAAGAACATGAGCAGACAGTAAAATATAGAAGCTCCCC
>CM021698.1:12275315-12348738 GCA_011074415.1 Stictonetta naevosa | reverse complement strand
GTAGTAGCTTTTTCCTTCCATGATATTGGCTATAGCACTATAAAATCATTTTTAAGATTTAGTACATATAGTGCCCCCCCCCCCCCCCCCCCCACAATAAAGGTTTTATTCGTCTAAACATTAAAAGAAAAAATCTCCAACTGTTCTGTGAGCTTATCAAAGGCACTATACGAACTAAATCTTAAAAGTGATTTTCTTGTGCTATAGCCAATATCATGGAAGGAAAAAGCTACTACACCTCTGTGCTCAACCATCTTACGTTGTCTTTGCTATGAAACCCATGCCCAAGAACATCCAGCCTCAAGATCACAGCAATTAATGACACTTGCTTATTCCTGTGATTTCCTGCTGATCATTGTGGCACTCTCAAAAATCAATAATATAATTCAGTAGACCTTTAATTGAACTGGCTGCAATACAGAACTGGAAGTTGTTCTCAAGGGAAAGAGGATATACAGCTGTAAGTGAAAGCAAGCAGAAGAGGCCTGAAGCTCTTGCACCATCTCTGTGTAGCCATAATAATAATAATAATAATAATAATAACAACTGTATACTATTTCAATTGGTCCTTCATAGACAAACCCACAGTACTACCACCTTTTCATTTAGCAAGCTTTGTCTCTCCTCTTCATCTGCTTCTTTCATTCATCATCCCACATGCGTCTCACTTGGCTTTCACCTTTTAGATTCACAGCAGCATTTGCAGATGTGCCCTTCACATATCAGATTAGGTTCATTATAGGAAGTAACCTTCCAGGATTCTCCTGAGTGCAACTGCAGAAATGCAGGAATTCATTCCAAAACAAAAGCAAAGGCCCAAGTGTGAAAATAAAGTAACGTCCTTTCTTCCTGTCTTGTCTCTTTTTCTCTTTCTCTCCATTTTCTAACTAGCTATTGGATTGTACAAGTATTTGTGATAAAGTAGCTGCAATGAAGAGAAACACAGACTCTCATAATAATGTTTCATGTAGTCTGTCTTGACCTTCTTGAAAGAGTTTTATGCTACACAGGACATGGAAACAAATCCTATTCAAATCAGGACCCTAAAAAAATAAAACTCACTACTTTAAAAATTCACTTTACAACTATCACTGAGCCAGATGGTTTAGTCTTGATATCTTGGCACCTTTCTACTCATTTATATTCCTCTCTCCCCCACTCAAAAACCATTGTAATTGCCACTATCTTTTTTCTTGTCAAGTTCATTTGTAACATCCTCACATAAGAGAGGAGAGAGAAGAATATTAGAGCACAAGCCTGCATGTCTGCATTGAAATCAGAGGCACACGGCAATGACTTGTCTATGCGGGTTTCACAGAGTACATCTGAAGCACTTCAGCAGGAAAATACTATTTACCATGATGATCCACAAGGCATTAGGATTTCCTTAAAAAAAAAAAAAAAAAAAAAAAAAAAAAAGTTATATATAGCACAAAGAGCAACTGTAATGGGTGGCCTAGACTGCCCTGTGGGACTGATCTGGAGTGAGAACCAGGTGGAAAGGTTTATGTGCTGCTGGCCTGTTGTTAACATAAACATAGATTTGAATTTTCCTCTGTTCAGGGAAGATGTACAAGATTCATGATTACTCATTCTTCTCTTCTAGTGAAACTGGGCATTTGAAACTTCTGCCCTCAGCTGTCCATGCCCTGATAACCCTTCCTTTCCTACACTAGACTTGATAGAACCTTTCTTTCTTTTTTATCTTTCGTATTTTATCTACAGATAAGAGATGAACAAGTGTAAGAGAGAAAGTCAACAGACAGACTTGCACAGATCTATTTAAAATAATACATAAAATTTTATGGACATTATTTCTGACAGAAGAGTCTTCTTGTCCTTCAGTTTAAATGAAGCTGCAATCAAGTGAGACTTAGGTAGATGAGAATATGAGCTGAATACATAGTCTCTCCTACTGGTTTGCCTAAATATGTTGGTATCTTCTTAAATTAAACCTGTTTAACTGTGAATATAGATTCATCCAAAAATTATGTAAAAGCCAAGTAAACTGAAATGTTGAAATTTTCTACTATGCAGATTGAAATTAGTTACTTCATTTGCACCTGTCAATTTAAGGAAACAAATTAAACTGATATAATTTGAGCTTAATTCAAAATGAGTTTCCACACATGGTTTTACAGTGAATTAATTAAAAGTCTGTCTACATGGGAGACTTGACCAGAATAGTTTTCTCATAAGAATATGTCCCTTTGTAGCTACTCTTATTCCAGAAATGACTGCTTAGTGTTTTTGTTTGTTTGTTTGTTTTGTTTTTTTCTTGTTCAGTTTAATGTTGTCTTAAATGAAGAGATCTATGTCTGCAGATACTTAGAAGTAGCTTACTTTAGAAGAAAAGATTCTGAAGTAGACAAAATCTTTACTGCATTTAAAACCACATTGTAACTTAACCGAGGGTGTAAGCCAAGGCCTGGCTTTATCTTCTTTTCTTTTTTTTTTTTTTTTTTTTTTTAGCTTCCATATCTTTGGAAATCCAGACTATGAACACGGAAAAATATTTCAATTGTGATTCAAAAATCCTTTGACAGAGAGGAAAGCATAATTTATCATGCTGTGCTGGCTGATTTACTGTACATATAAGCTCTACTTGTCACTTTGAATAACACTGATGGATTTAATTCCAAACCACATGAATGAGCCAGTATTTTTCTCTTTCCAGTTCAGTTGTGCAATACTGTCATTTGACAAGTGTGCTGAACTTGTAAGGCAAACTGCAGGGCATCACAAGATCTAAGAAAACCTAGCCAAAAACTGAGAGCCATTCCTTTGGGAAGAAAATTCTCATAGTAAATTCCACATTTATTTTTGGAAGCTTTTTGGATGAAAGTAGTCACAAGGAATTTGTAGTTGAATGTGAGGATTTTGAACAGCTGAGATCAACTGCAAACCAACTCTGATAGAATGTCAAATGAAAAAGGATGGTCAGAAATTATAGGCCAATACCAAGAACCACCTCTTCAAACGATAAATTTTTGCTATCAAGGTAAGATGTGGTAATATGTACAAAATCATGTAGTTTTACTGGATGAACATAATTTAAGAGTGAGTCGGAATAAAATATCACCATGCACTGTCTTTTTTTTTGGAAGCGGGTAGAAGGAGATGAGTACAGAAAAGTATAGGAATGAGATATACATATGGGTTTCCAAGAGTATGTCTTGGGAATATGTTAGTATGTCTCCAATATCCACCCGTTTTCTGCTTAGGGACTTCCAGAATGAGAAAATATGTCTTAGTATTAAATTACCCTCACTGAATTTTCATTCCATGGTTTTGTCTAGGTGAACCTATGTCAATTCTGTCACTCAACCTACAAGGAGTGTCACATCTTTAGTAAACTTTACAAGATGAAACACTGTTTTTGTTTAGAACCCACCACCTGTTAGTGTACCTGATACCCCCCAGTTCTTGTGTTAGAAGAGAGAAATCCTAGACCAATGTCCTAATTCTCCATGGCTATGGCATGTAGGCATCCAAAACAGGCATATTGGTTTGGGTTTAGTCAATTTACAGTAAAATTCAAAATAATATAATATTCAACAATTTATCTTCCTAATTTCATGAGAAAGACAAAACCAAAGAAACAAACAAAAAACTACATAACTTGTATAAATTCACATTCATTTAAATTCTATGTCAAAAAAAAATCCCTAGTGAGTTATTTTTTTTTCTTCTGTGCCTAAAGTACAAGCACTTTGGCTCATTTGACTTTGTAAATGTCTGTTTAGTAGGGATTATCATCTTTTCTTAGGTCAGGAATACAGCAAGCCCTCTCTCCCCTCCTGGTCCCCAACAACACAATACACAAAGATGAATTGCTGCATTAAAAAGAAAACAAGTCCCAGTCCAGAGACAACAGAAAGCATAGAATGATTTTACTCTAGTAAGGAAGTATTCTAGGACGCAGGTATCTACACTGGGCAATTAAGCTTTGGTCTTCACTCTGCCTGATGAAAAGTAATAAATCCTCTTATAGCTGCTGTCTGGTCTGTCTTGCCAAGTTCCTTTTGTGCCTTTAAGTGACAGCCAGACTGTGAACCTTTACATGGGACACATTGTCTGAGATGGTGGGGACAAGACCCTCCTTCATGGTATTTGAGGAGGGAGCAGAGCAAATTCAGAAAGATCTGCATAGGTAGCTGTGATCTAAAATTGTTCACTGCTCTAGACATGTAATTTCAGTCACTGAGGTTGGTTTTTGTTTGTTTTTTGGTTAGTTTCCAGCCAGATCAATGAGCTTTTCTGCCTTACTCTGCAGACAAACAATCAGTATGGCTAACACAAAAGTAGGAGGAAAACAGAGAGGACAAAATAGGGGCAGAGGGAAGGCACCTGATGAACTCCATCCTGCCTGGGGTACTGTTTATTGCATGTTTATTGCATGTTTAAAACTCATCCTAAAATGCTTTACATATCAAAATAACATCTGTATGAATCCCTCTGCTGTCATGTATACATTTTAAAAATAATCTGCCCTTGAGTTAAAAGAGTTTAAAAGCTATAGAAGCCACTATGCTTTAGGAAATATTAATTCAGTTGTTATTTGCGTTCTGAGAGGAAAAAAAAAAAAAAAATCTTGCCTTTTTTCCAGCCCAGACTTTGCTGACTTCAGCTTCCAAACATGAAATCTCATTACACGTATTTCTAAAAGACAGCTTCAGCTTGGTCTCCTTTGATTTGTATTTGTATCAATGGTCAGGTGCTAGCTCTCGGATAAATGATTAGCAAACTACTTAAACTCCTCAGTCTTTCATTACAAGTCAGGTTTCCAGAACTAGTAGCATCTTTGTGGTTCTTTTCTTAAACACCTACAATTTTGTCACCTTTTCTGCAGTACAGACACAGGTTCTAGACAATGCTTTGCAATATCTTCTTGTTGTACTTCACAGAGGGTGGAAATCAACTTCGTGTTAATATTTGACGTTCAGTCTTTATGAATGCACCAAAGCTGTTTACCCTGCTAACTACAGCATCACATAGGGAGTTCATATTAAGCTGCTTTGTTACCAAAACAGTTTTTGAGTGCATTGGCATTTCAAGTACTGCCCACCAGTTTCCGTTCATGACCTACTTTCTTCTTTCCAAAAGATGTGTCATTTCATGCATTTCAAATGAAAACAACTTCTCAGGAATTACCAAAATTGTCTATAGAAATTAGGCATCCTCTTTATTTACTATACCACCTATTACTTTCATCTGTAATTTTTACTAGCAATGTCTATATTCTCTCAGGACTACAGATAAGGATGTCACATAGCATTTGGTCAAGAACAGATTGCACTGGGACTAGTTCCACAGTATGATGATTCATTATTACAGTTTTTGAGATCTGTCACTTAACAAATATTTAATTAGAGAAAGCTTTTAATTAGAGCAGGATAGAAAAGAATTTTTCCATATTGCAAAATCTTCAGGATTTCACTTTTTTTTTTACCATTTCTTGAAATAGACCAAGATGCTGAAATCTCAACTTCTGGAATAAAAATAATAATAATAAATAATAATAATAATAATAAAAAAGGGGGGGAGAGGGGGCAAGAAAGAAAAAGCTGAAAACTGGGAAACTGGATGAATAGAGTGGTTTTTTTTCAACACTTGAATAATTTTTTTTACTTACTTACACGGAATTTTATTGTAAAAATATATTCCTTACATTTCTGAACAAAAACAACAACCACCAAAATGCCTGAAAAACAGAATCTTCCACTAAAAAAAAAAAAAAAAAAAGGAGAAATGTATGAAAAAGTAGAGAGAACATCAAAGCTTAAAAATAACGAATCAAAAGCAATTCACCCCCACACAAAGGCTGTAGTTTTGGCAAGCTTTCATTTGCCAAATTTAGCTAGTATAATACATTTAAGAGATCTTCACTGATTTTTGTATAGTGATAATTTTGTTATCTGAATGTCATACAGGTCTATATCAAATGTCTGAGACATCAGGTAAATAGAAGTTAATTGAACTGATCTAGTACCTAATGTGTCATTTATAACCTGTAGTCCAGGAATTCATTAGAATTCAGCCTGCTATGCCAAGGCCTCCAAGGTCAACTGAAATGCACCAGCTCATGCCATTTGGTGTGAAAACAACAAGCAAGCTTTTACCTAACTTGGTAAAACAAACAAACAAGTAACAATTGTATTTGCTGGTCAGATATAAACTAACCTGGTTGGACTACACTGAATCTATATCAAAATAGTGATGTCGCATGGACAGCTTCTTGGATAGAATCTAAACAAATGCTTTTATCATGACGATAGGAGAGAGACAGATATATTGCTTCTGCACCTGTTCAGGCATTACTATAGTTTGCTTATATCAATACATATATAATACCAAATCAAGAGTGGAAGCGTATGAATGTGATTCTTGGACCTTCCATCATCTATCTAAACTGCTTAATTTTCTGTCCACTCTCAACTGGTTTTTGATTGCTCCACTAAGTGCTCTGACATATCCAGGCAGAGTGCTTTTAATAATTCCCTCCAGAGCCTCTTTTCCAAAGGTACTGGTGGATATTGTCTCCCTCACTATGGCTCATTCTGCTGCATGCATTCCACCATTGATGTCCTAGCTAGCTTAGAGAATTAAACAGCTTTAGGTCTCCTATGCCACAGCCTGAAGCGAACAGTGTGCTTCATTCTATATAGAAATGGAACTACTTGAGGTTGAAAAGCAAACCTTCTGACATTGCAGGCATTTCAAACAGAAATAAATTAAAAATTAAAAATCTCATAAGTAATTGTGATTATTTCTCAGGATCACAAGGCTCCTGCTGGGGCCCACAGGAAGCCCAGGGCCAAACACTTAGCAGAGTGGAAGTAAATAGTCAGTCAAGGAGGCAGTTGGCCCTATATAAAGGGTGTGAGGTGGGGGGTCAGGCAAATCTCTGTGTCCCTCTTGTCTTAACACTGTAGCTTACATCCAGCAAGTCTAGTACTTCCGCAGACTGTGCCAGGATTTCAGCAGTAAAAAGTTTTGTTATTGTTGTTGTTGTTGTTGTTTTGGTTTTTTTTGTTTATTTTTTGTTTTTTTTTTCAAAATGTGAAAGAACAAGGAGTGAGACTCAAGTTCAAAATACCCAACTATAGCCCTGAAAACATGGAAAAATGCAGTCAGAAATAAAAGCCAAAGGATGCTCTTCTTGTCCCCTTCTTTCCCTGTTGTTAGGGGACTGAGGAGACTCTTCTATAGCAAGAGGAATTCCTGTCCTGATTCATTCCTGTAAAGCTTCTCACCTTGAGAGACATAAGACATTTGCTCTTAGAAGGCTGCTGTAGATATCACTTCTCCCATCTCTTCAAGTTTTAGGTATTTACTTTTCAAAGGAATTTTCTTTAACATCCCCAGAATTGATGTATGGAGTTTGGGATCCCTAGTGGTAAGCATTTAGCTCTTCCCGTACGAGGTGCAGAGTTGCATTTGACTTGAATGTTTGATTTACAGAGCTAAGGCCCTAACTTTCAGCCATTTCCATCCTGAACAGCACTCCTAAATCTTGTTTGGAATTACGGCCCAGCTATTATACCAACACTTATCTTTGACAACCATACTTGTAATACTTTTTTTAAAAAGCCCAATATCTAGTTTTCTGACAAGACCCATTTTCTTAATAACAAACAAACAAATGAACAAACAACAACAAAAAACCATAACAGTTTGATTTACATTGATTATGGTACTACTCTCTAAATCTTTATGTATCCCATATTAATTCTCTTGTGACTTTGCCGAAAACTAGTGCTGGGAATGTAATCCTAATATTCATTTTGTTCGTTTGTTTTTTGGTTTTTGTTTTTAACTCGTTTAACAATTCTTTGTAAACAAGGACTAGAACAAATTATATCAGTGTAAGCCTGTTGTAGTTAGATTTAAAAATTAATTCCAAAAACATTCACTGCTTTGCATAAATCAAAACATTTCTCATTCTTTCCTTGAATTTCTCTCAGAAATGACAAACAGTCTCCATGCATGAGAAAACTAATTCTTGCATGCAAATGCTCCCAAGGAGAAAGTTGATTATTTCAAACAGATCCACAACCCAGGAGAGAATGGCTCTGTCCCAAACATGAGGAACAGAATACGCTGGGGACACCCTGGACACATTTCAAATGCAATTTAACCCCTAGCTTTTAGATAATGTGGACAGCTTAGAGTAAACCTTCAAAGACTTGTTTTGAAACTGTTAAAATTCAGTGGCAAATTTTCCTGCTCTAAAGTAACTGGCATTTTACCAGGAAGCACTTAGTTTGGTAAAACTTGTAGAAACCCTTCCCCTGAAATTCTACTGGTTACTATGTTAACTCAGGACACCAGTACCTTGTAGTCATGAGTGTATTTACCCTCACAATGTGCCTATGAGGTAGGAAGATATTGATACACCCATTCTACAGGTAATTAAAAAAAGTGAGAGACTTATTTAATATCCCTTAATAGACTTTCTGGCTAGTAATCTATAGTATGTCTACCATATATACTATATATTTTATGCCTTTATGCCTTCATGAATATTTATGGCTCTAACTTGACTCCAAATATTCTACGTTCTATTCAAATATCGGGACAGGCAGGAAGAATTCATCTTAATGTTGGAACCTCACTGTGTCTCCCAGCTACAACCAGGCAGGTGAAACAGTAATGTATTGAGCTATATGTGAGTCAAAGTTTCTATTTCAGTTTTCTGTGAATGATTCTTTCACCATCTCAAAGGGTGACACCAAGAGTGACACCTCTTTCTCCTAGCAAAAATTCTGTGGCAGAAATAAATTTTCATAGTTTTTGATTGGGGTGACAGGGTAATTTTCAGCATTCTTGATCTTGTCCAGACAAACTGGGACTTCTGGTTACCCTATAATAATTAAAGAGTTAAACCTCAGAAAGTACTCTTAGAAACTAAATATTATCAAGCTGGCTGAGAAAGCTCGAACAAGGACAAAAGCCTTGCTGCAGAAAATGAAGATTTTCATAAACTAATTTACAACATTAACAAGTTTTTGGGGTCTCTTAGCAGACAAGAAGCTTTTCCATATATAACAATCAATGTCTGTGCAGAGTATTTCCATAAGAATAACTCAAATGAGAAACATTCCGATAAACACTGAAGAAAATATATATAAATTAAAAAAGGGCAGAGAGACAAAGAAATTGGATATCTCTGATCCAACAAATAGCACCAGATGCAGTGGCTGGCAGAGAAACACCTTGTCATCTCCCTCCATGTCTGATGCACATGACTTCTTTGCATGTGTTGAATGCCGGAAGGGCCATGGCTATGTACCAGTGCTTCATGTAAACAATGTCTTGGCCATAAGTGGGGCAGAATACAAATGAGACGCTGTCTGGTGTACTTTGTCCAGCCCCAGATACCTGCTGCTGTGGAATGCTATGCTGCTGTCACTTCACTGAATATCTCACTGCTGAAGGATTAATAGAAAATGTGGCAGAGAGCAAGGAGTTCCCATCAACAGAAATATTGAAGAAAAGGAATCTGACCTGAAAATCTACCTGAAGGACTAGTCAGAAAAGCCTTACAGACAGTTACCAGACAGTGTTGTCCTCTTGGATATGTTTTTATTGTTTCCTTTGCCATTTGTATTAGTTACTCTTGCAGACCATTTCTTCCACTTTACATGATCCTCTATTGAAATCATAACACTGAATTTGTGACACCACAATTATTTCCATGGCAACTACTTACTGTCAAACAGAGAAGCACTGTGAGGACGGCAGAGCAGGAGTGATACAATCAGCAATTTTAGTCTGTCCAGAGAATTCAAAGCTGTTGGGGAGTGCACATAGTGACAGGAAGGTCAACACAGAAAAACCCTACACAAATCAGACCTACTTGTAATGAAAGTAGGAATAATGATCTCCAATCATCTGCAGCTAATGAACACCTCATTTCCTGCATCCTTCAAATAATAATGAAAGAACCACCTTGAAGCAACAATAGTAAGCCTTAACAAGGCAAGTCCATCAAAATGCAAGTATGGGGAAATCACCCTTCTGTACCAATCAACAACAACTTAGTTGGAGACAGATTTAAGGCAAGTCAATTGACTTTCTGTCCATTCCAGAACAAATTCCAATCATTTAGCAAGAAAGTACCATGCCAGGATTTGACAAAATACATTTGAATGTCATCCACATAATAGTAGAAGTTCACATTGTGTGTGTGTGTTTTTCTTTCTCTTATTATCATATCTATATATCTGTGTTCTCCTTTACTAGAATTTGAAAAAGGAAAATGAAATAAAAATTAAATGAGAATGAATTTAAGTGAAAATCTAAGAAATTATATACAGAGCTTCGGGAAGGTTTTGTAAACACTTAAATATAGAAGGTACATACTTGAGATAAATATGATTCACTTGGTAAATATAAAATCAAGTATAAAAAAATATCAAATTCACAGTGATGCTACCTTATTTCGTGTCTATATGACATGCAAGTGTCAGCTCCACCTTTAGAATTCTGTATCCTGTATCCACCTCTAGGTGTGGTGATGGTCTTAACTACTAAAAGCTAAGTATGTGATTCATGGATTGTCAGTTATTCCCCTTCAAATATTATGAAAGCCTCACAATGGTCTTTGCTGTTGTTGTTGAACTTGAGGGTTGTGTATTTTTTGTGTTTTTATTTTTTGTTTGTATGCTTTTTCTCTCTCTCTCTCTCTTTTTTTTTTTTTTTTTTTTTTTTCCCAGAATCTGCCAAACAGCCTACTAAATATACCTTGAGAATTATACTTAGTATGTTAACAGCAATTGCTTTTATTTGGAATCTAACTGTGCTTATGTGGCTTCTGCATGGTCTTTTTGCAGTCTGACAATCAAAGCAAAAAAAAAACAAACTATCCTGGTAATCAAGATCCTCAGCAGGAGTAAGCAGGTGTCATAGCTGAAGTAATACTGGTTTACACTGGAGGAGTATCAAGCCTTTTGACCTTTACGTTTTTATTAGCAGATCACTGTCATCCCAGTGTAATCTAGTTTCTTCTTCCATCTCTTTGTCTTCCAGGAAATGTCTGAAATAAGAATTATGCTCTCTGGAGACAGAGAAAAGAGTTTTTATCATTGAAAACCCTGTCGGGTAACTGATTATCTGAATGTGTATGCTTACGCTGACTTTCCTCCATCATTCACGGCAAACATGAGGACAAACGCTGAACACAATTCACTGCACTTTCCTGTTTGTAACTGGAAGTAGCTTTGAATTTAGCTGGTATTTCCAGATTAACTGTAGTTCAATGCATATAACTAATCCTTGTTAACACAAGGTGATACTTTGAATGTTTAGAATCCTATTGATTAATTCCAGCTAGGATTTTATGAAGTTTCAGACTTTTAATTTGCTTGCCTTTTATATCAGATAAAAGAATACATAATTCTCTTTCCAGTCAGGATTGTGTAACCTCTTTGCTGTGAATTTAGGCTTAAATACATTTGTGTTTTTTGGTGGTGGTGGTGGTGTGTGTGTGTTTTTGTTTTTTTTTTTTTTCCTTTTTTTCCCCCACTGATAAATGTACAGAATATGTTTACTAGGTTAATAAATAAATAAATAAATAACAACTCTAATTCTTGTTTCTTTTGAATAGTATTTCCTCAGTAAAATGATGTGCAAAGTACCATTTGTTATTTTAAAAGCATAGCTTTTCATAAGGCTCCTGTCATAAGTGGGACATTTAGTATTGGATTCATTGTTAAACCAGAAGGCATGCAGAGCTGGCAGCAGTTTGCAGCAAGGCACACAGCCTATTTTATCAATGAGTTCACAAACAATAAATAAAATCTTGGGAAGAAAAGCACTCCTTCTTGCCCAAATGGCAACAGAGATTCATCACAGGAACTTTATCTGTGGATATGACTATGCTTCTTTCATCTCAAGCAGCTACTAAAACAAAAACTCTTTCAAAGAGTCACATTGGCAGGTGATGACAGTGAGAGTTAAAAGGGCTGTTTGGAAGGTTTTATTTTGACTGCACTACACTGAGAGAAAGGAATTGTGCTTTAAACAGCTCATTCTGAGAAATGTCTTGGTGTGTCCAATTAACAGCAGCACAAGGTTCCACAGAAAATATAATGACAGACTCTTAGTAGCTGCAACAAGAACCATTTTTAGAAAGGTTTTCATCTCGGATGCATTCTTTGTATACCCAGTTTCTATGGGTCTTCTTATCGAAAAGACCATAGTTTATTTCTGCATCCATTATCCTAGCTATTATTTGAAGCAGTTTCAGATCCAGTGGCATTTATCAGAAAGCATCAGAATCTGACATATCTTCCTCCCCCTTAGATATACAAGCTCATATGTATTTCATACCTGCTCTTATTCACAGAAAGGAAAGAAGCAAATTGACCGAGGAAAGGCAAAGTAGCTTTGTCTTTAAACACCCGAAACCATCCAACCTTGTGAGGCATTTTGATAGGGTGACTCAGAGATAAGTCAGATAAGTGCAGGTTCAAGCCAACTGCCAAGACCACACTCACATATCAGCCACCGAGAAACCTGCAGCCACCTCCACAAGCTTGAGGGGATAGCAGAAGTGATGACACATAGTCAAGAAGTAACCATGGAACCAAGTCCTCATTACTGTGGCCCAGAAAATCAAGCTGCTGATGAAGCCAGGCAAGGTGCAGCAAAAAGGAGCAGTAGAAAACTTGACTGTGATTTCTCATACACATTATGAGGTTGTTTTAAGGTCAAATTCACCAGAGTCTGGCCATTTACCATATGAGAGGAAAAAACACACCCAGTCTTATGTGATCTCTTTGTTTCGGAAGAGACTAAGGACCTGAGTGGTGATGAGGGTCTGGCTCAAAATATGCAAAGAAGCAAACTACATAGAAATGTTGAAAGTAGTGTAATACAAATACCCTTGTTGGAAGGCAAAATGGCATCTTTTGGATAACAGTGGAATAAGTTTATTGAAATGAATTAGTGAATTGTTCAAAGGTAGAACTGCTCAGAAAGTGGCCATGGGATTCCCCTCTGATTTTTTGAACAAATGGATGTGTTCAAAAATTCTGATTAAAAACATATAATTCTTTTGGCTAGAAGTTTTCAACCATTTCAAATTACAAATGGTATTTTCAGTTGATATTTCTAACAGAGAGGTTTCCTTCACACTGGTTCTGAACTGGATTTTTTCAGTGTTTTCTTGTTCAATCAGAAAGAATGGAATGAATTTTTAAGATTTAGCAAAATACAAATTTTCATTTGTTTTAAAAATCTGTTTATTTTATTTGCCTTTTTTACTACAGGATGATGGGTTTGATTGGAATTACAGTTCTCTCTAAAAATTATCACAGGATTTTTTTTTTTTTTCTTCTCTTGACAACAGATTCTGACTACCATTTACAACACTGGGATTCCTAGTGTCTTTTTATTAGCTCTCACCACTGACATGCTATTATTACTTATGCAAATCATCTAGCTTGCTTCTACTTTATTATCTTAGTAATATAGCAATAATTTTCCTAGGTCAGAGAAGATTTCTGAAGAATATTTATAAGGTACTTAGAACACAGAAAGCATGAGTTCTCCAACAAGCATAACATTTAAGCAATTATATTTAGTTTAGGGGATTATTCTTGAGATACTCCTTACTACAACAGATAAGAATCAAACCTTTCCAGTAGTAAACACTACAGTATTTACTGTTTAATTCACTCCTAAACCTCCCAATTACAGTTAATGTTTTGTGTTCCTAATGTTTGAGTCTGGAGCAGTGCATAATCATTCATATATATTTGGGCTTTTAAGTCCATATCAACTTGGTACCTATTTAGTCTTTGTGAACCACATAAAACAAGCTTGGTTGAATTTTATTTTGATTCTAACACAGGTTTAAGAAGTCCCCAAAGGAGATTTTGTATAAAACTGACAAATCTTTAACTATGCTCAAGATGTATTTTTCCTTCCATTTTTGTACCGGTTGGTACGGTATAATTGCAATCCTTCCTCCCGAGAGGATAAATCAGAAGATCATGACAGTACAATTGGAAGCAACCAAGCATCTTCCACAGATTGATATGTTTTGCTTCATTCACTCCAGTCCCCCTGCTGCTTTCCTACTTTTATCTCCAGATTTTCTTAGTGTGATTGCTTCAGACCATACATTGCGAGTGAGTGAGTGATGTCAATGGTATACTGCATGCATAGAAAGCTTGTGGGGAAAAAAAAAAAAAAAAAGTGAAATACAGTTCAGCAACATTTTTTAGGTTTTCTCCATGCTCCATTTGGTAAAAGGCAAAATAGTTATATTAGCCACTATTTGAAGTTTGAAGTGCCAGCAATAAAAGGTATGTATATTTGAAGACTTCAAAAACTTCATGAACAACATAAAGTTCTTAGCAAGAGTATTGTTAAAATGAATTTGTGGAACTGCATCTCCTTATTCAGCAAATTAATTCCCACGGTACATTAAGTGCCAAAATGTTGTGTGGCAGTCATCAAGTTACAGTACAGCATAAAATTGCTGGTACATAGTTACCTTTAGAAGGTGACCCAATACTCTTTGTTGGTCTAGATTGGTTACAAAATAATATTCATCAGCTTAAATAATCATGAAAAGGTTTGTGTAGGAGATGAACTTTTAAATTGGTTAGACAGTAATTGGTTTTGGGACATGAGTGTTTTTTCCCATAATTTCTACATTTTTTAAAATTTTATTTCTTGATTCCTTTTTTTTAAAAAAAAAAAAATTATCATAATTTGTATAAAACTCACAATTAGTAATAGGCAGCTCAGTTTGTCTAACTAAAAGAAGGCAGTACAAACATGACAATTATCAAAGGTTAAAGGTATGTAGTATTTCAAGCAATTCAATAGGGTAGTATTCTTTATCATGGAAAAAGCTGATAAATAAAATTCTGAAGATCTCTGGAACCATAATGTGTGGAGAATATGAGTAGGAAATGATTTTTAAATTTCTTCTCCAAGACATGCACTAAGGCACTTCAACTGATGGTTGTGTATAGTTTCAAAATGAAAAATGAAAACAAGTTTCCAGGTCACATGGAAATAAGATATAGAATTTCATGTTTGGGGAAGTTTACATATTAGAGTTACCAAGAAAAAGAAGGAGCAAATCAGTATCTGTTACATATAAAATGTACTTTCAACTAAGGAAACCTTGAAGCTGCAAGCACTCAGCATTCTGGGGAACTGTGTCACAACCTGCTTGCAGGTTCTCATACTTTCCCATGTGCATCTGTTATTGGTAACTCAAAGGATGAATTCTGAGCTAGGTGAAACTTTGACCTTACTCAGCAGACCAGTCTTATAATCTTTTATATGCCTACACATGGTATTACTAAACCCATCATCATGATTGATTAGACAGTTAGAAGTTATAATGACATTGTTAGGCATGTGTTGGAGACTTTGTGAACTTTGGCCCATTGTATTTTATCCTGTCTGTAATTACAAGGCCAAACTTTACTGCCCACTTACAGAAAGTGGGCAGAAGTGTCAGAAGTTATTTCTTGATTGTGAAGACCAGTACAGTTCCAGTTCAATTTAGATATATGTTAAGCTGCCCTTCTTAAGGGCAGCTTAAGTAGCAGCATATGTTAAGCTGCTACTTCTTAGTACACATGCAGTGGAGGATGGTTAAGCATCATAGTTACGGAAAATAGCAGGTGTATATATTATCTTTTTAGTGAACATAATTACGCAGCTGATTCACAGCAGATTGTAGCAGAAGTGGCTCTTTCAGAGGCACTAAAGATGGAAACAGCAGGAAAGAATTTTTTAAGAGAAAGTCAAGAAAGATAACCTTTTCTGAATAGTCACTGAAAACAAATGCAGAGAAAGAGGAACAAGACGTGACAAGTTCAGATCATATGTCAAGTTATAAGAAGTTCAGTTGCTATGACATTTCATGGACATATGACTATATCTTTATGAACAGACTGTAAGATATGCTAGAGAAAACAGCACTATTTGGAATTATCAAGCATCTATCAAAACCAAAATCAAGATAATTTGATTTCAGTGGGATGAGAAGCCTACACTAGGACCATTAATGTCTGCCTAATTGACTTTTGTTGCTAAGTTTATTAACAGTCAAATACACAGTGTATATTCATTTGAATAATTATGTACATATATAAACAAAGTTGTCTTTAAAAATATAAATAAATAAATACATACATACATAAATAAAAGAAAAAAAAGGAGGAGAAAACATACATATTTTATAAATTAAACATACAATATTCATTAATTCTTACAAACTGACATGAGAAAGATAAAACCTGAAGTACTGATGATCAGTTAGTTATGAGCACCTTCGTCTAAAATCATTCACTTCTGGGCACCTGTGTCAGAAAAGGGTAATGTGGTCTGCTTAATTTTAATGTGTCCACCAAACCGTATTATGAATAGCTTGAAAAAACTTTGGTTCCCAAACTGTGCTAAATTACTTGCTAAATTTACTCACTAATATAATGAAATTGAATAAAAGATCACCCACCCATGTTAATTCTAAACAGCATATCAGAGCCAGGCCAGAGGAGCGTCAATGTTGATTTGTGCTTAAGATAATGACATTTGAAAGTCTAGAAATGATAGGGTTGTTTATAGCAAGTTCATCTCTGTAAAATAATTGCATCCAAGTTCCCATAAACATAAAAGAGAGACATTCTGTTGCAGCTGTTTGAAAGGATGGTTTGATTAAGGAATATAGATAACATTTACAGCTTCAGAAGAACTTCAAAAGACTATCAAGGAAATCAGGGAATTTTAAAGAGAGGATGCAATTTCCAAACTTAAAAGCATTATTTTTCCTCAGACATCTAATTTAGATTATATACCAGAAGCCTATAATAAACCTCCCACAAAGAAATAATAGCACACTGCACATATTATGGTTGTTCAACAGACGATTTAAATACAATTACTGGCCCTTTGCCAGAAGCCAGGAAGCATTTCTTTCCATGGCAACAGTAAAAGAAAGGTCAGGAAAATATTTTTGCAGGAAAGCCTGCCCTTAAGGAGGATTCAGGATTACATGGTGGATTACATGCTTTGGAAATATGGTACTTCTAAGGTACAATTCACCTGTATCATCCTTCTGCTCCTCTTGGGATAAACACTTTGGATTTACAAAGCCGGCACCCACCTCTTTATCCACCACCCCTTCCCAGTACTTAGTCAGATTAGAGTAACTCCAACTGTTATTTTAACAAGGGTGTATATGAGAAACAGTAAATGTTCCTTGCTAATTCATTGAGAGCATAGTTCAGAATGTATTTAATCAAAAGCAATGAACTCAGCTAACCTACCTAGTTCATTTTATTGGATTTGGTCTAGTAAGCAGCCTTCAGATAGTAGAATATTTAAAGGACAATGTATTCATGTTTTTTACCTTTTCTTTTTTATGTTCTAAAAATGGACTTAGTACCCTTTGTTAGTATGAAAGCTAATAGATTCTTTCCTAGCATTGTTTTCCATTCTTCTTCCAGCAGCTAGTTGGTCATTGTGTATGACTGGTAAACTAATAGCATCTGTTTTTGAGGATTAAGCTTGCAAAAACATATGCAGATGAGTCATTTTGATCATGTGAATGATTTCATTCAACTTCTGTTGAACACTTTGAATCATACTCTCCCTCAGAATCATAATCCAGGGAGAATAATGTTATTAGTTCAATAAAACTGCCAAAATAGATCAAGAAGCAGACCTAACTGAAAGCTTTCAAAAGTCAACATCTTTTTGGTAACTCAACGTTTGTGAAGAATGACCCAAATATTTACTTTTTTTAAAAGTCCCTTAAGAAAGGCAAAAATTTGGAAAAAATATATATATATATCTACATAACAGATTTCACTGGATTTTAAGTAAACCCATGGTGAGCTGTTATTTTGTGAAGTCATTATGTTATTCAGTTTTCATATGTGTATAAGTATTTATGCAATCATGAGCGTAAAAATCTACATACCTAATTTATGGAGAAAACATTTGCACACAAATACTGAAGCTTATTACTTAGAAGGTTATCCTGAATGTTCACACTCATTCAGGAACATCAGTTGGACTGCACTGAACTGGATTGGACTGGTAAACTCATCAGGTCCAGTGATTATGAACATCACAGTTGTAAACTCCAGCAGCTGTAGAAGCCCGAGATCTTGGTTCATGTCCTGGAGACATTCTAGATCAGGTCAGCAGAGCCAGCCTCAGACTCTGGCAATTGGCTCTACTTTCCACATTTCATTCACTCAGCCAGGATCAGTTCCAAACACAGAAAACTGTAAGGAAAGAAATGGATTGAAATGTGCAGTAAATGCATAATGTAGACCAATTTATGAGGGTAGAAACCCCTATAATACAACCTCCTTGTTGTCAAGAAAAAGAAGAGTTCTCAGAACAAAACAAATGGTAGAGTCATTTTTCTCACCTACTTTATACTGTTTTGTTTGTTTGTTTTTTCTTCTCTATACAAATACCTTAAAAATATCATTTGTTTTGTGATTTATCCAATTTATTTAATACCAAATATGAGTTGTCATTAAGAACAAGCTCAGCTGTGGAAGGAAACACGAGAGATAACTCACAAAGGCATTCCCAGTGTTTTTGTTTGTTTGTTTGTTTTTGTTTGGTTGGTTTTTAATGTCATAAGAAGGGTCTACGAACATTAACATAATTTGTAGTGTTAGTGAAACAGATTTAAGGTACAGCATTTTTCATGAAAGAGAATTTTCACAGTAAAGCTGTACTACACCTAATGCATCAACCTTTTAACCTTCTCAGAAAGTCATTTCAACCTGTCATTCTTCTGAGAATGAATCATAATCTTTTTCTGAGGGACAAGAGTGAACAGGGATGTGTACACTGTTTCTATCTCAGGAAATTGCTTGTGGGCTCTAAAAAGGACCTGCATGCAGCAGCCAAAAGACTGGTTATCATTAGAGCCTTGGCACATGGAATAATCAAGGGATGTTGACACTGACAACATCTCAGTCTGCTGGAGCAAGGCATGATGTGGTTATTGATGGCAGAGAGATACTTCAGATCTGAATCCTACTTTGTTCCCCAGAGTTCAGTTGATTTAATTATTTCTTTATTTTGGTTTGGTTTTAATTTTTGTTTATAGAATTTGGCGGGGAAGGATCTTGTATATTTTAATTACATTTTCAAAATTTATTATGTCTTCCTGTGGTAACTTCATAATTTCTGAAGGACTGGAAATTCAAAATGTGGTCTAGATTGAAATTTACTCTTTATTTTGGACTTAAGCCTTTTTTAAGTATTTCCTTTTGATGTGTTTGCTGATTATTTACTAAAGCTAGACTAAGAAAGGCTCAGTTTAGTAAGTCTGACAGAGAATTTGGAAATCTTTTCCAAATTTCTTTTGAAATAAGTACCTCATCAAAAATAACTTCCCTAATTAATAGGTCTATTTTTTATGACATTTTCCAATTCAGAAAAAAAAAATCATAAAAGTTTCTGATTATACAACACTAAAGATCTAAACTCTTACTTATATATACAAACATATATATTTTTAGCAATTGTAGCCAGATAAAATAATTTAACATAAGTATAGCTCAAGATGGCCACTGTCCACATAAGTCTTTGAACAAAGGAACCTCAAAAGCAGAAGGTAAGATTGTCAGGTGATGGAAGTAACATTTAAGAGTTTCTAATCCTGAACATCTGATGAATGGTAATCACCAAATTTACTCTAACAGTGATCTCACATATATATCAAAATATTTGAGTTTTGAACATACAAATTCTAAATTCAGTCAAGGGAAATAATTCAAAATATTTTCAAAACCTGTTTATGGATTTTCTCCTGCTCACCTTGAAGACTATAATGCCTTTGTACTCTGTCAGTTCATCTCTTCTATTAACAACTGTTATCACGACAGTTCTTTCCAGGTGGTTCAGATGTCATGCATCATTCCATCTTACTAATATGCCAATCCTACCAACTACTTTAGAGGTGAAAGAATGAAGAGGGAGCTCAGTTGATGTCTCAAATGAATATATTTTCATGCATATGTATTTGAGGGTTTGAGAGAGTAGATACATGTCACCTGCCTAAAATCAAGACCTTTAATGAGTTTCTAACAAAAGAATCACAAAATACCTGTCACTTGGAAAATATAGGTCATAAGATAAAATGAATGAATCCTCTAGATGTATGGTAGTACAATGAAGAAAAAATTGTATGTTGAATCAAGAACATGACGTGTCTGGAAAAAAGGCTACACTTCCAAAACACATACAAACACACTCACTCTCTCACACACACACACACATATATAAAAGTCAAAAAAAATGTCTCCAAAAATTTTGTGATAGATTTTAACAGAAACTTCTAAAATAAGATTTGCTTCATTTTTTCTTTTATGGACAGACAGTTTTCTGACTCTATTTTGTGATATTTTCTCTCACCTCTGTCTATCAGCCCCCAACAGAATGTATTTCATTTGACCCTCTTTCTTTTCTCTTATATGCCTTGCCCTTAGTACAAAAGTTTCCAGGGACAGGGTGAATGTTAATACAGAATATAAAAAATGACAGTTTGATAGAGTAAGAAATTATTTAACTCTAAATAGAGATCCTAAATCCATAAATATAAAGAATAATAATCAGAGAGGTTAGATTCAATATTAAATTAATTCCAAAATCTCCAACTCAAATTTTAAATCAGTTCAGTCTAACAGTTTATGAAAAGCTGGATGTGCTTTTAACTTCAATGGCAATAAATAGTATTGAGTATCTCCCCATCTCCTAGGCAAGTATGGATCCATAACATTGAAATCATCTGAGAAACCTTCTTTTGCTTCCAATGGCATCAGAATAATGCTGTGTGTAAGACTCAAAATGAATAATACTTGACAGCTCTTGTGATTGCCCTCTTTTCATTGTAAAAAGGAACACTTTTAGTAGATAAATTCAGAACCCAGTAAAAAATGGGCAAAAACAAATCAAATCTGGCCTTAAAAATCTAATGTTTATGCAACATCTTAAACAACTCAGCAAGCTTTAATAGCAGCAAGCTCAAATCAATGAGTGTTGTGCTGCAATTTGCTGTACTAACTAAAACCACACTGCTAGATCGAGAGCAAATAGTGCAGCCTTAGGCTTTTTTTGTTCCTACACCTGCATAGGAAGCACAGTCGTGAGGAAGCCACTTCCACTAAACCTAAAAGGTCTGGATATCACTAACTCATCTAAAAGGGAGTTTTAGTAGATAAGTTCCTATCACACAGCATATGCATGAATGCACTGCAGCAACCTATTCTGACAAGGATGATAATGTCCCTTGTACCCTCACCCACCTAGAAAATCTGTGCTAAAGAGAAACATTTCTCCCATATTTATTGATCTAATTTTTCACATCAAATTTTCCAAAACCGGAGGTTTTATATGGATTACTTTTTGAATGAACTTGTCACAGCCTTTGACAAAGAAGGCTGTGGAATGTCTAACCTTGAGTAGAGTTCCGTTTTTAATGATTTTCTAATTTTGATTCTCATAGCTGTTCTTAGTAAGTAGATCAAGACTTAATGCTACCCTACAAAGAAAACAGAATAGGAAAAAAAATAATCTCTGTCAAACAACAGATTTAATTATTATAAATATTGTTATTCTTAATTAACAAAGCTCACCATTTAATTTCAACACACATAAACAGCAATAACAGTCTTGTTTAGCAAATGTAAAGCAAAAGACTTAGGGCCTTATTCTGCAATTAGTTACACGCCATGTTCTCTTACTCTGATTCTGATACAATTTTAATGAGAATGGTTGTAACACAAGCTTCTTAGTTAAGGTACACAAAATTAGCATTTTGTCATCCGGAGAACAGAGTGCATTCTCTAGTATCAGCTGCAGAGAGTATTCATCCAACACTATGTGTGGCTTGGTTTTCTAAAAGCAGTGATTTTTGCTATGAGGAAGGTCCAGCAAAATATTTGCTCTTGTGTAAAATCAAGTCTACAGACACCTTAGTGCAAGTCTTGTCATCTATCTCTTCTGACTTGTCCAACCTGGTGGATTCTGTAAGATACCAGGGATGAAAACAATCTCTTTGCCTCATTAGTTACCCCTTTTCCATTATTACTGAGGCTCAGCCACACAGCCCTGATCAGAGGTTTTTGACAATAAACCCTGCATAAATAATCTAGTCCCATCTTCTAACCCTTCCATATACTCCTTCAGTCAGCCACTGGAACAGGACAACCTTGGAAACAGAGATGAAGGCTAAGTCTTCATCATTAGTTAGTGCAGGACAATAGGAGAGGGTCTACAGGCCCTGATATGTAAGTGTCCATACCCCATGCATCTGATTTGCTGCAGGTCTGGACCTCTGAATTCAACATTCGTTAATGGTTGCTAGGTGCCTTCTGGAGCACATCACCTGAAAGCAATCCCATTCACACACTGATTTAAGATGAAAGCATGCCAAGCAAGAATGATCAGCAGATTCACTTCAGAAGGGTTTTTCTAACCTGGGCTAGAAAATGAAGACACACTCAAAAAGAACATGCACCATGCAGAGTCCATTCTGCATGATACAAAGAAACTGGTGGGGGTAACTTGGTATAGTCTGCAAATTAAGGCATCCTCTAAGCATTTATAATCTTGTTTATAGCATGATAGATGGAAACTGGATTAAGTTTCCAGATCTGCTACTGATTTCCTCCCTCCATTGTCACCAACAGTCAGCTAACAAGTCAAGGGGAATGCTAATGTAATTAAAGCTCTGGAAGCACTTCCCTCGTTGAACTGAGACCATAGATCGTTTGCTCCTTACATTTGACTGGTATTAAATTCATGCTAATGTGTTGTTCAGAATGAGAATTACAAAACAAAAGAAAAAAAGAAAAAAAAAAAAAGAAAAAAAAAAGGGGGGAGAGAGAGAGAGAGAGAAGAAAGGGAAAATAGCTTTGTTTCCCATCTGTGAAATCAGACAATATTTACTTTTTCTCTCAGTTTTTTAACATCTGTGATGCCACAGGCATGTTATTCTGTATAGTCCCTAGCAAAACTAAGCACCATTATTGGAAAGTCTTCTGCACCAGTCCAAGTGGAAACAATAAAAGATGAAGGAAAACATAGATCAACTAAATTTATCCAAGCTGTAGCTTCACTGACTTCAACTTATTTACCGGTGTTAAGATTACATTTCTATTTCATTAGGAAAGATACATGAACTCTTAGCCAACAATCTTCTTTTTTCATTTTCAGATGTTTGTGGAAGCTGACCAACCAAGAATTTCTGATGTTTCTTGCAATATTTTTATTTGAGCAGAACAGTAAGTCTATCTAATATTTTCCCGGAAGTCTGATTAATTAAAACACTATTTTGCAAACTGAGTTTCTGATTAGAAGCTTTTACCAAAGATAAAGAAAATTTCAGTAACACAACTTATTTCTCTATCTCACATGTAAAGGAGAGAGTGAAAGACATAAAAGATATGGGAATAAAGCAAGTCAAAACACTATCCCTTAAGGGTTACAGAAGTATATGTGCTGTTATTGTAAAAGTTATACCAATAATTTCTTTTTAACAATTTGTGCTTTCTTTCCTCAAATAGTTAGGCTGATAATCTAATACAGACAGTAAATCATGGGATTTTTTTCAGTTTTTTAACATCCACATATATATATATTTCAGCTATAGCAATGAAATTTTCAAACTCCAACAGTCCTCTATTTTTATTTAATTTCAGTAAATTGGCAAAATTCTCTAAGTTCATGCTAAAAAATAATTTGACAAATTAACAGTGAAATAACCTGGTTAGTAGTTTTCTGTAATCAGATTGTGAAGTCTTTTGACCAAAGTTGTTTTTATTCCATAATCTTTTGCACAAGAACATAAGAGATAAATGTAACAAGCATTGGGTAAATCTTCCAGCAAAGTTAACCTTACAAGAACATTAATATTAAACACCAATACTTTTGATGTTTGTTGAAAGAAATTTTACCAGATGGAAAGCATGGAAGCCACATCATCAGACCTCAGCAGGGAAGGTGTAAAAACTCTCAGGACACTGAGGAATGGAAACCTCTGAATTCTGCCAGGGTTTCCTGCATGGGCATTTAAATATTAGACAGTTATCCAGTGAGGAATCCCAGACAAAGCCAGGTTCCTTTCTGTCTTTCTGCTAAGGTCTGAGCCAATACAACTCTCTGTGCCAACTCATCTCTCATCTCATGTGTTACTGGGTTAGGTATTTGTGTGGTCTCTGTAGAAAGCTGAAAGCACACCCACAATCCATAGCACCATAAAATATGCATAACTATTAACTTGTATAACAGGAAATTAATGTTTATTAGTGGTCTTAATTGAGTTTGGGAAGACTGATAATTAGGAACAGGAGTACCTGTGGTAGCTAACCCTTAAAGGCATCCTGAATGACATTTCTATAGTCTACTCCTCCCATGGCTGAGTAGTAATGAAAAAGAGAAAAACAGTCGTGACATTTGTAGCCAAAGCCTAACACCAAGAAAATACAAGTTTTTGCAACAGAAGCTTCTCTAGAGACATAGAGCCACCTGGTAGATATAGCTTAACCCAGGTTTTTTGTAGCCACAAACAGCACAAGCAAGGTCAGGGGCACTGAACCAGCTAAGAGAGCAAAATGGTGTTAAAAAAACTAGAATTTTGTTATCTATTTATCAGACTTCCAAGATTTTGTTATCAGTCTTGTTACTAAGTGCTAAATCTTACATGTTAATCAATATAGGCTTGTTTTGGAGTCAAGGCTAGAACTGGGAGTGCTTGGTCTTCCCAACAACAGAGAATGAAAGCCAGTTTGGATGTTCGTACCCCCTCCTGTACTCAGAGATATGGATAGGAAACCCAGGAACAGAGAACTCTTCCTGCAAAGCTTCAAAGAGTCACAATGACTGCAGGAACTCAGGCATCTTCTGGGTTGATGCAAATCCTGAAACATCACAACCATGCACCATAACACAGGTATAGTTTAGAATACAGATTTATCCTGTACACTGGTGAAGATGCTCAGGTCTTGGCACAATGACCTTTCCCTTTCTTCAGTTCTACTTTCGTGACCCTTCAGCATTTGGAGTCCTCTTCAAATTCCATCAAAAACAGTAAGATAAATCCCTTTTGGTTTTATCAGGAACTCATCAGACCCTAGCAAAACAATCATCTTACCACTCTCTTTGGTATCTCACACTCTTATTTACATACTTCCTCCCAATCATTTTCCTTAATCAAAAAATCATTCTCTAATCCAGGTTAATGCACATTTCACCCTTCCACAAAGTCCATAGCACTTAACTAGTCCTAATAATGCTGAAAACAAAGCTGTGTTATTAGACAGACAAGACACATTTTGTGTTATCTGCTTCCATGAGAGTGAAATGGTGTTGAACTGTGTGCGATGGCAGTGACAGAGATTACAGAGGGAGAGCCACATCCAGAGCTCTGAACTGGTCAGGGTACAAAATAATTCCCACGGGCGCTGAGGTGACACAAGCCACTCAACACTGGCTGGAAGTCTGAATAGAAACATGACTTTTTTTTTTTGGTGCTAATTCACTCATCAAAAATAAAATTGTAAATTTGTTGTATTAGAAAAGCAGTCTTACCAGCCTTAGAACTAATTCATCATAAACTGTTTGCTTCAACAGGGTCCAGCTGTCAACCAGTCCAAATAAGAATCAGGATCAAACCTAACTCTTCATCTACCGTTCTCCAGAAGCTAACTGTTTTCTGTGATTTTCTATGTCAAAATTTTCATTTTTAATTTCAAAGGATAAGACTAATTGGGTATTTTTGAGGTGAAATAAGATTCCTTAAGATAAAGCAAAGTATTTCATTATACTGAATAATATACTTCACTGCACTTTATTTTATTTTAAATGAAATACTGGTTCCTGAGCAAAGTCATGTATGGCTCTTAGACAAACCATAGCATTAGATCTTATAACATGGAGGAAAAAGCATATCAGGAGAGTCAAGAGAGCTTTATGCAACTTTCATCTGGTCAAGGTTGATATTCCCTTACACTTGACTCTCACTCCACCTGTGCCAGACTCAGCCTAATACCACTCCTCCCTTCCTCCTTTTCTTCAGCCTTACAGATGAACTTCCTTATCCTTTCTTGATTTTATAAATCTAAGCCTTGAATTGCATCTATTTAAATACAGGAGATTCCCATTGAGAAAGAAAAAGGAAGTCATAAACTGTATGAAGTCACAAAAGAAGTCTCAGGGAGAACAAGCTCTTCCAGCAAATTTTGAGCTAGTTTCCAAACACTTTGTGCCAGTCAGTATCTGCCAAATAGACCAGCCATGCATCTTCCTGCCAGCACAGTGTGCTTCAAGGTGCATTGAAGAAGGGAAGTTTCCCTGTGCTGTTCACAGCCTGAAACACCTGCAATCAATTACCATTGCCATTTTGCTGTGACAAGTCCAAATGCTGGGACAATGATGGCACGGTTTGTGTGTAATTGTCCATCAGACCACAGTATAAATCTCTGAGCAGCGATTCTAACGCACTGAAATTAATTTCCCTTTTTAAAATTCTACCTACACTAGGAAAGAGTATGTTTTCCTTTAATCACATAGGGTGGTTTAATGCATTTCAATGTTTATCTCAGTATAAATTAGAAAAGAGAATGTGAGATATGTTTTCATTTTACAAACAAAAGCTAGATCAGGCTCTATTCTCTCACCCAGAGAATAGAGGACACATTTGTAGTAAATGTAGTAAAAATCTAGGCTGCTCTCAGGTCTCATAAATTAAAAATGGTTTGCCTCAGACTCTGCTTAGAAAGGAGACTTGCAGGGGAAAAAGCAATACCTGAATACCATGAACAGAAAGAAATGGTGTGAGTGACTCACAGTGTGGCATGATTCCTTCTGAGCTAGTATTGGATGAGAGCCTCAGAATATGATATACATATTAGGAGGTATTACACTGCTGGAGTGACAAGTCTTGTATGATACACAGGGTGGGATCTTCTAGTGGCTTACAGAGATTTCAGTAAAGTGTTCCCAATTTGCTGTACCTGGGTAAAAAGGGTGGGGTATGGAGAGTGTTTGTAAAGAAGAAGCTGAATTTATTGGATGACGATAAACTAATCATATTCTACAGTAGCAAAGTGATCTTTGTGGTTTTAGCTGTGTAAGCTTGTTATATTTTATTCCAAGCAGACTGTCTTGGGGTTAAAAAAAAAAAAAAAAAAAAAAAACTTTTAGCAGTACTAGTTGTATTTCACTGAGTCTATAATCACTCCTGGTTACTAAATAGGCTTGAAAGTTCCTTTGAGATGCATCTGAATCTGCTCCACAATACACAAACATGAAATTGTTAGGGAAAAAACACTAGTTAAGGAGTTATTTTCTGAGGTGAAGAGGTATATTTTACAGACCTACTGGCAATCAAAAAGGTTTTGTTATGTTTCATAAAGTATTTCATTTTTAATAATTATAATGATACTTTCATATGATAAACCCATGCAATATGTATATTCAAGAGTTTATTATTGTTTTCAAACCTTTGATCAGCTTTTCTACACGTACCACTGTTGCACTGAGAAGGTGGTCAAGCACTGGAACAAGTGGTCATGGCCCCAAACATATCAGTGCTCAAGAAATACTTGGACAACACTCTTAGATACATGGTTTAACTCTTAAGTTTCCCTTTGTGGAGCCAGGAGTTGGACTCTGATCCTCCCTGGTCCCTCCCAGCTAAGGATATTCTATGATTCTAAGTTCTCTGAAGCTTTTAAATGGTTTAAAAATATAAAATTATTTGTCTAGAAGTTAGTGTGTATTGCAGAGAAGATATGTAAATTATGGTCACTTTTACCTTGTATTATATGGTGCCTTTCTTAGCTGCAGCATAGCCTGAGAAGAGATTTTCAGCCTGTTATAATTGAAGGATCATTTAACTTTTGAAAAAGTAAAAATAAAAATCAAATAAAAACATACATAATAATTTAAGTGTTGTCATAGTATTTTTTCTATTAGTAACTGTAAAAATTAAGTTAAATTATAATCTTATGATGTTGTTTATATTTTGCATCACATTGTTTTTTCCTGGTTTGAAAGAGTAGGAAAATATCTATTTAAAATAAAACATGTTTTACCAACTACCAGTGCTACTTTGGCTACAAACTGAGAAACTCTGACAGAATGTTTCACAACATCATATTCACTCTACTTAACAAACAGCTTCTAACCATTTTGATTATTGTTTATTATTTCTCTCATAGTAACATTTAGAGACTCCAACACAAGGCTGTTATAAAAATATAGGGGTATCTATATAGATCAACTGCAACTTGAACAAAGACAAATAAATTTGCATCAGATTTCCAAAATAATATTTTCAAAGCATAATAGTACAACAATAAAGAAGCAGTGAGATTAAATTGCTTGCTGAAAGTCAGTGAAAGCATATCTATCTTCCAGAACCAGGAATATTCAAAACAGTCAGAGCTGGGTAGACCCACAGCCAAGCTAGCCTCAAAACTAGGAGCCAGTATGTCCTCCAGTGCTGCATTACAGCTAGTACACCTTGCAGAGATCATTATCTTCAGGTCACTATGTCTGTATTGCTTTTGATTATCAAGCTAACATATCTCTCTAGCACTGAACTATTCATTGTGGACATTCAAGCTTGGTTTGGCATTAACTCAAGGATTTCTTCATGACACAACATTTTCTGCAATATAGACAAGAACACAGGAAGCCTGCAAAAGACCTATAAAGATGAAAATAGTGTTTCTGGGTTTTAGTCCACTGTCTTAACCACAAAACCATCTTCCAATAATGTATTTGATTTATTTTAAGCTATCAGGTGTTTAGTGTAGAGTATAAGGTATATACAGATCAAATAAGAATTCCTTACCACAGTTTCTCTACATAATGCCCTAGAGGAAGGAATAAGGAAAGAAAATGCCTTTTGACCTTCCTCAATCCTTGCATACAGGTTTATATGTGGAGAAAGTGTTTTCCCTTGATCAAAATAAAAAATATAAAGCACATTTTACAAATACAAGCTAAGGAGAGAACAGAAATTTACCAGAGGAGAGTATATTCTCACAGTTTTGAATATAATAGTGATCTTCTGTTCATAAATGTCCAGACAACTTTAAGAATAAATTTAAAAGCCAAGGTAGTACTATAAATGTACGACGAAAATGTAGGGAAGTAGTAATGAAATCCCTGCCAAGAATTCACTTGTACTTTGCTCAGTACTACTTACCACATCATAAAAAACTGGTTTCTTAAAATTTTGGTGAGAAGGAAGGAGAGTTGATCCTGGTAATAAAAGTTATGAGCTGTGAAGACAAGAACAGAAAACCCCTCGTTCTGGAACAGTCACTGAAAAGGCAAATAACTTGGACACAAATATTAAGCAATGCATGTGAGCTCACACAAAAATATTTTTGGAATTCATTTAATTAAAATTTAAAATAAATTTAAATCTAAGGATAGGCATAATTTATGCAATTGAGTAATATCATATATAAGTTTATATGCACATGCATGGGTATCAGTATCTATACATATATTCAGAATTTGAGGAATTGCACAATTTTTACTAACTTTTCCTTATATTATTTGGTATGATGAATAACCTTACTTTCTGCTTTAAACTGGACAATTTTTACCAATGAAAATACCCACAGACTATAGAGAGCTGGCATGTCCGTTCTGTTTCTTCCTGGTTAACTGGAGCTTGAGTATAACTTCAAATGATACAGAAATACCAAATGGCTGAATGCTAGATTACAACTAAGCAAATCACATGAAACATGAAGTCATATCACTCACCATGAGTGCAGAAGAACATTGTGATTTAATCAGTAGCGGTATCTCTTGAGAAAGTTACATGAAGTGAACTGAAGCCCAGTTTTCTCTATTTCTTCAATAACAGTTATATGGGAGACAGTGGTGACAATTTTTCAGTCTATAAAATACAGGTAGGAGGCCAAATATTGTTCTTAGTGACGTTGATCTGATTATAGCATTTGGGTCCATTTTCATTCATTCACTTGGATTGGCAAGACACCAGGCAATATTTGAAAATGTCCTTTAATGCAAGCTGTAAATTCAGAAGTAATTTTTAGTTTTAGAAAAAAAAAAAAAAATCTAATTTGGTAGCTTAATTTTGGCTTATTTAATGTAAAGATTATATTCATTCAGCTGGTGGTAGCAAAAAAAAAATAATTACAAAATCAGAAATCTCAGGCAATGAGGTACGTTTGTGTAAAAAACACTGCTACAGAAAGAAATTAAACTGCCACACCTCCATTTGCTACCCACCTTTCTCCTTCCTTTCCTTTTTCCAATTACACTGCCATTCATTTCTCAGTATCTCAGAATTTTACAGGTATTTATGTTGTCTGCTTTCTGTAGCATAAGGAGAGCTTCTTTGGCAATGCAGTCAAGCTGATCCCTGGTTGGCAAAATCTCCTCCTGACATGGGTGCCTAGCAGTGTCAAGGGTTATATGGAAAAGCTAAGCAGGGAATTGAACCTCAGCTTTTTAACCCTTCAACCTCATGTCCTTGCTAGGTGTTTGCTGGAGACAGGGTATGTGCACTGCAATATTTCTCTGCTAGACCTGTGGCCTTAGATGTATGATATGCTGAGCCTAATTCTAGAGGCTAGATATTTTCAGTGTCTACAAGGAAAATTTAGTGCTCTCATGATATTGTATCCTGTATTTCATATTCACTAGAAACCCCAAGGTTCGTCTGTTAATTGGAGCACATCCCCTAGCAACAATTATAATCAAATTCTAAGGGGAAAGGGTGATTTCTCTCATGGAAAGAAATAGGTGCCAATACCAGACATTTCAATTCCTGTTGCAGAGAAAACAAATATGCATTTTGTACAGGTGGAGAGGGAACATCACACAAATAGTAGTATAAGGAGCAAAAAACAGGAAAAAAAAAAAAAAAAAAAAAGTGCTCCAATAAGCTAATTACTGGAAATACCAATAAATTAAAAATAAAACACATGAAAAATATCATTGAGTTAAAATGCACTGACAACAGTGGCAAAACATGAGAATCATATACTGAATAAAAATAAAAGGTTGGGAACATTTTTTTTCTCTATTTGTTTTGAAAATAGAATTATTGGAATCATTGTACCAGAAAGATTGTGAGAGCCTTCCTGTGTTATAATTAATCCTAATCAAAAATGTTTTTTATTTGCCACTTGATGGATTTTATTGCAAAAAGCCCTAGATTTCCAAATAATGTTACAATTAGCAGCAGAAAGCGAATTACTAAGCAGATGAAAACTGTCATATAAAAGCTAAGGCCCAATCCCCCTGACAATGTAAATTGGCTTAGCTTCATGCAAGGTTTTCAGGCTGTTTCATACTCTCTTGACTCTTTCTTGCCCCTAGATGTATTCACACACACACAAAACAAACAAACAAACAAACAAATAAATAAATAAATAAATAAATAAATAATAATAATAATAAAGATATTTTGTGCCTGTTTTCACCTTGAAACACGTAAATGCATAAAAGTACTCCAAACCTTAGTTGCTACTAACCTTCTCACAGGTTATTCCAATAAATAAAATAAAATCCTTCTCTGTGTTTCTCTTCAGATTAAATCCTATACAGATTTTAGCTAGCAGGGATGGATTCTGCACTTGCTAGCTCCAATCTTTACATCAGTACTTTTGGTACGATAATTCTTATAAGACAGAAGACAGAAGACAGCGTGCTCTGGGTATTTTTATAATGGATTTCATTAGAGCTGTATTCCTTTTATAATGGATTTCATTAGAGCTGTATTCCTTTGCATGTAAACAAGGAAGCCTCTAACAGTTGCTGGAAGCATGCAAAAAAAAAAAAGAACATGGGGTTTACCTCCTGATTTAACCGCCAGGTTACTTTTGACTGCTACACATCCTAAATGTCTAACTTCACCAGTCCCCTGTGTGAGGAACACAGTAACATATCGAATAGAGATTGTATAAATTCCTGTAGAGGCAAAGACACCATGAGTCAATGAATGGATTTCTGCCAGTATTGGTGGGTTTGGGAATTTTCCATGAAAACTGAGGGGTAGGAGAGGTGGGGTGGGCAGAATTGAATTTTCCTACTTGAAGAATTCAGCTGTTGGAAAGAAAGTGCAGTTTTTCTAAGAACAGAAGGTGTGGGAGCTGCTTCAGAAGTACAGCTGTAAGGAGGAAATATACTGTGAAATACTTATATTAAGATATCTCATGCAAATGATACATATGGGTCTAGTGTCAGAGTCATTGTAGATCTAATTATGTGGAATATGCTTGTGAATTTCCTTCTTACAGAGTAGTACCAAATGATCAGTAAATGTCATATAAATTCAGACTATGACAACGTCACCTTTAAATGTGAGTAGTTTTCCTTAATATGAGAAGTGGTATTTTACTGCTCCAGATAGATTAATAACATTGGCTTACGTAGTATAGACAGATGCAATGCAGGCTTCTCTGTTGTCTTCTGAATGAAAAGTCTTCTGTCATATCCATATTCACACTCAATGGCATTCAAGTAAATGCATATACACACTGAAAACAAGCACTAGTTATTTTAAATAGCTTGCAGTCTCAAGTACCTATCATTTCATACTACCTAATGTTGATCTCTCTGAAATGAGAAACATCTGAAATGCCTATCCCAACAACAGAAAATATTTTTGTATCTCACAGTCCTTTGCAAACTAGAAGATATTAATAGTGATACTTCCAAAAACAAACAAACAACAACAAAAATAAATAAAATAAATTAAAAAAAAAAAAAAAAAAAACACCACTTTTGTGATTATCTCTTTCCCAGACTCTCATAGCCAAAAATATGAAAATAAGAAAGCCGGATTCAGGAACAGAAATTTCCCCACATGTACACAGAAATCCCCAGGGATACAAGAAAGATCTAACTAAGCATTGTCGTTGTCCATAACATTGCTGTAAAAGGAAATAACAAGCTCGTAAAATAAAACATGAATATCACACTCTGGGGTTTGATACAGGTGATGGGATTTCCAGTTGAATCATTGATATTCAATTTTCTTTTTAATGTCTCAAGCCTATTCCAGTTTCTAATGCAATGGGAAGAAATCAGTTACTTTAGCTAGGTTTCCATTTCAAACCTTCTTGAGCTCCCTGCACTTAAATTCAATGCCAGCCTTTTCCCACAAATATATGCTGTTAAAGAAGAAAGCTAAAATTCACAGAGCTGTCAAGTAAGATATCCATTAAGATAGGAAGATGCCAGTGTTCAAACTACAACATTACAGCATTAAATCTCAAAGGAATTCACTTTGTTCATGAGAAACAAGAGAGAAAGGAGTGTGAGATGCAAGGGGGTTGGGGAGAGGATAAGAATATGGAACAATATGACAGTAAAATAGAAAGCACAGATTGAGGAACCACGAGTAATCTGAATTCCTCAACTAAGACTTGTCAATGAGATTTTTAGCATATGATATGCAGTTTTAATTAAATTATGGCCCAGAGTCAGAGAACAAAGCCAAAGGCCCAGTTTTTTATTTCATTTTTAGAACAGAGATCTTATCTTCTACAGTATTTCATACACTTCTAATTAAATATGGATTTATGGCTTTAAAGTACCTGGAAACACAGCATGACTTTTAGGATTCATCCTATGCTGAACTCAGAGCAATACAGTCAAAGGCAGTCAAAGATTCTGGACCCCCAGTGAAGTCAGGGGCAATGTTCTTAATGGGTTCAGAGGGATGTGGATAAGACATTAGGAAAAGAATTCAACTTCTGCACTGTATGCAGAAAACATTCCTATACCTTGAAGTAATAAAAAAAAAATAAATCTATTTATGTGCAAGCATATTCAAGAGAACTTTGTGTTTGCTTAGAGTAACAGAGTGTAATCCTATACAAAGCTAAAGATTTACGGATACTGCAAACAGTACAATTTCAATCTGATGGTTATTTTTTGCTGTGCTTGCCAAATTGTACATGTATTGGCAATTCTGCAGTTTTTCTCACCTCATCACACTATTTGAAGTAAATACATTCTCTCTTCTCTTTAAAAACTACAATATTTTTTTTTCCAATGGGAAAAGGTGCCTATTGCTGCTGAGGATTTTGCTGGTGGTGATGACTTATTAAATATATTTAATGTGAGTTTAGTGAATCTCTTAAAATAGAAGTGTGGGCTGGGTGAGAATGTTACCTCCAATCTTGAAATAGTGAATGAATGTCAGAATCTGTTTCACAGTGTTTATGTAAGGAGTGTGGAAATATTAATAAAATGAAATCACCTGAGGATCCCATGATATTACTAAAAGTAGATAACTTCTTGAAGGTCAGCTGCCCTTAAAACCATCTTTTAAATTCTCACTGGGTGAACGCTAAATTGAACAAAGCAATGCTTACAGGTAACCAAGGATATTTATGCATAAAACATCAAATTCAGGAATTTGCATCATAACACAAAACCTTCCTTGATATACTTACCCAGTAAAACTGAGGATAATATTGCTGGCTCAGAAATAATGAGGTTTGTGCTTGCATGGGACCAAAGTCTGTTGTGTACGATATGATTCCAGAATAATCAGACATATGGGTGTTTCTTGTGGGGGCCATGTGTTGATATTATTTGTCAGCATGAAGTGTGGCCATTAAGGCAGGTTAGCAGTGGTTCCTATTTTTTCCAGGACTAGCATAAACAGTTTCCAAGTGTATGTGGCTTTAAAATTAAACTGGTTTCATTTTTCAATACTGGTAAGAGAGATGCATTGTATTTGATTGCTGAAGTTTTTGTTTGTTTGTTTGTTTGTTTGTTTTTCCACAGAAATGGCTGCAATTAGAGAATTTTGAATCTTAATAATAATAATAAGTAGCAAGATTCACCCCAATGTATACACAATCTTTATTCTCATGGAATGCAGTGGTATCTTTCTCTTCCTTTAATCACACTGTGGACAGAAAAGAGAGCTAAAAATAGCATTCCACAAAGAGGAATCCTGGTACAAATTCATCAACTGCTGAACTACAGAATCACAAGTGAGAAGAGAATCAGGCTTGATGCTCCACTGCAAGTTGTTTTCATTGATTCTTGTATTTTAATCATATTTCAGCTGCAGTTTCTGTGAGATGATTTCAAAAAACATTGGATTAAATTGTATTACACTGAAGAGCACTGATCTCATTTCATTGAGACCACACTCAAAAAAAACAAAACCACAATTTTTGTATGTTAGAAAGATAGAGGCATTTTCTGATGTGATCGAGTGTAGATGGCTCTTTTTTAATGTTCCATTGAAAATGAGGTCTGGAAATCTGTTTGAAAATCAGAATAAATCAAAACATCTCTCCAGATAACTTTGTCTTTTTTCTTTCGGCATTCCGACTTCTGTTTTATGGTATTAGCAAGTAACCCATAACCACTAATGTGTGCCAAAATACTATGAATTTTGAAACTGTAGATTCAGCTTACAGTATTACTAATTAGGAAGCAAATTTGAAGTATGAACAGAAGGTACTTTATGAGGGACTACCCAAGCAGGTAAGGACTTGTCTCCTGCACTTGTATCCTGAACTTTCAATAACAAATCCACAGGAATCAAAATTGAACAACAAATACAGAATTATCTGTAATTTGTAAAGAGCCATCCTCCAGAATGTAGACTAAGATTTTAAAGACAAATAATTAGAAATAATTTAGCCAAATATAAAACAGTCTTGAGTAAAAACAGCAAAAATTCCCACCTTTGATTATTATTGATTTACAAAAATAAAATTATGACTACCTGAGTCTTATGTACTTCCACCCAAGATCTGAATTATACTCTCTTCCTTCAGTAGTCATGCACATAAAGTGAACATTTACACTCATAAGTTCAATCATTTGTCAGAACAGAAGACTTAGGCATAAAAGACTGATCTATTCTGGGACTAATTTATAATTTTAGGTTTAAGATGGCTGAAGAAAATGAAATACTTTTTCATGTAGTTTTCACCAAAATTTCTTTTGGCAGTTGGATAGTTCATGATCTTGTGTTCCTTTGAAAATCTCTTCCGTCAGACACCAAAGGGTATTAGGAGACAACCACAAGGGGTCAAGAATTAACCTCTTAAGCTCCTTGCCAATAAGCCATATTTATTAAGTCTGCACATGCAGTACAATGTTAGTTTTAACCACACTCACACTCATCCTAAAATATGCAATAAGGTGTGAGTGTGAGCATGGCCTGTTAGTGTACTCATTAGGTAAAACATATAAGAATTAGGTAAGCAATGGGTTGAAATATACTGATGGTTTGCAATTATCCTATCTCATTCTAAGTGTCATGGAAAATATCTTTGTAAATTTTCCCTTAAATTTCTCTTTCATTTCCTGGGTATATCTCTTCAAATGGTGACTATCAAAGGGAAGTTATGCATTTGATGATGAAAATGTCTCAGTCAAACAGAGGTCCAAACATTTCAGTACTTCATGCAAAATCCTCACATCCATTCAATAGCTGAGACCACACAAGCACACATAATTACATTATGTGGAAATGACAATGGAAAATTAATTTAAACTTGTATGCTCTCAGCCATGCAATTTTGGAGTAGTCTAATTTTTCTAGGAACTATCCCTAAGGCAAGGCTTATGTTGCCTAGAAAGAAAGAGGTTTAAAATATTTCAAAATTTTTCAATCCTCTTTATCTACTACTTTTTCCTGAGAAGATTCATACCCAGAAAGGCTTTTTCAAATCATTTAACCTGATGTTAAGAGTGTAGTATATTCAGTCAGGAAATAAAAATGATGTGTGATTTGTGTGACCAATTTAACTCCAAAATACAGTTCTAATATTCACTGTTTAATCACCAAGTAATACATTCATGAAGAAATAAGAGGATAATCTTCAGAACAAAAATCTATCCTGTAAATTACAAGAACAAAAATAATTAAAGAACTCCATAAGCTGATTGCATATATTATATAAGCAAAAAGTAATTTTGACAAGTCTTATTTGTTGTAAACAATGCACAAAAGCTCACTCTGAATATGCTTTAAAATTTTCCCCTCCACTTTCATATCTAATAATACTCCGTTTCACCACAGAATTGTTTTCCTGACATTTAAGAAAAGATCATTTATTTTCCATTCTGCTTTAATAATATATATATATATATATATATAAGCATAATTATTTCTGCAACCTCAGCACTCCAACATTTCACCATGTTAAATACAAGCCGCCAAATGTTTTGGCCTAGTCAGAGCTTCTATGTACTTTTTTCCACTTGAGATTTTTTTTTTTTGGTGGTGATTTTGAAATGCTTATAGAGTCTTGCAACATTTAAGCATATCTTTTGCTTTGTTTAATAGAAAAGCACATAAGCTCTTATTCACAATGATTTATCACTATGAAAACAATATAACTGTTGATTTTCTTTTGTCAAGCTGCTCTGTTTTTTCTAGGTAGACTTACGAAAAACAACATTAACAAAAGCATAAGAAATAAATGTGATGAGAAATGTATCTTTAAGATGTTTTTGAAGTTGTGGAAAGATTTTTGCATTAACAGTACTCTCTAACAGCATTCTCTACTGCTGCTTAGTAGTATTCTCTGAAGTACAAATCCAATTTGAGAAAGAAGTTAAATAAGTTTTCTAGTAGGATGCATGTCAGTTTAGAGTCTGCTCTGCTTAATACGGTCTATGTAATTATTTTTTTTTAACCACATATACAGGCACATATGTATGCACTTCTTGGTTGTCTTGTTCGTTTAGCTGATGCAATTAGTCCTCCACTCATTTCACTAGAGGGGAGCATTTTTCTGCCATTTCCCAAAGTATTTAATGCATGAAGAATTACTAACACACCCACTTTTGTCTCCTCTGTTTAGTTTGGGGGTAAAGGGGAGGGCTGGCCTGTAGATAGGATCTCATGAATCACCCTGGGAACTGCACAGTGAAGTCAGATATATTTCCTAACCTTATTACAAAAGTGATAAATGTCCTCCTATACGCTGTAGCAGTGACTCAGTTGTGCACACACTCACCTTCAACCATTTGACCATAGTCACACCCCAGCTACTGAAGAAAATGTAAAATGAGGCAACAAGGTATACGGTGTTTAGGAGTCTGCTGCACAAATAGTACTAGCAGGTTTATTCTCTGTCCTCTGGGTGATTCAGAGAACAAATGCCACATTGCCTGTCAGCTACACAGAACACAACCATCTATGAGGTGACTTGTGTCACTTAAAGGGGTGACTTTGGAAGCTATAAGCAAAATGTCTGTGTGGATTGAAACCTGTTGTGTGGTTAGCTAGAGCTGTGGTCACAGATTCAGTGGGTCTTACCTTGCCAATTGCTGTGCCAGACATCATGCCACAGTGCAGTGTGGAAAAGAGGACTTCAGCTCAGTCCTCAAAAATGTCAAACTCTTGAGAGATTTTCAACTGCAGTATCTTTATTTTTGCCTATGACTAAGAGCATTTATTAATACAGTAGATTTCTTCTAAATTAGTATTTTATATTTTTTTCCTCAAGTCTCTTTATTAAGGGTGGGTCTGTGCTTTTAGATGCACAGTTTTGCTGGATATACAAAACAGGTCATAAAATCCATTTCAAAAAGCATATTTGGATTAAATTCTAATACCAATTTTAAAGAAAAACAATAAACTTATTATCCTAGATGCTTAAGAATAAAAGAAATATGTATATTTATGCAACTACTGTTGTGCCTAAATCCTTCAAAAGGCCATGGAAAATTCTTAACAAAAGAGGTTAGGGAGAATGGTGATGGAGACAGAAAATGACCGAAAAAGAAAACTACTTTCACATCCATTTAATTATAACCTTTCATCTCTAAAAAGTGTGAATTCAATATGTACATTATTGCTAGATCATGATCTGTTCTAAGACAGGTTACATATTTATTTCTTATTTGCACTCTCAAAGCAAGGTGTTTGAACTAGATATCTGGGCTTCTTACATAGTTAAAGAGGAAGATAGGCAATCATTTAGACCACATTCTAATGTATTTTAAGAAAGAATTAGTTATTCTCAAGGGATTTGTTGCCTGTAGGGAACAATTAGCGACAAACAGATATCTAACTTCTAGGTGACTATGTTTAGGTAATTATAGAACTAGCTGGGAAATGTCCTTCACTGTGATTAGCTCAAAGATACAATTTCCGTGGCATTCCAAATATCTGCAAAATCACACTGCAGAATTCATTTTTTTTTATCAGAATGAATTGAAAAATAATACTTTTCTAGGGTAATGATAGTACAACAAGATCAAGATCCATGGGCTGAGGAAATACTGTCTCCATCAAAACAGCATTTCTCCATTTCTATCAGACTTTGAACAATTTGATGTTTGACAACTTTTGCTATTTTACCTTTCTCTCTTAAAGCAGGATGAAAATGTGTTCAGAAATACTGGAAAATGTCATGATATGAACGACTTTATTTTAATTTATTTTAAAATTGTATGAAAAAAGCCTTTTTTTTTTTTTTCTTCCAAAACCGAGAGTTTTGGAACAAAGATTGAAGAAATTACTTGAACCACAATTGAAAACAAACTAACAAACAAATAAAATAGAAAATCAGTTTCATAATCCCTTTTATTTTCTTCCAAATAATATAGTTATCAAATGGATATGTGATGTTCTCAGGCCTTGCTGATGACATTTTAATGCTTGCAAGCAGTATACACACAATGTACTTACACAGCCCGTGTTTATGGTCTGTTTACTTTTTAGATTCTGTATAATTTGATCTGAATATATCCCATTTTTTATTTTTGTTTGCATTTAATTTCACTTAAATGTACATACTACAACCAATTTCAGTAGAAGAAAAGGTAGAAATAAAACCTTTCTGACCCCCTTCCACTCCAATCTTTCTTTGATGGGAACTAAATAAAAAGTTCATGATAGAATAATTATGTTTATTTGGTTCCATAAGCATTATTAACTCCATCTTAAATTTCAGTGATTATGTTTATGCTGGAAAAATAAAATGTTTGAACCCTAATAGGTTTAAAAGTTTTTTTTTTTCTTTTTTTTTTAATCTTGTATTCCTGTTTTATCTGGGGTTTACATCTGCATCTCTTGTTGCTGACATTTATGTAGTAATTGAAACTCATCTAATTGAGCATAGTTAGTTCTAAGGATACTTCCTGCAATAGTATTTGGTAAAGCATGAACTGAGCTTACGTCACTGACTAAATTTCAGTTATTTTTGAAATTGTATAATTAATTTCCATTTTGCCAGAAATATATATACATGTATATGTATATATGTTATTTCCTGCTGGCCACTGGTCAACGATTTTATTTGAGAGTAAATCACAATAATGATATATCCTCTGAAGATTAGTAAAAAGCTCAACAATATATAGTTTCTTCCATCTAAACTCGTCTCTACAATGATAATGAGCATTTGAAATACTTAAGCTTTTTGTAATGCTGAGTGGTATAACTAGATAATGACTTAAGATAACTGCAATAACGTACACTTCGCTTGATGCACTGTGACTTTCTTCAAAGGTTTGTGTGAATTCAGACTCCCAAAGGAGTAATTTTAGATAACTTTTTCCCCCTCCACCAAATGACTGAATGAAGCATTGTTTTACACCGTAAGGACATTGCCCACATAAAGGCAGATGCTGTAACAGGATTTTCCCTCACTGTACAGTGACACCCACAATACTAAGCTGTTGATTGGAGACAGTCTACCAGTTTTGAGTGTAACTTCTGATTCAGGCTGCAGACCCAACAGTAGATTCTCCTCTCCTTCACAATTTTAGCTCTTGGTTTGTGTATTACAAATCATAGCATTGTCTTTTTACAACAGCAAAGGGGGCTTTGCTGCAGAAGCAGTCAGTTCTGTGAGCCTCATGCCTGGTATTCTATATTCAGCAGAGGTTTTGCCCAAGGATTGAAGATTACACTTTATATTTTCACCATTGGAAAATATTAATAGGAAAAATCAATCAAATTTCTGAGAAACTTCTAAAGCAAGAAATGAAATCCATGACTGAGAAATAAACAGCTGTAATTTTATTTTATTAGAGATAGGACCCATACAATTCTTTCAGCTGGAACTGGTGCAGCTTTGGAGGGCTGTAAATGTCACACTTTGATCTCTGTCTGAATTTCTCAGAGGAACAGGTGTCTCTTTAGAATGGCCCTACCTGTGTTTTGAATATGGTATGCCTTAAAATTCAGAACTGAAATCCTGGGTTTCAAAATAATGGTTATGGAGACTCATAATTTATACAGGTGTAATAATAGTGCTTACTAAAAAATATACTAAAAATGTTTACTATAATACATTTAAAATAAAATATTTTCCTGCTATACCATCCTCTCCTTAAGTAGATGGAAAAGACCATCCTCTCCTTCTTAAGTAGATGGAAAAAAAAAAAAAAAAAAAACAACTCATAAATAAGCTACTTGTTGGGTGCAGTTTTCTTTTCTTTGTACTTACTTTCCTGCAAAGCAATTGGAGCTAGTTAGCATGGTAAATAAGCAAATATTGTGCCAGATTGACGTATTGTGACAGTTCCTGTGTTCTCTTTCTTACTTCGGGTGTCTACTGGACTTACAAGAAGCAGAGCTCTCTACTCTGCAAAAATAAAAGATTAACAGATACTTATTGGAATGTGATCTCTTCAGAACTAAGCACTAATAGAGGTTGAAGTTAATTATGCATTTAACTTCTGGTTAATGTCTAACCAGCTAGGGCACTGGGTGTACTCGTGTCATTTCAACAAAATATACAAGATGACTCATCTAAGCAATGGATTAGCCCTATCTTGGGTCTACACAAATGTTTACTATTTTCTGCTAAGAAAGTATGAGCTGTCAAGAAAGGTAAATGCTCCATACACCTCATAGTATTGACAAGTCTTGAAATCACTTTGGTGTTTGCTAACTCATTGACAATCAGATATGATTGGCTTAAAATAAAACTCCTGACAAAAATCATTTTACTTAGGAACAACTATTCTAATACTTCTACTTGAGGCATCTCTTTAATTCATTTATAGTTCTCACATGGTCTTTCTTTGATTAAAGTTAGCTTCTCCTGCCCCTTTTCTAAGCCTAGCCCTCACATGATTTAGCTGTTGGCTTCAGATTGGTTAATCTATTTGTCTCCTCTTATGAGCTAGATACATCAAAGAAGCATGAATGTGAAATAATATTATACTTTACTTCCTATTTTTATGAACACAAATGTTGCCCTGCTCTGGGAGATAAGACTCTCGGTAGATCTCCTGGTCTTTGTTTTCAATCTCCTATTGTCTCTCAGTTACTTTCCATAAGGCAAGCTTTGCATCAGTCCCTACATTCTTCAGTTCTCCTTGTTGTTTATGCATACAGGATCTAGCTGGTTTTTGACCTTAAATTGCTCTTTGAGGTTGGTGTTTACAAAATAAAATTTGAAAGGGGCATTTCTTTCCACAAATCAAACACCTTACTGTATTCCCAGAAAACATTTTTCTAATTCCTCTGTCTTTCTAAACACACTCAGAGATTCTACCTTCTCCTCAGTACCTGTTTTTTGATCTCATAGAATCATAGAATATGTTGGGTTGGAAAGGCCTATAAAGATTCTCTTGCCATAGGCAGGGAAATCGCCCACTAGACCAGGTTGCTCAAAGCCCCATCCAACCCATGCCTTAAACATTTCCAGGAGATGGGGTATCTACAGCTTCTCAGGGCAACCTGTTCTAGTGCCTCACCACCCTCTGAGTGAAGAATTTCCTCCTAACATCTAATCTAAATATCCTCTCTTCTAGTTTAAAGCCATCCCCCCTTGTTCTATCACTACACACTCTGACAGAGCTCCACCCTAGCTTTACTGTAGACCCCCTTTAGGTACTAGAAGACTGCTATAAGGTCTCCCTGGGGCCCTCTTTTCTCCAGGCTGAATAACCCCAGCTCCTTCAGCCTCTCTTCATAGGAGAAGTGTTTCAGTCCTTTGATCATCTTCTTGGCCCTCCTCTGGACTCATTCTAATAGGTCCATATCCTTCTTGTGCTGGGGGCCTGAAGCACTCCAGGTGGGGTCTCACAACAGCAGAGTAGAGTGGGAGAATCCCCTCCCCCGCACTGCTGGACATGCTGCTTATGATGCAGCCCAGGGTACAGTTGGCTTTCTGGGCTGCAGGCAAACATTGCCGGCTCATGTTCAACTTCTCATCCACCGACACCCCCAGGTCTTTCTCTTCAGGGCTGCTCTCAATCCATTCCCCACCCAGACTGTATTTGTGCTTGGGATTGCTCAGGCCCATGTGTAGTACCTTACATTGGTCTTGTTGAACCTCATGAGGTTCACACAGGCCCACCTCTCAAGCCCGTCCCTCTGGATGGTATCCTTTTCCTGATCTAGTATGATATAACTCCCTTTCCTTTTAAATTACCTTTTTTTTTTTTTTCACAAGGGATGTTAGTTTATTAAACTTAGCATAAGTAATTGGATTGCCAGTGCTATAATGCCTTTTGGAATTCAGCTGAATCTTCCTGGATCATTTTGATTCTCTTAGTTAAACCAATCAGCAAACACTGCAAATGTCTTTTATTATTATTATTATTAACAAATAACCTAAATGATACTTAGGCAATATGATATGTAGAGGTTTATCTGAGATTCAGATATTTGTAATAACCCTTGAGAATTCACTTTCTTTTTTTTTTCTGATGTGAGTTTAGGAACTTATCTGAGAACATTAAGTTGAATCTAAAATACCTCATTTTTTCTTACAAAAGCAGAGCAAAAAATTATCACATGCAGAAAGCTAAATATATTTTATCTTGTGCACAAGTAATCTGGAAATTGAAGTTTATTATGAGTCATTCTTTTCAGTTCTATATGTGACCATTTTTTCTTTCTGTATGTGTTGGTTTCTGCAAGACATGAGTCAATATTTAATATAAAATTCTGACACTGTGTTATTGGTATCAGTATTATAAATGTTTGTCTAATACATTAGGCAAACTATTGGAGGATTTGATTTCATGTCATATAAGGAGAGAAGAACAGCACTTGTTGAGACGTTGATCTTATCCTTATCAGCATTAATTCTTTGAGCTTCTCAGATAATATGCTACATAGACGAATAATGATCACAAGTTGGATAATACTGTAAAAAGGGAGTGTTTCTTGGAAAATATATAAAATCTTTAATACACCAGGGGAAAAGGTAGTGAGTGTTTCTGAATTGTGTTGAAATATCTCCTACAGCTTTTCTCCTCCCATCAGTACTATGTTTCAACCCTCCTAGGTGGTGGGAAATATTTTAAAGGGGAGTTTCTTTGTGTATTTAGCAATGTGGGAAAGCTATGAGAGGGGTGTTCCCTGAAAGCAGTGACTCATCTACTGGGTTGATTCTGTAAGAATACATGCTTTGTTTACTGTGGAAATACTGAAATAAGATACATTTTTAACTTAGGCATATAAATTTCACTATATGTACCCAAAATTAAAAATCCACAAAACTGCTTGAAATGGTATGCTTACTATTTTAAGGAAGGGCTCCCAGCTCATTTGTTGCTTCCCAAGCAGAACTCTTATTTTTGAAATCTTTGCCTATATTGGCACATATCCCAACACATAGTAAAATTTACAGCAGTCCTTCTCTGATAACAAAATTCTGAACATTCTTATTCTTTGTTTGTTGTTGAGAGAGATACGTCTCATTCTGACCAAGATTTTTTTTTTTTTTTTTGAGCCTGTGGTGGAAACAGGTATCTCTGGTTAAGCAGATGACACTGGATCTACAATTTGTTCTCTGATTTGGAGGACTGAATCTAAACAGCATATTGCTTTATAGCACCAAGGTTAAGTGTTTTAAGGGTAGTACTTTCTCTATTATTGAAATGGCTCCATTTTATTTGATATGTAAGAGTTTGCCTGAAGGTGAAGTCTCTCTCTAGCTTCTAAGCTATTAAGGTTCTCCCTCAGTCCAATAAATATTTAATTACTCCATACAAAAGGAAGCAAATTTAGACAAAAGAGGCTTTTTCCTCTCCCCACTGACTATACCAGGAGTATAATCCTTTATCTTTGTCTTCTTAATTCTTCCTGAATTAGTCACCTATATAGATGGTGTGAATACTGCATGTGTTACTAAGGGTTGTGAATTCCAGCTGGTGTCCTAACACCTGAAAATTGATGTTGTAATACTAGTTTAAGGGCCTGCATGACATCTAGGCTATACACAGAAGGGTGTTGTCACAAGAAACTCTTCATTTAGATAAAATTACTGTGATTCATAGTAATGTGAACCAAGATATCTTAATGAAGATCAATCTACATGTTTTAGATTTTTTTGTAGGGTTTGTAGTGTGTGGGTAGAATATTAGGAATAGTTTCACATATCTTTAGCTGTCCTAAAATTATGTGTCAGTCAGAGGGTTTTTCTGTTTAGCAATTGTGTAAAGAACTAGGGATTTTTCTTCCCAGCTTGACAGGTGCCTAAAATAAGTAGAACAGTTTACAATGTAAATTCCTCTTTTTGAGAGAATACAGACTAAAAACAAAGTAAAATTTAGATATTTAGTATAAGCTGAGGTTAAGTAAGATGAATCTTACCCTCATATTCCAGTCTTTTGGTCACAGCTCCACCATTTATCTTTGGGTTGATGAGCAAAATTGACTATGACTATGACAGTCAAAGTCTGTGAGGAAAAGTTCATAATGCTAAAAGTGTGCGTTTAGGGGAAGAATGTCCCTTCGTACTTTTTAGCTCCAAGCTTCATTAAATTTAGATAAATGATTTAACATTTACAGTGCATTTACACCTGAAATGCAAGAATGGTGAAAATATTTTAAATTCTCTCCTGATCTGAATAAGCTTTCCAGAATTACGGAGGTCCCAAGAGGAACTAAACTGCAATATTTAATTCCATAATGTAATTTATTCAGAATTTCTTGGAAGAAACACGCTGAAGTTATGAGACTATTTCTTATTGCCCTGACAGAACACGCTGTAAATTGACTTGATATGGGAGCCTCTCATGTCATTCTTTTTCATACTTGAAGTGAGTTGTTGGTCTTCCATATGTTAAGCTCAAATATTATCATAGAGTGACATGGGTTGGAAGGGACCTTAAAGATCATCTAATTTCAACCCCACTGCTATGTACAGGGATGCCACCCACTAGATCAGGTTGCCCAGGGCCTCATCCAACTTTGCCTTAAACACCTGTAGGGATGGGGTATCCACAGCTTCTCTGGGCAACCTGTTCCTGTCTCATTACCCACTGAGTAAAGAACTCCCTTCTAACATCTAATCTAAATCTCCCCTCTTTTACTTTAGAACCATTCCCCTTTGTCTTATCATTATCTGTCCAAGCAAAAGGTTTCTCTCCATCTCTTTTTTAAGCCCCCTTTAAGTACTGAACAGCTGCCATAAGGTCTCCGTGAAGCCTTCTCTTCTGTAGGCTGAACAGCCCCAGCTCTCTTAGATTTTCTTCATAGAAAAAGTCCTCCAACCCTCCGATTATATTTGTGGACCTCCTCTGGACCCTCTCTAACAACTCCACAGCCTTCTTGTGCTGGAGGCCCCACACCTGGATGCAGAACTCCAAGTTGGGCCTCACAAGGGCAGAGCAGAGGGGGACAATCACCTCCCTCCCCTGCTGGCCACTCCTGTTCATGCAGCCCAGGATGCAGTTGGCCTTCTGGGCAGCATGAACTCACTACTGGTTCATGTCAAGCTTTTTGTCCACCAGAACTCCCAAGTCCTTCTCTGCAGGGCTTCTCTCAATCTGTTCATTCCTTGTTCTGTAATGAATTCTTCACCCGGTCTGTAGTGGTGTTTTGGATTGCCCTAACCCAGGTGCAGCATCCTGCACTTAGACTTGTTGAACCTCATTAGGTTCACATGGGCACACTTTTCAAGCTTGTCCAGGTCCCTCTGGATGGCATCCTTTCCTTCTGTTGTATCAACTGCACCACTCAGCTTGGCGTCATCTGCTAACTTGCTGAGGATGCAGCAAGTGTCTATGTTGTTAATATGAGTACTATATCAGTACTATATATGACTATATATTAGTACTATTAATATGAGTACTATATTAGTACTATAATTAGTACTATATTTTTTTATAATATTAGTACTATTGTTATTCACCCTATCTAAGTAGAGTGATACTTTTCAGGCCAAACAAGTTCTACCGTGTCATAATTATTTTAACCTTCTCTTAAAATGGTATTTCAAGGAAAACCAGACCTAAAATTACTTATTCTGAATTGAAAGTCTAATTCAATTTCTTCCACATTTAGTTTGATAGTTCCATTGGAGATATAACTCTGCTCTTTTGATGGCCTTTATAAATAGATTGTTGTTAGCTGTTCACCCAAGACCACAGTCCAAAGTTTTTCAAGCTTCTAGAAAGAAAACATAATGCAGTATTGAGAGTTCCTCCTTTTGTCTAGTGAACTTCATTGATAGCTTGATCCACATATTAAAGTCAGAGTCACATGTCTAATCCATTATTATTCTTACATCAGTTCTCATCTGAAATGTCCAATTGCATAGTTCAGAGCACAAATCTACAAGAGAAATCTTGCAAACAAATACAGATAATGTTTACTGGAGTACACGTGTGTGCATATTTATATACATGTATGTTAATTTTAATATTTCCATTATAAACAACAATAACTTACCCTTTGCCTATTTATAATGCTCGTAAAACGTTCAGAGATTTAGTTAATAACACATTAGCACTTAGCCAGCTGGAGAAATGGTGATGGCTGCCAATTACTTAGAATTCTTCTAATAAACAATAGTTCCTCCCCCTCTTGAAATATATGGAAATGGACTATTGTTATTTTGAGTGCTGCTGTACTGAAATGGCACCTGTGCTTGCTGTAATATGGAACATTGCATTCCAAGTGAGAAACAAAGCTCCATGGAACTCTGTGTCCCAACCTATTCTCTGCAGAATCTATGGATCTATTCAAGACAAAAGAAGAAAAAAGAAAAATGTGAAAGGGCAGCTATCTTCACTGCTTTGTGAACCAACACTAGACCATGTTTACCTATCACTTATTTTGCCATGTACCCATAGTAGCAAAAGACTGAACTTATTTGTGAAATATTGAAAACAGTCAGGAGAACACTAGTTTTTCACTTTTTTTTTTTTTTTTCAACTTCTATGCTAATAATTTAGGCATACCTTACATTCCTGTTCACTCAATTTCTTCGATTAAATTTCCATTAAATTACTAGTTGTTGTTGTTTTTTTTTCTTTTTTTTCCCCCCAGTTGTTTTTCTACTGTACTTCATTAATGAGAAAAACACAATTTGTTTTTACAAATCATGAACTGACAAAATGTGGTTTTATTACTATTAAGATAACCCAGTACTTAATTTCCTGCACAAATCTCTCCTGCCCCAGCGCAATACATGAAATAGTTTTATAGCCAGTAGAATGGCTAGTTATGTTAAAACAAAATGCTACTGATGTGGTATATGACTTTTTACCAAGAAAGTGGCATGCTTCTGTAATCATTTAAACTCCTCAATCTTGATCAACAATAAAACAGCAATTTAAATATATTTATTCAGGTGACTAAGGTTTTTGTTTGTTTGTTTTTAGTTCTTAATGAATTAGAAATATCAGTATTTCTCTTCTTTGTCACGTTGTTTTGTTGTTTTTTTTTTATGTTTTTTTTGGGGGGGTGTTCTGTTTTGTTTTAGTGGGGAGAACAAGCAGTTCTGAAGCTTGCTATTGTATCATATAACATGGTATAAATACAAAGATTTATGATCATACTGAATTGCAAAACACAACCATGAACCAGTATATTAAGGAAGCTAAATAAATCAATCTTTTTGGTCTGTGTCCTCCTCTAACATTCAATAGGTGAACTAATATCACAACCAAAACCATTTTTTAAAATACATATGAACTTTTCCCGGCATAAATCTATTTGGACATACTGATATTCATTTGTAAGACCAGCGCAGTGTCCAAGAGGCTGTAAAGTCTGGCAAAAGACTCAAACAAATTACTTCTACAATGCACAAACATGTTATGATTCAGATTGTTGTTGTTTATGTGTGTATACATAGAAATACATTATTGTGTTACTAATGTTCTCTTCGTTTAGACTCGGGTTCTGATTTGATTAATATATATATTTGATTTATATATATATATATATATACTTGGAATTGCTCCCAAAGAAGGTTTTGGCTCTAGCCAACTCCAGATAAAACTAATGTATCTTCTCACACCACATTTCTGAAAACTTTTCTGTGTCCAAGAAAACCCTTCTAAATATTTTATCCATATTCAGAGGTACAATCTGCTGAGTATATGACCATTATGCTCACTGCTATTAGCATATTAAATCAACATTTCAGCAGTTCTTTCTCCAACCTCTGTAACTAAACCAAAAAAAAAAAAAAAAAAAAAAAAAATTTAAATTTTCCTGTGGTATTGTAACATGCCATTTTTCCTCAGGAGGGAAGAAAAAATAAAATAAAATAAAATAAAATAAAATAAAATAAAATAAAAAATCTGATCAAAGCCAATTAACAAGATCAGAGTTAAATGATTTACACCTTGTAATAATAATAATAAAAAAAGTCTGTTACAATCAGTGTACAGTACAGATCCGTTTATCTCTGAGGCTTTCCCATAAATGTCACTTGCCAAAAACCACTGGAATGACCTCCAGACAGTCTACTTAATTTAACTGTGTTCTTGCTTCTGTGTTAATTAGAATTTAAGTGGTAAATATTTGCTAATTGTCCTCTGGATAAAAAATGTCTTAGTGTGTTTTGCTGAAGTAACATTAATCTAGCAACACTTTCAGAATACAATCTAGACAGGTCTATCTTAATCAAATGTCTTCTTCCTCTACCATTTTTAGAAGCAGAAGTTTCAGAGATGTTTAGATTACATCTATATGGAGAGATTAGACCCAGCAGGACCTCAGATATTGCTGCACCTCCATACTGTCTGCTCTGGTGGGAGTCTGGTTTCAGATATCCCTGTTTAAGCCTGCCCACATTCATTGCATCTCCTACCAGTCCCCATCACACCACTACTGTGTTCAAGTTCTGTTCTTCCATGTTGAGCAGCTGAGGGAACTGGGATTGTTCAGCCTGGAGAAGAGGATGCTCAGGGGTGACCTTATCGCTCTCTATAGGTACCTTAAATGAGGCTGTAGTGAGGTGGGGATTGGTCTATTCTCCCACATGCCGGGTAAAAGGATGAGGGGGAATGGGCTAAAGTTGCACCAGGGGAGGTTTAGATTGGATATTAGGAAGAACTTCTTTACTGAAAGGGTTGTGAGGCATTGGAATGGGCTGCCTAGGGAAGTGGTTGAGTCACCATCCCTGGAGGTCTTTAAAAGATGTTTAGATATAGAGCTTAGTGGTATGGTTTAGTGGAGGGCTTGTTAGTGTTAGGTCAGAGGATGGACTAGGTGATCTTGGAGGTCTCTTTCAACCTAGATGATTCTGTGATTCAGTAATATGTTCTTCCAATGCCCTACTTACTTGTGTCAGGGTATTGTAGGACATGGTGCAGGACGGGGTCTGGGGATCTGGGCCTGCATGGAGGACACGTCCCTGGGGTAGGCAAGACACAGCCTGGCATCTGGGGGACATCAAGGTAAGCCCCAGCCCCATTCATTGAGCAACTTCTGGGGACAGGGATGGGATAAGCCTGCACAGGATGTGGGCCTGCAGATAGGCCTGGCTCTGCAGGACCCATGGTTGAACAAGGCAGAGTAGTGGGTAGGTGCAGACCTTGTGGAATCACTGAGACAGGGATTGAAACACGGCTGAAATGGGGTCCCTCACCACTGGGTGCGATGGGGGATGCTCCAGGGGTCCCAGCAGGGGTCCCAGGGGTCCCAGCAGTGCTCTCAGCCCTGACAATCAGCAGAAGACCTGCCATACCACAGGCTTTTGTTTTTCATATTCTTAGAGCTTGTCTGGTTTCACTCAACAAAAAAAATGCCTAAAAATAAAAATTCAAGGTTGATTAAAAAACAGGATAGAAATTAATATTTTTAATGCCAGATTAAATCAATAAGACATTCTTATCCGGAATATAGCATTCTTTTTGTTTGTAATCTTTCTTAAAAGTTCAGGAACAAGTGACATCATTAGATGCATGAGGGAGAAGGAAGTGTTTCTTAGTTTAAAGACAAGATCAACAACATGAAGAGATGATAGCAATACATAAAGAATAATTGGAGAATGTTATTAAGCAAGCATTATAATCCTATGTCAAACTTTATTATATGGAATTTCAAAACATTTAGTTTTTAACACAGGTAATGAGAATGTCCATAAAAGACAAAAGATTGGATTGAAAAGCATTCTAGCTATTCTTCAGGGCATACCTCAGATAACAATCTAGAGGTGTCAGGAAGCAAATTCTTCTATTTTCTAAATCATATTGTAAATTTTTAGCACGGAACTGTTTAGAATCAGTTATGATGTATGTATTTATGTAAGTAGGGAGAGATCCAAGTGAATGGAAGCTTTATATCACCTTAATGACTTAGGATATTTAACAAAATGTCTAAAGTTCTAAGATCTCATTGTGCTTTCTTGTTTCTTATTGGATCCCATCTGTTTTTCTTGGATCAAGTATTAAGTTAAAAAGAAAAGAAAACAAACAAGCAAACAACAACAAAGACAAGGTAGGTAGTTCCTGAATTTCATCCTACACTTACATGCAATATGGGATCAGAATAACTATATGTTATACTTAGGGGATTTCTTTTTGTCTAAGATCAGAAGGACTAGAATATATATGATGGATCCCAATAAGACATTCTATTAAATTATTAGTATCTATGATGGAATTCAGTGTCACTGAAAAGAAAGACATGAAAAAAGATGACAGGTCTTGTCAGGGCTTCTCTAGTGATGGGGGCTTTCTCTCTGATGAGATGAAAACATAAAGGAGATGCTAGTGAAGCCATTTTCAACATGATTGTATTAATACATTTAAATGACTGTTCAGAGAACAGAATAGTGCGCTAAACTGTATTAGATTCAAGACAAACATTTCTGGTCTTTTCCAATCCTGCTATCTGTTAAATGAAGATTGAAAATAAAATCCATATTTAAATATGTATATAATTGTTCCAGTGTTTCTGGGTTTTGGAAAGGTGGGAGTGGGGAAGGGGTTAAGATTTTTTCCTAGAAGCTTACAAGAGCCTGCAGCCAAAACCTATATGTTCTAGGTAAAAATGCATTAAAAGGGATAATTTGTCCCTTAAGACATCTACAGTTTAAGCAGACATCTGGGTGGGAGGAGAAGAAAGGAGACACTAAAGAGGGTCAAAAAACAGGTCAGTAGCAAAACTATGAAGAGAAGCCAAGCATCATGTCATTAACCCTAGGGCCTCTAGGCTAGCTTACTTAGGAAATTTCATTGATACCTACATACATTTTATCAAAATGTACAGAACAGAAATAATATTTTGCTCTAATTCTCTTAGGGCAACCAGGCATGCAAAGATGCTTCATGGCTTGGAACTGTAATATAGCACTGCAGCTGCTTCCAGAACCACCAGGAAAGCATGTGTGTGTTGGGAAGGAGGGGTGGAAGGATAAGGTTAGAGATCTCCTGGAGGAATATGAAAGACATAGCATGACTGCAGCTTCTTAACTTGACTGCCAATCCAGCCTGGAATCTGCTCTTTGAGTAACCTTGCCTTCTGCCATCCTATTGTTCTCTATTCACCTCCTGCCTAGGTTTTTAAAGCTTTGGCTTGGACAGGGATTATACAGGTGGTCATGTAATCAATAGCCAAAGAAATACAACTGGAGGAACCCAGGCAGAGTTCAGATATGTTTTCATTAAATAAACTGTTGCATACCTTGTGGAAGGGAAATAGGACTTCTCTCACTATTGGACTTCCTCCATTATTTCTAACTTGTTGAAATCAAAAACCTACAGATGAATTTGTATGGAAACTTTCTGTTGAAATCAGCAGGAGATTTGCATACGTTTGCTATATGACCCAATCAGTGTGTAATCTACTTGTGTTCTGGTTTTAATTAGGTACAGATGGGCAGCCAGTTTCCAAAATAAATAGTGATTCCAATGAAAATGGTCTTTACCTATTCAGAACAAACCTCAAACCATTTTTTAAAAATGTGTTTTATGTCTTTATTTGTGCTTTTTTGGGTTTCTGTTTAGTCAAAAGCAGAAGTACCATATTTCACATGTTGTGTACTTTCAGCTGTGACCAGAGAATGAACATGAACTCAAAAGAAAATCTGTTCCTAAATAGTTTTTCTGTTTGATTTTGTGACTCATTAAATAGTTTATCTGGTCACCTAACATATATTCTTTAAAACTTTAGACATTAGCCTTAATCTTTTTACTCCTATAAAATGATTGAAAATTATAGGAAAATTGTTGTATTTTCTTGAGATATTGCCCAGAATAGAAAATCTCTTTCCAAATCTTAAACTAAAGCTGATGTTGATATAGTTGCTACAGAGTACGGATCAATAAATATTTTCATTTATTATTCATTGTGGGTTTCTTATGCAATAATTTGAGGCAGGATATGGTTTATATATCAAACTTATTACACATAAGTGTTAAATGTACTGTAATTTATATGAATAAAAACCACACTTCCGATTATTTTTTCCTCACCACTGAAATTTCCTAAGAGAGCTATTGCGTTACTTAATGGATATGTTTCTGTAGTCTAGTTAAAAATAGTTTAATTGACCAACAGCTACAATAATACAATGCTATTTTATCTACATCTGAATATTTTACCTTCCCTAATGTTTACCTGCTCTCTTGCTTTGCCTGTTTTGAAGTTAACATAGTTAAAAATACTGGAAAGGGAATTATAAATTGAGCAGTAATGACAGTGAGGGTCTACATTATTCTAGTCAAAATAACATAGTCTTTCATCTTCAAGGATCTCAAAGTACTACATGATCTTTATATATTTATGTCTTGCCAGTACTGTTCTCATCAAAGTGTGTTGATATCTTCTTTGATGTCAAAAAGTGCAGTGTTTGTCTTCAAGATTCCCAAAACATTAAACACATGGGAAAGAGATGAACAAGAAGAACCAGGCATGAGGAGATGTACTTGCACCAGAAGGATCAGAACTGCATTATGAGAAATGTTGCCTGACTGGGTCACCTATTACAGGGGTTTATGAAAGGATTTAAAAACAAAGTGAGCACAGGGTAATCCTCTTTTTGCTATATTCTTACAGTTCCTAGAAATCAGTAACTAAACACCTTCCCAAATCAAAGACTTTACCTTTTTGTATTCATATCCACTAGTGGATGTGTTCACCATTTAATTGTGCTGTTCCTTTTTAAATACCTTACAGTTTTCTCCTCCATAATAATCTGTAGCAACAAGGTCCAGTGTGCAGTGTGAAAAAGTATTCCTTTGTTTTCTTTTCTTGTTTAGTTTGCGGAACCAAGTCTGGGAAAAACATACATAATACTATGCAAACATACTATATGTGTATTATGAACCTTTTTTTGTACATAATCTCTCTAATCTTTAAAATATTTTAACCAAATAGAACCCAAATATGAACTGGTGATATCTCCATTAATGTAGCTTCTCTCATGAACACTGCCAATAAGGAATTCTGGCTCAGAGTGCAAAACTTTAAGGTAAAACTGGGAAAAAACAAGCTATACCAGTGGTATTTGTACTCAGAAGAGTTTATTTTCTTAACAAACCACTTAAAATCATGATTTATGCAACTCTGAAGTGAGTGAGATGAAGTAAATCAGCTAATATGAAATAGCATGGCAGTGCATTACCTTTGACAACATAATTCAGCCTTTCAGTTCACTGATGAGAAAGGCTTTGGAGATGCATTTTTCCTATAATATTGTGGAACTATTTTTTTTTTTTTAAGTTAATGATGACCTGATTACTGATCACAAGCACATCGAAAACGTCTGTCTTTATTTGTCACACTTCTTAACTCCATATCCCAGTGGACATTTCTAGCAATTGTAGAAGGAAATAAAAAGATAGACTAAGCTCTGAGCTTCCTTTCTTACTATGCATGGCAGAGTCCTTTCTTTTGTTCAGGCAATTAAATTCTGTCCCAGTGCATGGAGTTGTCAGAAAAGATTGAAAATCTGATTGTTTAATCCTTTAAATTCTTTGATACTCCCCTTCTGGTATATATCAGAAGTAACTTCACTGAAGAATTTTGAGAAGACAATCTCATCTTCTGCATATACATAACTTTTTTATTGGGTCAATAAAATAAAATAAAATAAAATAAAAATAAAATAAAAATAAAATAAAATAAAATAAAATAAAATAAAATAAATAGGGCTTGATTTTTATTAAAAAAATAAAAACTATTATTATAGTTTTTACATTGAAAACTACTCTTAAGCAAAATCCTCAGTTCTGTATAACTCAATGACCTGATCAGTTGCTTTGGATGTGTATGCAAGATGATTGCAATTCCATGGCATTTTCTGTTTGTAGAAGATAGAACCCTTCAAGTTAATAGAATATTCAGGAACATAAACATATACTATAGTATGTGCTGAAATAAATAGCACAAGCGTATATCTCAGTCTTAATAAAAAAGTGTCACTGCAAAAAAAAAACCACTCTGTAATTAAATAAATAATTTCTGTAACTATTTTTTTTTTTTTTCCATACATTGCCCTTCTTTATTTCTCCTAATGATACCAAATATGTTAGGCAATCGTAAATTTACTTCTCACTAAATAAAAAGAACAACTTGTAGAATGAATACATTTAGCCATATTTTATGTTTAGAGCAGTGTTTAATACAAATTTGAGGTTTGCACAAATGACACCATCCTAAAGATGTAGCTCTAACACAGTATGTGGTTTATGTTGAGCCATTAGAGCTATTAAAGCACATTAACATTAAGTAGTGTAATAACATGAACTGTGCTTTCTGCATTACTGAAATGTTTCTTTCCTTAATATTTTTATTCTGTATGATTTATTACCATGCAGCTGAGCTAATTTCAGTATTGCATGTCCAAACATTTTGGCCCTGTTTGGGCTAGTCATAAGTCTTAGAATAAAATTGTTTGATGAGATAGTTATCTTTGGATGAACAGGTGTGTTCATCTGAAAAAATGAACACATGCACTATCACTGTACCAGGTTGCAATCTGAACAGATTCTTTATTTCTGTTGTATTGAATGCTTTTTGATGAATAACTCTGGAAAAAATATTGGAATAGTTGAAACTGTTCACATGGGTTTTCTTGTTTTTCATTTGTTTTGTTGGTGGTGGTGGTTGTTTTTAAGAGAGGCCATGACTAATACCAAGGTCATGGAGTGACAGACAAAGCTTAAACAGAAAAATTGAGTTGAAATAATTCTCCTAAAGAAGCTTAGCTGAGAAGTGGCAGCATCAAAGTGAGAATTTCCCAGGTTAGAGCCTCTCTTCAACACTGCAGTTGTTGTTTTCAGTGATTTATTTGTCCCTTCTGTAGTTGAGTTTTATGTTAAAGTTGAAGAGTAGTAAACATTCTATAGAGTGTTTTGTCTTTCGTTGGAAACTTTAATATTGGTCATTCTTTCTGAAGAATAGTTGAATGTCTCAGATAAACTATTGACAGATAACAGTACATTATACCTGACTAATGGAAAATCTTTTCTTCTGTAAAGGTCACGGTGCTTTTTTTTTTTCTTTTTCTTTTTTTTTTTTTTTCTGTTAAATAAAGCTTCATGTCCAGTTCTAACAACAATGTAGCTGAGATGTTCTTACTTTATCATAAAATAATTGCATTACAAAACTGGAAAATCTTCAAGTCCTTTCTCTCTCTTAACAAGACTGCACTGAAAAGTGAGAGAGCAAAATGTTTCTGAGCAAACCCATTCAGTGCCATACATAGAATGACACATTAAAGATTTTATTCTTAAAAGATAGTGACACTGTGGAGCTTCTAGTACATCTTAGGCTATCTTAGCAAACCTTAGGGTGTATATTATGTGTTATCTATTTCAGAATCACAGAATCACAGAACTGTAGGGGTTGGAAGGGACCTCAAGAGATCATCGGGTCCAACTCCCCTGCCAAAGCAGGTTCCCTAGAACAGGTTGCCCAGGTAGGCATCCAGACAGGCCTTGAATATCTCCAGAGAAGGAGACTCCACAACCTCCCTGGGCAGCCTGTTCCAGTGCTCCATCACCCTTACCGTGAAGAATTATTTTTGCAGGTTGGTGAGAAACTTCCTGTGATCCATTTTATGGCCATTGCCTCTTGTCCTGCCCCCCCACACCACTGAAAAGAGGTTGACCAAATCCCTCTGTCTCCCATACTTAAGGTATTTATAAACATTAATAAGATCCCCTCTCAGTCTGCTTTTCTCCAGGCTGAACAGACTCAAGTCTCTCAGCCTTTCCTCATAGGGGAGATGCTCCAGAAGTGGCTTTCATTTCATTGAAACCACAAAGGCAAATAGACCTCCCTACGTCAATTCCATCTCTTGGTCTGTTTTGGTCTTTCACTTAAAGACAGCAATGCTGTTTTCAAGAGTGACCTACCACATAATAAGAAGGAGATATACTTTATGTACATCTTCTGTTTATCAAAAGAGAATTTCCCCTTACTTTGTAACTTATAGGATACCTAAAGAACAAGTTCCTTGCAATAATTTCCTTTATGTTGCATTTGGTAATTCACAAAAACTCATATAAGGACTCTGATGCTCTAAACATATAACACTTTATATCATGCCTTAAAGATAAAAATAGTTAAGCATAATATTAAATGGAAAGAAAAATGTAATCAAAACAGAGTTACCAACAGTAGGTCATGACAGGCTTTTCTGAAAAAAAAGTCTACTACAACTTCACACAAAAAATGCATCAGTTCTCTACTACCCAGACTTCTGTAAATGTTTTAGATGTGTCACACAGAAAGCTGTTCAGTGATCCAGACCATATAGAAGTTAAAGAAGAATTGTAAGACCAGTGGGGAACTAATCAAAAATAAGATGGCACTGGGGACTATTGGAAACATCAGACTGGAGGTTAGGTACTAGCCAAGTTACTTGAGGATCAGGTTCCATTAATTATCTTTGCATAGATATTAAAAGCATCCTGGTGTTACAAAGCTGGAAACAGTGTCAATATCAAAGAGAATTGAGACTATATACGCAGAGCATGCCTGACAACCCTGAAGACTCATGCAGAATGCTAGGTCATGCACTTGGCAGAATTTTATGTTACATCATATATGCTGAATATAAATGAGAAGGAGGAGGATGAGTTAATGACAAGATGTAACTATGAAATAAGCCAATGCAGAATAATCTCTAGGATGATGCCAGGAAGATTTTAAGGCATATTTAGGTTGGGAGAACTGTTTCCTGACAATGTTAAAGATAGAGAAATGGTAATGTCAATTTTAAAGGACTTTGTGAGACTTGACCTGAATTACTGGTTATTTTATATATATATATATATATTTTTCTGTTTTGGTCATGCATATTTAAGAATAACTCCATCTCTGAAAGATGTAGTTATGGTCTCCTGATAGAATACCATTTGATCAGAAGTTAAAAACTTCTACAAACAAATAACACCTGACTTATTTGATTATCTATAAATAAATAAATAAATAAATAAATAAAAATGTGGTGTCTTTCTGTTTTTTTTACAGAGGATGATATGAAAATAATAGAAGAATTCAATTTGCTGGTACAATAGTAAGTGGCAACATGTATGGATATGTTCTAAGAGAAACGAGAAGGAGGTTTGTATACATTACAGAAATTGGACATAACAGCAATGTGTCTCTTAAGCTGCATGCAAGTAACAAGCAGTTCAAGTGCATCTTTCTGCTAGAGCTATAACATATGACCTACAGCAACCCTCTTCTAGTGTAATGACTGTTTATTATTCCAGATCCTTAATTATGCACTCCAATACAGCAGCAGAAACTAATGGATCCAGCACAGCAATGATCTCATGTTTCCAGTCAAGCTCCAGTTACCTAACTGAAGCCACTTTTCTGTGGTCTATGACAGCTTTGGAATATCTTCTCAGAGGTTTCTGAAGTATATGAGGCAGTATTGTTATGATAAAGTTACCCAGAATTAAAACCAAAAGTTACCCAGAATTAAAATGTCCTATGGGATCTAATATAGTAAACTGAAACTATATGAATTTTACCTGGTACTACGCTAAGTTGCATATACAGTTTGCAGCTCCTGCGCTATGACGTAACTGACTGCAGGGGTGTCAGAAACAGGTTAATCAGTTTGGACTACTGAATGAGTTGACCCTTCTGTATATTATTTACTGTATATACATTTATTATCTATGCTTTGTTGCTTCTCATTCCTTATTATAGTAACAACTAAGCTAAATGACAACTGTGGTATACAATCAAATCTGTTGTTGAAAGTATTTGGTTGAAAGCTTTTGTTCATGAAAGAGACATTCTGGGGAACACAATGGACTATATACCTAACTTTTAAATGGCTAAATATAACCCTGACCCTGGCTGATCGTCAGAGATGTTTACATTTGGAAATAGCAAAGAAAGCAATATAAGGAAAAAGGAGATGGAGAGAAGTATTATTTAATCCAGTTTGCTAGCTTTTTAAAAACAATTTATATTTTTACCTTTTTTTTTAGTATACTCTAATTTTAAACCATTTTTTTCTATTTTTCCTGAGTGCAATGTAACTCTTCATTAAACTGTTATCCTCTAAGCTTCAGAAGAAAAAAAAAAAAAAAGAGAGTAATTAATATTTGAGAGCAACTTCACTTACTTTTAATAAGTCTATGAAGATAGCAAAAAGCCTTAACAAAAAAAATAAAAAAATAAAAAAAATCATAATTTTAAAGTGTGAGCTATCCCACATAGCATTTAAAAGGAAAAAAAAAAAAAAAAAAAAAAAAGCCTATGCAGACCTGGTAGATCACTGAATAAAGTCCATAATTTTTCATGTTTTAAACAATTTCAGTTCTCCATCCAGAAATTAATGGGTTTAATTTCCTTCATCAATTGAAAGTTTTGCCTGTTCTCTAAATTCATTTTACCATTTGCAGTAGTCTGGCCTGATACCCTCACCCACAGGCAATCTTTTCCACAAAGTTAATCAGAGGACATTACTTATCACAGGACCATACATACCACACACTGTAATAAGGTAGTGGAGACCAGGCAGCATCAGCAGAAAAGCTAGACCTACTGTCCCTCCTATTTTATGTATTACACCTTGAGAGATGGAGGAATAGAAATAACACAGGATAAGATCTAAGAGCTAAGAGCAAGCTCTTACAGAAAACTGGCATTTTGTTAATGAGAGAGGGACTCCCATTATGACTATATAGGGCAGCAAAAGTTGTGTATTCCAAATGCTACTACTCACTGTAAGGTTTTTGGCCTTGTAAATGCAATATGACACACATCCTAGACAAATATTTGGTGCCTAAAAACCAGCAGAAAGGAAACAAAAAGAATGAAAAATACTTTTCTTAGAGTTATAAATGTTGTCCTTTATTTTTTGCCTAACTGTCAAATCTGGAAAATTTACCTTAAAGTAAATGTCTTTAATACCTGCACAAACTACAATAAATACAAGAGAAATGACATTGGAGAAGGAGGAAAAGCACATTTGCCAACTATTTTATTTGTTCCCCATCCACTCTTCATAAGTGAAAAAAGCTAATATCTTGAAAGCTTATGAGCTGAATGTCTGTATCCCATCACGAATGCTGTTATTGATTCTGCTCAGTAGCAAAGTGAGTGAAGAAAAGCAAGGATTCGAATGTAAAGCAGGTGAAACAGCTTTTGACATCTACTTCACAGTTTATTTTACACTGTTTCAAAAGTAGCTGGCTCTCCAATGCCATTAATGCTGTTTAGATGAATGGGCATTGCAATGGCAGATGGAATTCTCTGATGACAAATGCAAGGTAATGAACATGGGAAGGAATAAATTGAAATGCTTACACATATTACTAGGTTGTAAATTAACTCTAAACAATTACTCAGGGAAAAAAAATAAATTGAGGAACACAGTGGAAATTTCTGGCCAATATACTGTAGGTAATAAAAAAGGAAGTGCAATGTTGAAATGTATCAGAAATGAAATTGAAAATAATTTAGACACTTTCTCATGGGTAACTATTGTTCATAGTAACCATGGTATTTGAGAATCTCCTACGCAATGCCATAAATATTAAGAAACATCTGTGGCATAAAATGTAGTTTCTGATGTTTTATAATGTGCCCAGGCTTCAGGTGCTTGTGTGTGTGTACATGTGAGAAAGACAAAGGGTACTTATGCTCATGTAGATTATATTTCTCTCACAGAATTACAATGAGCTACGGGATAAAAATATCAGACGTATTAATCTTCGGTTAGTATTCCATATGCTGTGATGATACCATTTAAATCTGGCATACACATAAGTTTTATTTGACTGGTACGTGTTATGGAAGAAAGAAATAGTTCATCTGGGCAGCAAGCCTGTTGCAAGAAACAACCTGATTACCTACATTTTACCTGAAGTAATTAAATGATAGAATAACGATAGATTTAGGGCAGCCTCCACTCTCAAGACATATTAGATCCCAAAAATGCAAAAATAGAAAAATCAGTTCACTTTTATTTATAACTCAGATGACTTATTTTTTCTTGTTGTTCCTCAGCCTGAAAGGATTACTCATTTTATGCTTTGTGTCTGCTTATTTTTCCGAAAGTTTCCTGCCAATTGATACTCATTGGCTTTAACAACATATCTCCCAGTGTCTGAAAGTGTAACTTACATCCACAGTAATTCTTTTAAAATTCAATGATATTAATATTATTAATTAAAATCAACTAGGGAGACCACAGCCATACTATTTTACAATTTTTTACAATGGAAAACAATACTTAGAGAATTAATGATTATGAATGTTCACTGGAATTCTCTTTTTTTTTTTTTTTTTTTTTTTTGACCAACTTCTCTAGGAAGCCTGTTGCAGTGTTTGACCACCGTCACAGTAAAGATTTTTCGTGTGTGTTTTTTTTGTTTGTTTTGTTTTTGTTTGTTTTTTGCTTTCTAATATCTAGTCTGAACCTTCCCTGGTACAGCTTTGTGCCATTCCCATACATACTATCATTGGTTACTATGGAGAAGAGATCAGCACTTCCCTCTCCACTTTCCCTCCTCAGGAAGTTGTGGACAGCAATGAGGTTGCCTTTTAGCCTTTTAGCCTCCTTATCTCCAAGCTAGACAAAACGAGTGTCCTCAACTTCTTGTCATAGGATATGCCTTCCAGCCCTTTTACCAGTTTTGTTGCACTCTGAATACATTCAAGTATCTTAACTTTTATTTATTTATTTATTTGTTTGTTTGTTTGTTTGTTTATTGTGGAGCACAGGACTGCCCACAATATTTACGGTGAGGCTACACCAATGCTAAATATAGTGTGAGGATAACCTCTTTTGACCAGTTGGCTATTCTTTGTTTAATGAACACCAATATGCCATCTTGGCTGATAATTAAATATTGTTTGAAATAAGTGTTTTATCTGAACTCAAAATAAAGGAAAATTTGTTCTTAGGAAATTTTGATCTGGGTATTGGTAGGTAGGGTGCTCTTAGCTGGAACAGCACCAAAATTCACCATGAAAAGGACTATTCTCCATCCAGGCTTCTTCATAAGTTAAACATACAGTATAGAGAGAAATGGATTTGATGGATCAACTATTTGGTGGATTAGGAGTTGGATGGATGGCTTTATCTAGAGAATTGTAGTGAACAGTTCAATCTCCAGGTAGAGATTAGTGAGTACTGGTGTCTCTCAGGGTCCGTACTGGGACCAGTACTCTTTCACATCTTTATTAACAACATAAACAGTGGGATTGAGTGCACTTTCAGCAAGTTTGCCGATGACACCAAGCTGTGTGGTGCAGTTGACATGCTGGAGGTAAGGCATGCCATCCAGACATCCTTGACAGGCTTGAGAGTTGGGCCCATATGAACCTCATGACTTTCAACAAGGCCAAGTGCAAGGTCCTGCTCCTGGGTCAGGACAACCCCCCATATCAGTACGGACTGCAGGATGAATGGATTGAGAGCAATGAAGTGGAGAAGGACTTGTAGATATTGGTAGATGAAAAATTGGACACGAGCCAGCAGTGTGTGATTGCAAGCCAGAAAGCCAACTGTGTCCTGGGCTGCATCAAAAGAAGAGTGGCTAGAAGGTTGAGGGAGGTGATTCTCCCCCTCTACCCTGTTCTCATAAGAACTCACCTGGAATGCTGTCTTCAACTCTTGGGCCCCCACCACAAGAAAGACACCAGCTTGTTAGAGTAGGTGCAGGCCATAAAGATGATCAGAGAACTGGAGCATCTCTCCTATGAGGAAAAGCTGAGAGAGCTGGGGTTATTTACACAGGAGAAGAGAAGGCTCCAGGGAGATCTTATTGAAGTCTGTCAAATCTTAAAGGAGGCTTATAAGGAAGATGGGGTGAGACTCTTTTACAAGGGCCTTAATAGGACAACAGGGTAACAGTTTTAAATTAAAAGAGGGTAGATCTAGATTAGATATTAGGAAGAAATTATTTCTTGTGAGGTGGTGAGGCACTGGAACAGGTTGATCACAGAAACTATGGATGCCCCATCCCTGGAGGTGTTCAAGGCCAGGTTGGATGGGCTTTGATCAAACACGTCTAGTCAGAGGTGTCCCTGCCTATGGCAGTGAGTGGGGTTAGAACTGGATAATATTTAAGGTCTCTTCCAAACCAAAAAATTCTATGATTCTATGAAAATAACAAAAGATGTGAAATACACATTGGTTGTTTGTTGTGACTTTAAGGACTAAAAGGATCTGAATGTCTATAATTTATAAAGATAAGGAGCTGAAAGAAGACAGAAGGGAGTGCACAGTGCAGATATAGTATGTATTACAGAATACAATCTTTTATGCATTTGGGAAGGATCCAGTGACATATTTGTTGCATTTCAAGTTGACAAAGGTATCAATTTTAAGAAAGACTTGAGTTTTCTGGAGCCACCTTAAATCATCATTGTAGGAAAATAGTCTCTATGGAGATACTCTTGTTACAGCATACTCTGCCACCCCTCCCTTTTCCCCCTTACTTTAAATAACATGATTTAGGTTTCTTTGTGTTTAAGAAAAAGAAGAAAGAGAAGATGAATTAAATAAGGATAACAATATAGATGTAGGAATGAAAGGGATATTCTGGGTTATCAAGTCCAGTTCCCTTTGTAAAACTATTTTCATAATAGTATATAAAATATGTCCATAACAGTTCTCTGATGCTAAAGCCACCTGACAAGGAATTGTCCATGCCTATTTCATTTATATCTCTTATTCTCCAAAATAGACTGCATGTTAGGAATGGTCCTAAAAACTTTCCAGATGTCCTGGGAGTTATATGGGAGAGTGTTAGAAGGTCTGTGACAGGGACGTAGGCAATTATGTTCCCATGCTCTAGAAGGTATCTTATTATTGATTCGATCACTATTATAGACCTAAGTAATACCTTTTTTTTTTTTTTTCAGGTTTAAGCCAGGAGGCAGCTAAGCACCACACAGTCATTCACTCACGGTCATTCCTCAGTGGGATAGGAGAGAGAATCAAAGTTGGTTGAGATAAGGACAGTTTAATAGGGAAATAATAATAATAATAATAATAAAAATACAAACAAAAATGAGCGATGAACACATCAATTGCTCAACACCAGTCAATGGATGCCCAGCAAGTCCCTGAATTTCCACAAATACTGAAGGTTCCATATTCATATAGCTATTGGCTGACATGATTACAAAACACAGTAAAGATTGTTTGCCTCATTTAATTATGTAGTTCTCACATGAGTTCTTCTACATAAAATCTTAATTCTCCACTTCATCTGCTCTGATACTCCTCTCTAGACATTTCTTTTGAAAGATGTTGATCTTAATATTTTTCAGAGACAATTTTCAGTTTCTATACTGAATACTAAATATTAGTTAAACTCTTTGAAGTATAGGAGAAATTCTTCTGGGAAATTGGAGTGAGTAGAGAATAATGGTTCTCCCAACTAGACAAAAAACCATAGCCTAAATACTAAATATAGGGATCAATAGGGAATAAATAAATAAATAAATAAATAAATAAATAAATAAATAGATAAAAAGAGCCTGGAAGAAACGTATGAACTAAAAGTTGTTGCCAATGTGGAAAATTAGTACGTTAAGAAGGACTTGTCTACAGGCAAGTAGGTTGATCTCACTGTTAAGATTTTTTCTATTATCAGTCTCATTACAACATAAAGGGTTATTTACCTGAGAATAGCTACTGGGCTGCATGATTTCTAACCTGCACTGTTAGTTTTCTCTATTAACTCTACTGATTGAGAGTATATGCCAAGAATTTAATGGCACAAATATACTTATCAATAAGTCACAAATATCACACTTTACTGTTACCCTGAATGCTCCACGATCTTACTATACCTCTTGTGAAAACCTTCCTATCCTTCATTATATTTATAATGTATATATCTGAAACATGATCTTTATACTATAAACACAAAAATTTGATTGTGATAATCAACCTATTTTGGATAACAAAAAAAAAAAAAATGTATTTGAAATACTTCTCAAATACTTTGTGATTTTCTGTCTTCATCTTTCCTACCCTTGGTCCATTTCATTTTGATTCCCTCAATGAATTTAAGGGCATCTTATAAATCCCTTAAGGTGTTTTTTATCTGTACAAATATGACAGACCATTTATGCCAGCAATACACAGCAGGCGCCACCAGAATGAAGGAAACATTTCAAAAATGTAAATTGCAAGTTATGATATTCTAAGACTTGAAAATGAAAAATAATTAGACACATTTGGGGGGGGTGGTATTCATTTTTCTTGAAGCCATTTTATTTTTTTACGGAACTAGAGGCTTCTTTTTTGTCTCCTTCCTCCTCACTTTGTGCAGTGAGGTCAATAGATCTATGATGTCCCTCCACAGGTAGCAATACTGGTATGGTAGGTGATCTGATCCAGATCATAAGCTCCAGGTTTAACATGCCTAAATGCAATTATTTTACTTCATCCAGAGTTTCCCTCACATTTCTTTGTCATAAGAACTTGGCTTTTTTTTTTTTTTAACTTAAATTAGATATCAACAAAATGTTATATATATATATAAATAGCTGTAGGGCACATAATTACTATAATGAAGATGCATTGCTACTCTTTGGGATATACATCAACAATTTTGTCCAATTTGTTTAGGCACTGAAATGACAGTGTACTCCTCAAGAGAAATAACTAGAGATAGGATGATCCTTGCATGTAAGAGATGAAAATAAATAGGAGGGTAGCCAACTATCTGTACACACACATTCAGGAGCTTGGTAACCTTTAAATGGAGGACTTTCTCCTGGATCCACCTGATAGTGCCATACCTCTATCTTATTAAAATACCTCAATCTTATTAAAAATATTGCATTGAATTTTCTGTTTTTTTTCACATCTTTCATTCAAGGGTGTAAAAAATCATTGTTAATATTAAAATGTATTCTTCACATCATCCTCAGTGTGCAATTGATGGAGATAGTAGCCCAGAAATACACAATGGTCTTCCTCTGTCCCTCCCATAGGATGCCATATTTTCTGTGCAAGATACCACTCAAGCAGGAAGAATTTCTTTGGGTTTAGCAGAACTCAGAATGGCTCTTTGAGGGTCTTGCCCTTGCTGAGACTTGCCATTGACTCCATTTCTAGGAGGAAACAGTTATTTGTGAGATTTATTTATTTATTTATTATGTTTCAGATTTTATTTTTATTCCATTTAAACATATTTTAATCTCTCTTCTCCTTATGAAGTCCCATGGCAGAAGAACTAGAAAAGGAGGAAAGAAGACGGAGATGGAGATGGAAAAATGGTGAGGAAGTGAAATAAACACTGAGGGATGAGCTTAGGACAGCAAGAGAATGTTTTCCTTCTGAATATCATTACCTCGGCTACTTTCAGGACACATCAATGAGCCAGCCACAAAATTCTTGTTGTTTTTGCCAAAATGGTTTTGCATAAAACAAAATCTCAGTGCAATTTATCAGTTTTCTCTCTTTAAAATTCACCTTGTGTGTCCTCTGCAAATGACTTCATTCTTCTATATAATGTTTTGGTTTGTCACTTGTTTCTAAAACTGCTCTTTTCTTTGTTTGTTTGTTTGTTTCTTACAAATACCCATGGAGCAAGTATTCCTGCTGGTTTCCTTGTTCTCAATATCAAAGGAGTCATAAATGGTCTGTTACTGAGAGAGCAAAATAAAGACATTGCTTAAGGTGTTGGTATGTTCCAGCTTGATATGTATGAGCCTACAAGAGATAGTTGCTCATAACAACTTACCAGAAAGAATTTGGATGTCACCCTTTTGGTAAAAAGTTCTGACAATAAATAAATAAATAAATAAATAAAAATATAAATAAAAAAATAGAAGAACTCAAGTAATGGAACAGGTTGCTCAGAGAGGTTGTGAAGTCTCCATCCTTGAAGGAGCAGTGCAATGAGGTGCCAGATGGTGCCAAAGAAGGCTGTACACAAAATAGACAGATATCCCATGAACTGAATAGTGAGACTAAAGAAGCAGAGAAGTTAAAAGAACAGAGAAGCACATTTGTAACCCCCTTTCCAACAGAGTTGTATTGGCTTTATGAGGCAAGGTTTTAGTATTAGGGAGCTGCAGGGGTGACCTTGTGAAAAGAATCCAGAAGCTGGCCCATGTTAGGTAGTTTCAGCCAGATTCAAAGGGACTTGCTGCTGGCCAGAGCCGAGCCAAGAAGTGATTTTCCTTGCACCTCTGTGAGAGCAGATTTAAGAAAGGGAAAAAAACTGCAACCCAACAGCAGCTGGGAGAGTGAGGAGTGAGGAAACAGCCCTGAAAACCCTAAGGTGAGTGCAGCAGGAGGGCAGGAGGTGCTCCAGGCACGCAGCAGCAGTTCCCCTGCGGCCTGTGCAGAGGCCCCTGGTGGAGCAGGCTGTCCCCCTGCAGCCCATGGGTCCCACATGGAGCAGATCTCCACGCTGCAGCCCGTGGAGGAGCCCCCGGTGGAGCAGGTGGACGTGGCCTGGAGGAGGCTGCGGTCCATGGAGAGCCCCCACAGGAGCAGGGGACCTGGGGGGAACTGCCACCCATGGGGGACCCATGCTCGAGCAGTTTGCTCCTGGGGGATGGACCCCATGGTACAGAGCCATGTGGGAGCAGTTCTTGAAGAGCTGCTGCTCATGGGCCTGCAGGCTCAATTCGGGAAAGACAGCATCCCGTGGGAGGGACCTGATGTGGAACGGGCAGAGAGGGACCATGAAGGAGTAGTGGAGGCGAAGAAACTATGGACTGACTGCAGCCTCCATTCCCCTGTCCCCCTGTGCTGCTCAGGAGAAAGAAGGGAGAAGAGGGTGGATGGGGGGAAGATGTTTTTAGTTTGTTTTCTTTGTTTCTCACTTCTCTAGCTTGTCAGTAATAGGCAATAAATTTCATTAATCTCCCTACACTGAGTCTGTTTTGCCCGTGATGATAACTGCTGAGTGATCTCCCTGTCCTTATATCAATCCTTGAGCCCTTTTCATTATATTTTTTCCCCTTTTCCCTTTGAGGAGGGGGAGTCAGAGAGCAGTTGTGGTGGAGCTCAGCTGCCCATCTGAGTAAAACTACTTCAAGAGTCCTCCAGTATTTCATCTGAAGAACAAGGGGTCAGGAGATGCTGCATTTTGACACAAGCTGTATTATGTCAAAGTTGGGTTCACTGAGGACTCAGGCAATATAATGGATCATTCTTCTCCTGCCTATCACTTCTGAGAAAAATTCACCTTCCAGAAACACACAGTCATACCTGACTAGGCATGGGGGAAAGAATTTATCTTACTCTGAGAGTCTAAGGGAATTTCAGATAGCGATGCTGCAACAGGGATACTACCGTACCCTTTCAAATTCAAACCCAGATTCCTCAAGTATTTTTCTACATTCTACTTACATTTACATGCATGAAAATATAATTGTTTTCCATTGCATGGAATGTTTTCTGTTTCACCTCTGGGTATAATTTCCATCTCTGCTGGTGAAATCAAATCATATCTAGCTGGAATCCCCATCTTTCTGTGGTCAGAAGGCAGTGTCATTATAGGGTAAGCCACTGGGAAGCTTAGGGTATTACCCTGCTGACACTGTAGACCTCTAACAGTAATTTACATGCAGCACATAGTGGTCTGGTGCCCACTCTTGCTTAACTGGAGTAAATCCAAAACAGTTTCTCAGAAAAAAAAATAAAAATAAAAAATAAAATCATGCAGCTCATTTTATGCATATATCTCAAAAGAGTATAAGGGAGATGAAAGCAACGCAGAGTACTTGAGATGTATTTCTTGGCTTTATGAAACGTCATTAAGTCATTTTTATGAGAAATGGGGAAACTGAGGCAGATATCAGTAAACACATCAGGTTAATGACTTAACTAACTGCAAACCATCAAAAATTAGTTTAACAATGTATATGCTATCTGCATCTAGGTACCTCTTAATCCATTTACTTATATATTGTGACTTTTTTGTCTATTTTTTAAAAATAATTATAAAACAAAAGCTCACTATGCAGGGATTGTGGTTTTTGCAGTGAATTATATTTATTAAAAAAAAAAAAAAAAGTTCTTGATATCAGTGACTACAACCTTGCATTTAATTTTTCAGTACAGAGTTGTGATAAATGTCCTTTTTTTCCTGCTCGAATAGTTATTATATCTAATGGTTTTATCGTTTAACTGTAATAACCAAAGCTGAGCAAATAAGTCATAAATAGCCAATCATTTATTCAATTCATTATTCTTCTTGTAGTATGAACAAATTGTCAATGACATTTTCATGGACATATTAGCCTATTTGAAATTAGTCATCAAAGAAATGCTGCAATTATTTCTTGGTCTTTAATCTGAGAATAAGTAAGGATAAAGTATCCTTTGCAACAATTAGTAGAATACCTTTTCTTCCCCCCACCCTACCCCCCCACACCCCTTTCTTTCTTTTTTTTTGGGGGGGCTAAGCAGCATTTAAAGTTTTTATGCAAGAAAATGCATGGGGACACATCAAAAAGAAAAGTTCAAATATTTAATCCAAAATAAAGTTTCTTGTCTTACAATTAGAAGATGCTTTTCAATTTGTGATGATATGTACATAAAATTAATTTTGTGTACATTTTCTACAGAAAGTTAAATTCTGACAAGCTCTGATCATTGTGGTAAACATTGACTATTCACTTGTTGCTTGGGTACATTTGACAGGCTGCATGAATACTCCCTTTACATCCTCAGATAACATCTGGTTTCCAAAGGGAACACTTATGTTTATACATTTCACTTTACTTTCTTACGGTGATATTTTTATGATTACTGTAACATGTTAATGTTTCAAAATGCTCCAAGTAAGAGTGCTTTAAAGAGGTAAAAAAAGCACTGCAATAAAATAACCTATTAATTGGGACAGGAGAGACTATATTATTCAACAAATTTTATCTAGCTCTGGACTGGAAACTCCAACAAAGAGGAGAGGAGGCCACTTTCTTTTATTAAGTCCACAAAACAGGCAGCACCACAGTTTATCTTCTTTCTTAGCTGGGACTTCTTAGTAAAACTGCATGTGCAGTAAATGATATAGAATAATACAAAGAGATGAACTTTTGTCATGGAAATATTTCTTTCTTCCTGTCACCTCCCAGTGTTGATAAATATATAAATTATCTTTCAGAACTAATAATTGGAACCCACAGAGTACTAAAAAAAAAAAAAAAAAAAAAAAAAAAAAGGAAGGAAAATGATCTTGTATTTGTCTGAGGAAGTCTATGTACAACACAACTGAATAACTATGCCACGCTACAATAGTGTGTTGACTAAAATAAGGATATAAAGAAGTGACTGTTATCAATGAGCATTGATCCATCCTACAAACAGATATCATCTGCTAAGCCTAATAATCTCTCACAACATTGTTCACTGAAGAAACAAAAACAGCAGCCACACTGCTGAGTCAATATTTACAACTCAGTGGGATTTAGGTGCACCAGAGGTACAAATGTGCCATATGTAAGCGGTTTCAGGGCTCTGCTGTTGTGCACCAGCCAGTCCTGAGCTTGAAGCAAGAAGCCACCCTGCACTGCAGGTGCCTAGTGCCCCACAAGGGATGACGGGGTTCCAAATGTCATACAGAGCCACGTGGTCTCAGGGACGGTTGTGAATGGGGGTAGCAGGAAATAGCTTTGTTTTAGGAAACAGAATAACTCATGTTCCTACTGTTCTGCTTGCAAGGCAGAAATATTTCTCAGCTGATGTAATGAAGTACATTTGAATGAGTTGCCTTGGCAGTTTTTTTTTTAACTCTTTCCAAACCCCTTATTAATTTGATAAAATGTGGTGGAAAGTCACATTCAAAATTGTCTAATAGTGTTTAATCTTTTGGTTAAAACTGCAATTTGTAATGCATCTTATGAATTTATGGCATAATATAAACTTCTTCAATAGAATTACTGTGTAAAATTTTATCACTGTGCATGTAAGCAACACAGCTTGTACAAGCAACTCAAAAGAATTCCACAGATTTGCTTGGGCGTGAAGATTGTCAGGACCTGGCACAAACAGTGTCTTTTTGCTAAAAGGACTGAAATAACAGCAAGGTTTTGGGGGTTGTTTGGTGGTGGAGGTCTTATGGAAGAGGAAAGCCCAGATCCTCCCAGAAATGTGTCTATAAACCTTGTCTATAATATATTAAGAAGCTGCAACATCAAAGTAAGGACAATCTTTTTTCCAAGAGACTTTGAAAGACCAAAGACCTTTTGTAATGTCAAGATTAGTTGTTGAGAAAGCTAGATGTGTACAGTGACCATGCTGATTGAAGCTTGGTGATAGCACCAGAAATTCAGCTACGGTACAGACTGAGTGTTACTAATTTTCTGTGGAACTACACATAAAGCTGTTTGCATAAAGCTGTTGCAACCTCACAGATGAGGAACTGGGATCTAATTAAGGCTGGGATTTTTCAATCAAGGTAAAGAGGGAAAGGGCAGAGTATTAACCAAGCAACAGAAAGGGGGTTATGGGTAGCTGTGTGTGTTGTTGCAACTAACCCTAGACTGGAGGTTGACAAGAATTGTTGCTTTGGGGATTTGTCATCTCATTCTAACTGATGTTTTTAGGAAGAGAATGGATTTCTGGGATGTAGGATCACTGCTCCTATTTCAAGTCCAAACCTCATATGCATCAAACCTCTCTAGACCCCAGGTAAAATCCGAAAGTACTAATAAACCACTTTCCTCATTTCCTCTCTCTCCAGTAAAATCCTGGCAAATCTCAATGCACTTTCAAGGTAGAAATATCAAATGTCTGCAAATATTTTTACTTACTGCTTGTGTTGCCCTGGCCTGCAGAGAGGGTGCAGATGGTGGGCAGTGCTATTTACTAGCACTGGCACTCTGCCTGTGAGAAAAGGAGTAGCAGCATATTTTGCTCATGTGACTTTTGCATTAATTCAGCATGACCAAAGCTTGCCCTTAGAGTAAATGTCAGGTTCCTTGTGGTAGCCACTGAGTGTCAGGACTGCAGTTTTGACTGCTGGCCCAATAGTCTCAGAAGATCCAGGTTTAAAATAAGAAATATTGATTATTTTAATTTATTTTATTTTAATTTATTTTTTAATTGGGTTTGATTCATTTTGATAATGCCTAAATAGTGTTGTTTCCTTAAAAACAGCCTGAGACACTTTCTGGGGCTAGTAAACCTGCCAACTTCAGGTATCAACGTGTAGCAGAACAATGAAGTTAAATAAAGCAACACCAGAACTGAATACCCATGGGTTTTGGTATTTAAGCGTTTTAGAAATTGAAAGTGAATGCAATTCCTTTTTACATGAGTCCATTCTCATATCTTTTCTTCACTGAGCTCTGAGTATCCACTAGCACCTTGGAAAGCAGTTTTAAAATGTTTGAGGAACTATCAACTTACGTTGAAAATTAAATTTTCTGTTTCTTGGCTGATGGCATAACTGGTGCCTTTTTTTCTGGATATATACATATATATATATATAATTTCCCAAAGTACAAAATATATTTTATTAAAACCTTGTCTCAGGGAGACTATTACCCTATTTGTAAATGCCCATGCTCTCTCCATGCCAAACAAAGTACATGATGTCAAATCTGCAATCAAATAAAAGCTCTCCAGAATATTCAGAGGTTTTAAAGGCAATAAAATAATAAAATAAAATGTGCATTATTTTTGAAAACATACTGGGAAAAAGAAAGAAGGAAAGAAGGAAAGAAGGAAAGAAGGAAAGAAAGAAGGAAAGAAGGAAAGAAGGAAAGAAGGAAAGAAGGAAAGAAAGAAAGAAAGAAAGAAAGAAAGAAAGAAAGAAAGAAAGAAAGAAAGAAAGAAAGAAAGAAAGA
>CM021698.1:12208379-12275305 GCA_011074415.1 Stictonetta naevosa | reverse complement strand
AGAAAGAAAGAAAGAAAGAAAGAAAGAAAGAAAGAAAGAAAGAAAGATTGTTCTAAAAATAATTTTAAAAATGACATTTGATAACATCCACTCATGACTATTCATTATGTGGAGCAAGACAGCGTGCAATAAAACTCCTGACACATACAGAGACTGAACATAAGACCTTAGCACCAAATTTTTGCTCTGTGGGTCCATTCCTTCTTGACTGCACTACTTACCAACACAGAAACATTTTAGTGTCATTTGAACGTGCAATTTCTGAAATCTGACAGCTCAGCATTTGGAACCAGAGCATACTAAGTGGGGATAACAGGAAGATTCACTTAAAAAAACCTCGCTGAATCCAAGCAGAAACACTCGTGCAGGCATCCAATGAAGAAATATATATGTGAGTGTGTTGCCCTTAAAACTTCATAAAGGTTACTTATATTCATGTGCTATTATTTAAGGCCAAAGGAGATCTCCTTTCTAGTAATTATCGTAAGGCTATTCAAAAGCAATTTTAGTAATGCTGGCTGGAGAGTTTCTCTGAGCTGGAACTTATGAGTCTTTACATAATAATAGGTTAACATATAAGTTAAATTGTAATTTGTAAGGTTAATTTGTAAGTGAAGAAGATCTCTCTGCTGCTCAAGTTTCTGCCTCATTTATGTGTAAAGATGTCTGTTTGCCTGCTGATCAATTAAGGCAACAACTGCTTTCCAGCCAGATGTTCCCGGAACAGTACTTCTAGCTGTAATATTTTTAAGGATATATTATATGAACAATATATCAGGCTGTCCATTGAGCTACCTGTCACACTGACCCACATCAAAAAAAGCTTTTAGGTGGACCCTGGGATATTGCCTGGTGCCGCTGAACCTTTGCTCTGTTCCCCAAATGCCTGAAAACTGGAACAGCCTCTCTGTTAGTGAAGTAAAACCTTCTCGGCTAGAAGCCCCACACCTGGGAAAAAAAGCAACCTTTGATTTAAGAGTTGATAACCAGATATATGCATATACTAACTGAATAAAAGTCATACCCTCCACTGATATCCATTATTAGTGCAGCAGGCTGTGATCTGGAAATGAAGTTAAATAGCTTGGAGTGTTCCCAAGTAGGCATGGGTCTAGTTACACAAGAGATAGCTTTGTGTTCAATCTGAGTGAGCAATATTATCATGGTTTTCTAGTTGTTTTCCTCATGAATATGTATAGATGTGTGTGCATGTGTGTCTTTTAATTGAAGCATAAAGCTGAAGAGAGGATGCATTAACACACTAGAGTTAATATACTGTGGCCAGGGAGATATATTACTTAAGCTAAATGATTATGGTCATAATAAAAGAAAAAAAAAAAAAAAAAGTCACATATCCTATGGAAGGAAGAAAAGAGCACTGATTGTCATCAGGTGTTCTTAAGGGCACGTCTAGTGTTAAATAATGTGAGGGTGAGTGGAGACTTTCTGCTTGCTGTCCTTCAAGTCCAGAAAATGGACCACCCCAAGTGCACATACACAAATAAGGCAGTACGTAGGGCACAGTATGATGGGGGAAGCTCTCACACATTTTCTGGAAAACACCATGACTGGGTGGCTCTCTGGAGTGCCTGCATGTTAAAGCATGGAGCATGGGGAAGAGACAGCAGGAATTACAAGTTTGCATGTTATTGCAAGGCTACAATCCCACTGGGATCATGAAAGTGTGGTGGGATAGCTCACATGACTGAGAACTGCCATGGGTGGTTACAGGCTCTTTATGAAGGAGAGGCTGGGAACATGGGAGCTGCCTGTTATGTGAGGGAACAGTGGGGACGCAAAGAGCTCTGTCTGGGATCGGAGGAGCCAGCGAACAGCTTATGATCCAGAATTAGCAACATACCAACATGGATGTCATTGAAGCAGCAGTTTGCTACAGACCACCCGATCAAGAAGATGAGATCTTCCTCAGAAAGTGGCACAAAGTTCAACTGGAGGTCAGGTACCAGTAGTATACCCAAGTGTAAATTGTGGGGTCAGTACTGTTTACCTTCAATACTGATCAGGACAGTTGATGGGATAGAGTATATCCTCAGTAAACATATAGATGATACTCAGCTAAAAATGCATGATATACCAGATAGTTTTGATGTCATTTAGATGGACCTAGACAGGCTGGGGAAATGGGGAACCTCAGGAAGTTCAACAAAGGGAAATACAGAAGTCCCAAGCTAGGAGAGATGCAAGGACATCCTAAAAACAAAAATTATGTGTGTGTGTGACTTTCACTCCCCTTTTAAATTCTAATAGCCCTTTCTTGAGGAGGAAAAACATGAGAGACAGAAGTATTTTTAACATCAAGACAACATAGAAAAGCTTAATATTTTTAATTTAGAAAATTTATTTAAAATACATTTCTTTAAAATAGTTCTGCTATCGTGAAATATTTTAAAATATTTTATTGAAGACATTTCAGCAGTCTCTGTTACAGAGAACACGCCATCCTTTTTGAAATGATACACACAACAACAACAACAACAACAAAAAAGCTATTAGATGACCTTAAAAAGAATTTTGTATTTTGTTCCAAGTCACATTTTGAGGGCTTTGAGTTTTATCTTGTTTATGATAAAAGAGATCATTTACTGTTGGTCAAAATACATTTGTAATTATTCTGTGAAAACACATATCTTATTCCACCTAAAAAATTCAAACATCAATAATTAAAAAATATTTAGATTTTATAAGGTATTTTTGAAAAATTAATTTCCTGAATCTAAAATGAAAAGCTTAAAGACACTCAGAAGATAGATAAAAACTTGTTTGAAGGCATTTAAAAGAAGCAGTAGTGTCAAACAGCAAACTCAGAGCTAGGAAGGAAGGGGTACCTCATTTTGCACAGCATAGCTCATGAGCCCTCAGGGAAGGAACTGGACAGTAGCCAAAGAGCAAGTAAACAGTAAATTATTCACAACTTAGCAAAATTTTGACCATTTTGAAAACATTTTTTGTAGTTATGGTTTATGGCTGTTTTTGGATTCTCATAATTCCTCAGGATACACAACGATCTACAGGAATGAGTTTCTACTACATGTTGCCACATTTTTTACACAGTAATTGTTTGTTATGATTTTATAATTTATCTGGATCAGGGATAGAATTGACCAGGTTGTGGACAAAAATGGCAGGAGAGAAATATTTATGATCCTCAGTATCCTCTAAATTCATCTCCCTTCTCTGTTTGTCCTTTAAAACATCTTTCTGCAAACATTGGCAATGTTTTTATGGCTGTGGTTTGAGCCTGGTTTTAATCTCATGCTTATTTTTTTCATAGCAGAATCATCTGTCTGTACCAGATCACAGAGAGGGAAAAAACAAGCAAACACATTTATAGTTATTGGATTGAATAGTGCACATCTCTGTAGCAGAGATTAACTCTTATCTGTTAATAAGCAAATTAAACATGTTCTAGAAGTCTAAAGGAAAGAGCTTTATCACAAAATGACCAAGTAACCACCACATCCCTTTCTGGGGGACCTCTGCACAAGAGTAATCCCAGAGCTCATAAAATCATAGACTCATAGAATGGTTTGGATTGGAAGGGATCATTAAAGGTCATCTGGTACAACCCCCAAGCTCTATTTGACCTTGCTATTACCATGCTCTATTTTAAATTGCCATGTATTTTAAAAGTATATTTTCTGTAGAAATACACACATGCACACTGTTTACTATCAAAACTTACAATTCCATGGATTTTTGGTGTCAAAACTTTCCATTGTACTGAAATTCCTCAATATCACAACAATATTAAATAGTTAAAGAGAAAATTTTGAAACCAGAATTTGGTGAAAATTAGTTAAATCAATTTAGCAAAGTAACTGTCCATAAACTTTCTGGTTGTTTGTAAATATAGATATTTGAGTTCAGTGACTGTCAGGGCATATAGAGTTAACTAAGACCATTCTTGTTTTCCTAATTTAACATGACTGATTAGTCACCATTAATTATTCTGTGTTAGTAATCTTTGTTTCATTGATTAGGTGACTCAGTGTTATCCAATCATATAATGACATCTTCAGAAAAAGGCTAGAAGGCTGCAATACTAATTAATATGAAATATTATCCAATGTGCAGTACTACAGGCTAGTACTTCACTGAAATATAATTGCATGTCCACAGTTATTAGATAGGACATAGAAGATGATTATTTTTACTTTTAACATACACAGCAGCTCATGCATTTCTGTAGAAACTCTTATCTTTTTTGTTTGTTGTTGTTGGCATAGTGGCTTCTTCTTTATATGAAATAAAGCTTAAATTTTAGTGTTAAATAACCCTGGGATCTTAAACTCCTTGAGTTTTGGTGTTAGCGTAGAACATGGAGAAACAGCAGCTATGCCACTAATTAAAGACATATTGATTTGTTTGGCCTCATCTAATCATAGTCTTTATAATAAATCATAAGGTGTTTTGCAATTAGGAAATCCATACTAAATACCAAAAGGACTGCTTGCTATCTTTGTAACCTTATTAACTATGGCTTAATGCAAAAGTATTCTTCATACAAGTGTGTTTTATGACTTTTCATTCGTGCCTCATTCAGTATTTTAGTGGGATATATTAATCTGCCAAAAGTCACTTAGAATGTGTATACCTAATATAACAGTAATGTGTTTGTTCCCTCAGGAGTTTTCAAAATCATGTTTCTATTTACATGTTTTCCTCAATTGCCCACTGCCACAAACATTGCTTAAAATCATAGCTACTAGAACTAACATCTAATTAGACATCTACCATAAACTCAAATTTATAGTCCACATATAAATGTATGGAATGCTTGTGTTTGCATGTGGGAAACAAACAAACAAACAAAAAAACAAAAACCAAACAAACAAAAAAAAAAACTGTCTTGTGTATGTACGTCCCTCTATATACTTGTCACCTTCTAAAAATCAGAGGGTAAAAGTAGTGTCATTGCTGGGCTTGGACAGTGTGAAGCTACGTCATTGATACTGGTATCTAATAGGTAAACTGGTGTCACTGAAACAAAAAATTTTTTGTTCTCTACCAGTGATACCTTTACCTTTCCTAAATGACTGTTTACATTGAATAATTGTGTAGGGAGAGTAATGGTCAATATAGTTTTTTTCAGATCCATCTATCAGAAACTTCTATGATATAAGAACAGAACAAGAGGTTGTAATATTATAAGTTCAATGAGTTCAATATTTCTCTGCTGCTGCTTGCTAACTCCCATTTTGAATATGGTTTGTAATACCTGCCTATATTGGAAACATTAGTAAAAACCACTGATTTCCCCCAAATAACATTCAACCATAAAATAAAAACACATTTAGCACATATCCTATTTGATACTAGGGAGGAGAACAATACTGGAAGCATACAGACTGTTTATATCGGTCTTCAGCACTCTTGAACAAGATAAGCATTTTGATCATATAGGTTCCTCTTTGTTTCCCTAAAGGGAGCTTTCAGAAGGAAGTGTATCTAATATGCTTCTTCCAATGAAGGGGTAAACTATTTTTGGTCTTGGTTTAAGGAAATAGCTTCTTACAGTGGAGCTCTTTAATATCTCTTGAGGAGTGTATCAAATAGGGATTTCTATCTTCATGGAAAACATCTATATGCACTAAACTGTGCATAGTTCAGAAGAGAGAAGGCAATGACTTAATAAGAGCTGTTAATTCAAATAAGGGGATTAAAAGCCAATGTAGGAGCAATTCATTATATCAGGATTTATGTTATAGAGTAAAAATTAATTGTGGTATTGAAAAAGAATACCTGAAATTAACGTTAGGAAAGAGACCATATCCTAATTTGAATTAGAGGTTCTTAAAAAATATAGAAGAAAGATTAAATGGTTTCAGTTAAGCTTTCAGATTCACAAGTTTAATATACCTGTAGGCAAAACTTGTTGCTAAGGTAGACTAATTCTCATTTTCACTTTTACTCCAGCAGTATAAATGGTCTGATCATGGGTGCAAAATCAATTTACTGGAGCAATATGTAAATTAGAAACAGGATGAAAACCTCTGTAATATTATTGTATTGAGATTCTGATATGCTCTACATCAGCAAGTAAAGACAAATTAAAACTGAAACAGTGTTAATACACTCAGTAACACCATCAGTTCATTCCATTACGCCTTAGTGCTGTAACTTAGATGTATAAAGAGTAGTCTGAGTCCCTTGACAGTAGATAATATCACCATTAATACTAAAGCTGAAATTGTGCTCACCCTTTACCTCTGAATATTTTGCTCCGGTAGATTAAGTCTAACCCCTAGCATTATTGTAATACAGTTTTTTTGTTGATTTAGTTACATACTCAGGGGTATACTCTCCCTTCGAAAGGAGCACATAACTTCCATTAATGGTAGTGGCAGCCATGTGTGCATATCAAGAGGGGAATGCTCCCTTCTAGAAATTACATAGGAAGTCCCTAAGGGAATAATATTTTCTACAACTGCAGCATTACCCTATCAGAGTCTAAAAAGTTAGTGTGTACAGTAATTAAAAAAGCACAACAGGCAAATTCAAATTTCAGGAGTCTGGGTTTTATTGTTACAGATGTTCTTCAGAGGAAAGTCTGCTCAGCAGTTCCTTGAGTCATAAATGTTTAATTTTTAATCTATTTTTTATCGGTTTTTTTGTAATGCAAGCTCCTTGTACGCCAAAAGAATTTTACAAGTGTTTTTTTGTTTCTTGAAAGTTTAAAGTCATAGTGGTTGTTTAAGATTTATCTTTTAAAAAATAATTTGCCCAATAAAAAAGCAGTGTTATTTTTAACTCTAAACATACATTTATTTGCTTTTGACTATTCTCTGAATTCAGCAGCAAACAAGTATCACAGTTCATTTGGCGTTGTTGCTGTTGTGTTGTTGTGTTTTGTGTTTTTTATGTTTTGTTTCTTATTGTGGATTGTTTGTTTTTAAGTGAGTTCTGGGACTTGACTCCTTTAAAAAACACCTATGTGACCTTAAAAACCTGTCCCATTTGGAAATGATCCTAGGCTACTAATTCTCATTGTGAAACCGGGTTGCAGATGCCTTGAAAATATCTTTGGGCTGTCAAAAGAAGATGAGGGTACACAGCACCCTGAACTATCGGATCTGGTGAAGGATCAGATGAGGCACCTCATATATACGGTCCTCATTTATGTTGCTATTTACAGATGGTAAACTATGTGCACAGATTGAATTTTGTCCTGTGAATACCATACAAGTTACTGTGCCAGTGTATTGTTGGATTCACTTTGGGTTACGTCATTTATTTGCATTGAAACTATCTATTTAGTAGACTCAGGAACTCAAAACAATAGCTGTTTCAGGAGATATTTATCTTTTGTGAGTCAAACAGCTGTCTTGTCTTCTCATACTTGCATGACCATGTGATGTAGGTTGTTAGGTAACAGGAGCTGATAAAAGGTAAGCTGTTTTTGAAAGACTGGAAATATAATAGCATAATTATTGGGGGGAAAAACTCCTGGTGATTTAAACTTATTTACATTTTATCTTCTGCCATCTGCTGTAAACCAGAAATAAACTCATCCACACAGTGATGTGTTTTCCAGTCACTCAGCCTACCAGACAGGAAATTTTTGGTTTTAACTTTACAGAGTTAAATATTCCTCTGGCCACTGTCTGACCCAGTATAGCTCTCTTAATGCTAATTTAAAAAATATATATATATCTCTTCCTTTAATCTATAGAGAAAGGTCATCTATTATATTTTGTACAATACGATTAGCCTCTAGTCAACAATGCAATACAAATAATAGCCTACAATTAACTAATTATTCTTTGTTGGTTTAGATTGAATGTTTTCTTGGGGAAGGGACATATAATTTCTCAAAGGTGCTATAGAAAACAATTAGATAGAGTTCTGAGGAAGCAGTTTAGTATTTCAGAAATGCATGAGTTCACTTTGCTTTCCATGAGATTTAGATAACTGACTAATTCTGGATCCAAAATGAATGGGTCTGGGTCCAAATTCCATGGGTCTTTCTGTGCCCAAATACCTTTACACATCTGTGTCTATATCCCACTGGCATTTAGCTCAACATCAGGGCATATAGTTCATACAGAAACCTGTTTTTTAGATTTATTCTTTTGCAGTGAAGGTGGAGGATAATCAGTCTGGGGCAGAGTGTGCCTGAGATGAGAGGACCGCATACCTGGGTGAAGGGGGTTATGATGCAGAGTCAATGGCAACACCATGCACAACCTGGGACTCCCCATGCCTGGACAAGATGCAGCCATACTCCACACCACCTGGTGCAACAGCTCTTACAACATCAGGACATGGATTGAACATAATTGCCCTAGACTTGTTCACAGGCGAGAGTGCCTTACAGAAAATGCTGAGGTTTATCTGTGGGATAATTGTGTGTGAGTGCTCAGGGCTAAAAAACAGCATTCTTGGCTATGCAGTAGGGAGTGTGGCCAGCTGCTAGGGGCCATCCTATCTTGCCTCATCATACCTGCTGATGCGTACCTGGGAATTAGCCCAACAGAGGCTGAGCAGGTTCTCCACAAGGCCAGGGTGGACAGGGAAGAGAGGGTTCCCATAGAGAGCACGCATGTTGGGGCAGGAACGGGAAGGAGGACTGGGAGACCCTGCCTGGTGGCACCTCTTGTGCTATGAGATGAGGTGCTGGTGTTCACAGCTTGTCCCTCCAGACCACTCTGTTATTGCCATGTTGTGATGGAGAGCATGCCATTGAACCCAGAGAGAGCAAAAGTGCACCCCTCTCCTGCATGAAATGGATTCCAGCTTCAGCGCAGCACCCAGTGCTTTCAATCAAATATATTATTGGAAACTGAGCTGTAATAACATTTTAATATTCTCCAGTTATTAAAGTTAAACAGAGAAGAATAATCCCCCTGGTAATCCAAAGCATTCAAAAATGAGAACCCCAGTATCAGAGGATTGGCATAAAAATTAAACTATTTATACATGATAAGTTTTCGACTTCTTTGCATTCTGATTCTTGCTTTTTCACCACTTCCAGATTTCACCAAGTGCCATTAAGGCCAAAAACTCCTATAAAAAGGCAAAAAAAAAAAAAAAAAAGGAAGAAAAAAAAAAAAAAAGAAAAGGTTAATGAGTTAAAATGCTGAGAGATTTTTTGGTGAAAACACAAGGGATGGCAGAAGTGTTACACATAGTTCCCTTGGAAAAGGGTAACCTCTCCACATGGCTGCATCAGCTCACGCAGCTAGGGTCAGGGACAGCACTCACTCACAAAGCCACCCCATTTGCTGATGAAAGCTTCTTTGTCTTGTTGGTGTGCCTGATTTTAGAAGTGTTGACAGAATAGGAATGTTTTGTTTCATTTTTTCCCCTTCATGGAAAATGCTTTCTGTGAGTTTTTGTTTTGTTGTTATTGTTGTTGTTTAAATAAAAGCCCAAATATTTGATAGTCAGAATTGTCTGAAAACTGAATCTTTTCCCCTTTAAGGAGACCTATGAGCCTTTGTGAAACATGAAATTAAGATAAGTAATGATCCATTTTGTTCCATAACCTGAGTTTGTAATTTATAATCACTCCTATTCCAAATCCTTCAGTGTTTTACGGCTTTTTGAGGAGAAAGGAAAAATGCAAGAAACATGTAATGCAGATATACTACAAGGCAGAATCTGTCACTGCAGGGAATACAAGAAGCATAAAGCACAAACCGAATCCTCTGAGGATACCCTTTTTCCTCTCTAAATCTTGGATTCTTAACTGCCTCTAAAGTCAAAGTGAAAGCACTTGGGTTTGTGGTTATGGAACATTTCCCACTAAATTTCAGATGTTTTTCCCTAAAAGAGTAAAAACTCCTCCCGTCACACACATGCACATACACACAGATACAGTGGTGAATTTCTCTATAGTTTATCTGCTTGCTCCTTTGATATTCTTGAAGGATCTGTTTCCATCCATCCTGCTTCTATCCCCACATTTTTTATGTAAATCTTATTCCAAATTCTCCTTTCTGTTCAATTTTACTTGTATTCTACATCGCATTTAAGCTCCTCACCTTATAATTAGCCACCATAGTTTAATTCCTGCCTATTTCATTAATTCAGTTCAACAGCCAAGCAAATGTCCATCCAGTTGTGTTTATGCTTACTACATACACAGTCTGTGCTTTCACCCCAAGTTTTGCAGTTCCTCATTGGATGGCAGAATTTGTCCTAAAATATATAGAAACATATTTAAATCACTAAACCCTTTAGTATCAAATTTCCTAATTAACTGTGAAGAACTTTTCCCTATACAAAAGCTCCAACACAGATAATAGATCTCCTAGTAACACCTGAATATCTTTTATACCATTGAATGTACACAGCTGGACTCAGTGTACTCCTTTGACTGATGGTGGTGGAAATATTGACTCTGATAGTGAAAGATGAAAATACAATATACAATAACACAATACATCCTCTCCTTTTAGAAGTGATTTTCAAGGCTAGATATTTAGTAACTGCTATAAGAGCTGTTCATAGATCAATTTTTTTTTGTTCCGTGTCCTTCAGAAAATGACCTTGCTGCTAAGAATGAATAAGGCAGCACATATGTTCCTTTAGACATGCTGAAATAAAAGGAATATCCTCACACATAATTCTTTTTCTTCATGCATATTTCTATACAGCACTATAGCTCACGCCTGTAAATCACAAGTTTATTACCTATCTGGATCACATCCTGCACCCACTGGAAATAAGAACAAGTTTTCAGTTCAACAGAATTTTCATCTGATGACCTTAGGTCCAGGTTGTAATTGAGTGCATAAAAATGAATACTGTGAGTTAGACACCTAGTCCCCACAAATCCCATTTGCCTTGAAAATTTCTCAGTGTCTTCTGTAGGCATACGTATTAGTTCATGGCTCATTTCCAGACCAGCAAAAATATTAGAGGAAAAAAACATTTTTTGTGTGGATGAGCTTGCATTTCTTTAAAATAAATAAATAAATAAATGATTAATTATGACAGCTTATATGACCTTTTTCCTGACTGAACAGCATTTCCTGTATAAAACAGTATTTTCTGGTGAATCTTCACTAAGACTTAAGAATCAAATAATAATAATAATAATAATAATAATAATAAAGTATTTATCTGTATTGGGCCCTGATGTCACATCATGTTTACACACCAGTCTCTTGAGTAGGGTTTCCAGATTCATGTGGATGTTTTCAGATGTAGCTTTCTCACCAGTGTTGTGTATTGCCTGCTTCAAAGTTTTTGTTTGTTTGTTTGTTTTTGTACATATCCATGCCATAAAGCTGTATTACCAGAATATTTTAAATATTTCAGTTGTGACAAGGAATTAACTGAAGCCCTCCATGCCTCAAATTCTCCACAGTTGCCTGCTTATCTTCTGTGCCATCTGTCCCTGAGGAGGGCAGAGCCTTCTTTCTTTTCCTGGCCTTCCAGGTCTTCCAAACTGGGAGCAAAAGCTCTACCACTGGTTGGTATCCCCATCTCTACTGGACAAGAGGTTCACTTCACCAGTTATAAACTGGTTGAAATACTTTTTTTGGCTCAGCCTGCAGTCTTTGGAAAGAGTGCAGCTGTCTGGAAACCTCCACAGGGCAGCTCCTATCCCATAGTAGCATGAATTGCTGAATTGAAGTACCTGAAATTCTGATAAGCTTTATTCAGACTGATCTTTGTATTCATCATGTTAAAATTTGTGTCATGTTCAGTCACTCATTACTTCAGTCACCTCTGTCTTGTACTGCTGTTGTTCTTAATGGACTAAGGTTTAGAAACAGGACGATTGTGGATACATTCATTGTACCATCAGAACCGGTGAAAATAAAAGGACAGGAAATAAAGCATGAAGGTACAAGGTACCTGACATTACAAAATCAAGATTCTTCACTTGGGGTGTGATTCATCTAAGCTAACTTCAGGCATCCACATTTTGCCAGTCTTATTGGGATCTCTCTTATCATAGTTATCATAGTGAAAAGCATTTTAGGGCATGAGTCATCTGACTTAAAGAAGACGTCTAACTTTATTATGCCATAAAAATACCTGTTGTAAAGAAGGAAACTAATGTAACTAGATGTCTCCCCTATGGAAGTGTACGTATGGTCAGATGAATCCTCTCCACAGCATGAAAAACACCTGCACAGCATAGAATCAGAACTTGAACCCTTTCTTGTGTGAAAAGAATATCTACATTGTAGAATAGAGATGACTTTGGATATAACAGTTTTATTTTGCATAACTAAACCAACCAACAAACAAATATTTAAGAAAGGCATATTTATTTGTCAAAAGCTAGAAAAAAAAAAAAAAGTTATCTTTTTTTATAAAAATCTGTATTCTCTAGACTGAGATTATTCCTATAAAAAATAAGAGTATTTTTTGTTCTGTTTTGTTTTTCACTGTGCTTGTTCCATATTTTTTTCAGGGACATATTATTATGACATTTTTCAGATGTCAGTAGAGGTTTCAGGTATTTTCAGAATTAAGTACCAAATCTCTCATGTTAATCAAGGTCTTGTCAGAGAAGTAAAGTGAGAGGAAGCAGGAAAACAAGAGAGGGTAGGAGAAAATCCAGGCATTTGAATTACTTCTTGGAATTTATTTTGCAGTGATAATATATAATAGATAATAAATTGTAACTATTGTTCACACATGCTCATAAACATACAGTATGCAATCTATTCCTTTAGAGAAAGAGTATGTGTGTGAATATATGTACACTTTCCTACATAATTTTATATAAACTGTAACCGTATCATCATATTTACAGCAATTTTTATAATCTATGGTTGTTAACTCTAGCAGGTCTCTCAGTAAAAATTATTTATAAGCCTACAGCAAATGTAGGAGTATGTTCAATTCATTTTACCCATTACAGGTAGCCATTATAGGTTACATGAGTTCACACTGCAGTTAGTGGGGAGAGAGAGAAAGAGAGAGAAAGAGGTGTTTCCAGTAAGTGATTCATATCACCCAAAAAGACACATGAAAAATAGATGGGGTGAATTGCTTCTGTCTGTAACTTTGCTAGCGGTGGATTCACTTGAAAGTGTCTGCATTTAGGTGAGTGAATTAACACTAATGATTCATTGAGATGATAGATATATTAATGAAAAATAAATACTTTCTTTATACAAGATTATATGTTTCTTTTACGTAAACCTGTGTTTCACAGTTATTTTAACGTTACAGCTGCCTGTGCTTTGGGCACTATCACCATAGTAACTAACTAACTGTTAAACCAAGAGTTCAAAAGTCAAGACAGAGATTTTCCAATACCATAGTTTACAAACAATTCTGTCTTTTTAGAGACACAATTGAGACAGTCAGCAGTTTTCATGCTTTCCTTATATTAAATAAAAAAAAAAAAAAAAAAAGATTTAAAAACAACTTTTCAAGTACAAATTTACTCAGATTACTTGCTTCCAGAATAAGAAACTTTGCTGCAGAAAAGTCTTCAAATACAGTAGTTATACATTATTTATACTCATAGTTCTCTGACTTTCTTGGGGTAGAAATAATTCCACTGACTGAAGGTGACCCTCACGCTTACTAAAAATTTGACTATTTTCTCTCTATAAATAATTCTGATTCGACTGTTGTTTCCCAACTGTATTAGTTGTTTCTTAACTTTTTTCAATTTAGTTGTGATTTTTTTGAGTGTTTAGTGATTTTGGAGGTCCCAGCATCCTGAGTTCATTTAGAGATTTCTCTGAGGCTTCTGACTTTCAGGAAGTGCTGAATAAATCACAAGTCATAGATTAAGTGTTGCTTGAGTGTATTCTATAGGTTGTTCGTGACTTGCTTGCAATGAGAAATGGATAATTTGGATAAATCATGCAGTGTTTTTTGGCACCTCTGTCTAGGGATCTGTTTTGCTTCCTGTAGAAGCTTATGAAAGTGTAAATCTTCTGACCCTAGGTTCTGTAGCTTGATTTGAATACATCACTCATAAGCCTTCAGGCTGGGGTCTTATATATGTGATTCATGTTTTCTACATTAATAGGATACCTATCCAGAGCTGCCATGTGCTTACCTCTTTTTGCATGCAGACTTAGCATGCAAGATTGTACACCTGGCCATTAAGTACATCTGCTTTGAAACTATTTATCATGATGCTCAGAAGACTAGGCGTACACATGGCTTCTTTTTTTCCAGGTGAAAAGAAATATAATTCATGTATTTGCAGAAAATGCACTTGGAAGAGAACTGCCTACAGCTCCATTTCTCACACATGAGATATATGTATTTGTCACCCTGACCTTTCAGGATCCTGTTCAAATGGATGAACGCAGAATGTAGCATAGGCTTTTAGCTTTGGGAGTCATCACATTAATTCTGGGCCACCATCTGCATGACAAACATGGCATGACCACAACCAAAGTGACTTTACTTAAGGATTCCAGTGCCCCTTCCTGCAGTAACCAGCTGGGTCTGCGAGCATCCACTGCACTGGACCCTGAGGGCTCCACACTGTTTTCTTTTACTTATTCAGTTACACAGGAATGAATTAACACAGAGTGAGTTTTACAGCACAGTTCAACTTTCACAATGTCTAAAGTGCCATTATATATTTAAAGCTAGAAAATTCTCAAATGGCTGTCTAAATGACAGGGACTCAAGCACTTGAGATGAGCAAGCAATGCAATCCAGAGAAAGATAAGGAATTTTAGTGGTTTTGAGATACCCATTTGTTGAAAATAAATGAATGAATACATTAATCAATACAATTTAATATTTTTTTACTCTAACTGTGCTAAAGTTAAATGATAGATACTTCTTTATGTACACACATTTCTATTCTATTATCTGTTTAATTGGTCATCAGCAGTACTGTTATTTAATGAGAATGAATTATCTGTTGTCTTCCCTTTAAAGATGTAGCCTGCTGTTATCTTTTACTTTCTATTTGAAAACATGGATCTCATAGTTCACATTCTTCTTTTGTAAGTTATTTTTACCATGCTGTAACAGAGAATTCAAAAAACAAATTACAGATTAATAAATTATACTAGAGTTTTCAAAAGCACCTAAAGAAGGTGGTTGTTGCTTTCTTGGGAAAACAAAGAGGACATGGCTGTCTAATTCTTCTAGTCTCTGCTGAGAGCTCAAATTCTGATTTTCTAAACAGGAAACTTTAAGAAACTTAAACAGGAAAATGTTCTGCAAGCCTGCCATTTTAACCATGGTTGAGCCTATGAGCATCTGGACTAGAATCCCGAGGTATGCCAAAATTTGAATCAAACAATCTCCACAGCACTCTATACCTGACTCTGTTAAGCATGGAGGGGGACCCACCATACACAGGAAAGCACCTTGTCTCTTGTTCACTGACACACGTACATAGCACAGAAATCTTTCAAAAGAGCATGATGGCTGGATAAAGGTCAGCAGTCCTAAAAAAAGCACAAATACTATTAAATCAGTTTGGCTTCAGAGAAGACACATCACCCTAACAAAATTTCAACTCAAGCAGCTCTAATTGGGTTTGCTGGCAATGTATGAGGCCAGGTTCCCAGATTTAGCAAAATTCACTGCATGTACTTGCTTAAATTTAAATCAGCAATACGACTTGATACTTTGGAGGGCTGGGTTCTTTCTTCTGGCCATATGTTTTCAGTTAGGGTTGAACTTTTCTCCTCATTGTGCTGAAGCCCTAAAACATCTTGCTGTGGCAGTAAATTTTGCAATCTGCTTATTAAAGGAGCATGTAGACATTCTATATGATCTGAGCACTCCTCTTATTAAAGTTGTCATTTGTTGACAAATGGGCCACAATTATAGTATTTGTAAGAACATTACATGTTCATTGTGCTGACATGCCTAATTACACAATTTTATATATATATATATTACTAAGAAAATCAGAGGGAATAGTAGTGGTGGATTTGGATAAGCAAATAAGAAAATCGAAGTGACTATTTAAATGATAATGGTAGAATGTGCATTATGAATAACTATTAGGTAATGAAATATATTTATTTGATTTTTGTGGTACAAAGCAGACCTCATACTGAGATGCAAATGTCTCAAGGCCATTTCACAACATAAAATAGCTATCCAGACTAGGGGAGGAGACCTGCAGGATTCTGGGTTGGCATCCAACCAACTCAATACAGACGTCTTTTATTTGTCTAAAGAAACAGAGCTACAATTGTTCATTTATATAATCCTCCGCTTACTGTCTTTAGGTTTTTGCACTCATACAAGAAGATATTAGGAAGTGGTTCTCATAACCAAAAGTAAAAACAAAGAAGAAAGGTCTGATGTCTGGATATAAAAACAGCTTCACACAGTACATTTTTATGGCTTGTGGAGGTACTGGCCTTAGACAAATTTCAGAAGCCTTTGTTTCCTGAGGAGATCTCAGAAATAACACCAAACACGGAGTCCTGTGTGTAACCACATTAACTAAGACTCAGCTTCTATTCTTGGCTATGCCACTATGAATCCAGAGCTGTTCCATTAATTTCAATTTCAGATGAAGGAAGAAAATAGCTTTGGAGTCTGGTACAGGATAAAACATGGACTCACTGTTGTCTTCTACAGAAGACAGTATATCCTCTTGGTACACAGACATATTTTACCATAGTGATGATGGGAGACTGGTCCAAGCAAATGTTGAGTTTAATTTGCAGAAGTTAGTTAATTTTAAGTAATATTTGTGTGTGTGTGTGTGTGTGTGTGTGTGTGTGTGTGTGTGTGCAATTAGTGCAAAGTACTCAGATGTCTTCTTGTTGGAAAGCCAATACAATATCTAAAAAAAATGATCTAACAGTTCCTGTGCCATCCAATTGGTGTTTGAAATCAATGTTGCAAAGATTTTCTAGACAACTGCAAGAGCTATGAGCTAAATTAAGTTTTGAAAATGCACCTGAGCCAACTTCCACAGAAGCCAGTGAGAACTTCATTAGTAAAGTTGCCAGAAATGGTACCGGGTCATATGGTCTCAAAAATTTGATGGGGACACTTGCACAAGGCTTTATTTGCTTTTGAAAGGATCCATAAGAATAACAGATCTCAGATTTGCAAAAGCCTGAGCAAACAGGTGGGTTTTACATTTAGTGTGGCAAGTAATCACTCTTGTTTCTTCACAGCAGCAGAAAATTGATGTAAGATTTGTCTGATCCAGCTAAATGAATATACTGTTTTATTTCTATAATAAACCATTTTATTTCTATAATAATCCATGAAAACTATTTTCCCTAAGAAGACAGTTTTTTAAGTAGTTTCAGGATCATATTTCAGATATATTACTCATTTACATGTTTTTAAAGTATGTTTAAAATATATTTTCTTAAATGGCTTAAAATTTGACTAGTCATTGTCTATGAAAAAATAATAAATCAGTATGAAGTAAGTTTTTCGCTTGAACAGTATGAAATTTAGATATAAGTATCAATATCCATGAAGCCACTACTATGTCAATAGTATATTACTATATGAAGGGTGACATTAACAGTGTAGAACTAATATATTTATATATATATATGCATATATATATATATTGCTGGAAGCAGTTCAGGTATTTTTGCTCTCTTTGCACAATACAAAAATAGCCTAAATACATTTTTAATGCAATCAGCTGAATTCCGTAAATCCAAATTGTGTGCTAACTGCTCATGCTGATTAGTGTGAAATATTAATTTGCACTAATCAGCCTGAGGCAAGGGAAGCATAATAAACTTGACACATACATTTCACGCTTTACTGTGTTGGAACTGTTTTACAGCACAGTCCCTGTAAACAGTGTTGGTGCTGTTAGTTATGTCACAGGACGTGTATATTCAAGGTGTGCTTGGAAAAATTTCCTTAGCTGATGCTTCAGCTAGCTCAGTGTTTTGAAAACCCTGGTCTTTCAGAACTGATGGTCTGCACCAGCTAAATGTTGTCAGAAGCATTTGTCTCTGCAATGAGACGGAGCATCTGATTTCTGCCCTAGCAGTTTCATGACTAACTCATTTACATTCACATTCCCTCTGCTCTCCATGTACCAGGGTGCAATGAGGTTCCGCAAGCCAATGGCTTCATGATTCCCTTTACCTGAAACCTGCATTTACAAAAATATAACGTTAGGCCTAACAAAATAGGCCAGCTACTAAGCAAACACAAAAGAGAGCATCAACATGTCAGGTTTTATATATTGTGTTTGAGGGTAACTCTTTGCACTCCCATCTCAGTGTTTTGCAAAACAGAGCTTTCAATTCCTGCTTTCATGGGTTAGCATTACCCACAATCTGATTTAGCAAGCACACTCTCCCCAGACAATATGCTATGCCATAAATCCATCATGAAATGTGATAAGCACGGTCTCCTTATCTCTAATACATGACTAAACATGTAGTACCTTAGATGCTGGGTCACAGTGAGAGTGAGAACCTGAGCAAAGGCTGGAGGGGAAATGAAATCTATTATGTGATTTAAGACAATCATGTGTATGAGTGAGAAGGGATAATCTGTGCAGGTAAACCTGTTGCTCACCACTGCCTGGGTCATCCATGTTGTCTCTTTACTGCTGCCTGTACATAGCTCTGTGAGGTTCTGGCTGGGGTCACAACCCTGCAGAGCACAAAGGATAGACATGAATGAAAATGTGTGGTGAAAGTTACCATTTGGTTGAACTCAAAAATTGCATAATTGGAAATTTTTAATCTTCCTTTTAATGATAAATTACCGCAGGAGACAACCATGTGTATGCTGTGCTCATTGTTGTTTGGTTTTTTTGTTTGTTGGTTTAATTTCCTATCAGAGAGGTGTTGCAAGTGAGTTATAAATGTGAGTCACCCAGGTTGTCACAAAGAAGGGGGCATCCCCTGTGTTGTACCAACAGTTAGCATGGAAAAGTTTGAAATTGTGGTGTGATACATTTGCATATGATGAATATAATCTAATAAAACATTGAAATTATCTCATATGTTCTGCTCCCCAGGGCAAGCAAAGCTAAGCATATTGCTGAGCAAAGAATGCATTGCTGAGCACAAAGCGAAGTACTCATGACAAGCTCATTGATCCCAAAGAAACCAGCAACTGCCATTTACACATAACCAAACATATTTTTTTTTTAAATAAATAAAATGAGATATTACGTGCTCAACAATACCAATTTGATTAGTTATTAATGCTTCCTAGAAGCATATGGATTTTTTCTTTCATAAAAGCATAAAAGGTGAATTTGAAACTTGAAACAGGTTGACAGTGCCAGTTCTAATAGTCAATGGACACATACATCAAGTGCCACATGAAAAATATTTGGCATTCATTGGTTCTCTTTAGTTTTGAACAATATCTTTAGACTTGGAACAAATTTCATTCTTAGTTTCCTTTCCCCATCTCTGAAGATTTTCTTTGTGTATACATCAAAGGAATTTTTTTTTTTAAAAAAAAAAAAAAGTAATTATATGTGTACAGATGTTCAGTTTGATATGTATTTTTAACTTTTAATGGTCTGCAAACAGACTCCATAACTCTCCTAAGTATCTTTGATGCAACCATTTATCTATGTATTTCACTCCACTATACTGAACTATAAAGTATCTAATCAAAAAGTGAAACCAGTTTTTTATTATGTATGTTTAGCCTGAACAAACACAACTCCACTCTTTCATTTTTCACAACTCTGTCAAGTTTTATAAATTAAATATAGTGTGGCAAAATCATCTGCATGGATGCAGATTTAAGACTACTAGATGTTGCTACTTTTATCTCTTCTCTCACAAGTACATTCCACTTAAGTCCCTGACAGCTGTGTGAAAAGGAAAAAGAAAAAAGAGGGAGGGAGGGAGGGAGGGAGGGAGGAAGGGAGGGAGGGAGGGAGGGAGGAAGGAAGGAAGGAAGGAAGGAAGGAAGGAAGGAAGGAAGGAAGGAAGGAAGGAAGGAAGGAAGGAAGGAAGGAAGGAAGGAAGGAAGGAAGGAAGGAAGGCTCAGATCATGCCCCTTAAATGCATTTTTACCTCTGCACTGGGGAGAATTCCATTTTTGGAAAAAATATAACATTTTAGTCCTGACCACTCATAACTCATTATATATTCTCAATAACTTGCATTCCTCTGTCAGAGTTCATTTGTGATTACATCTAGAGAAACTTTAATTTTGTTTGTGGTTTCAACTTATCACATATCTATATTCTCCCTTTTAATTCTGACTTTTTCATCAACAAAACACTTTCTTTCTTTGCAAGTATTCAATCTCATTTTATCTTTTTCTTCCTCTTTTAATAAGAGTTAGCAAGAGTTCATCTGAACAGAATTTCAAGACTTAACTTCACAGCAAGACTCTCCTCTAATGTTATACACATTTTTATTTACTAAATTAACATTAAGTGAGATAGACAATATTCAGCAACTTAGAGTTTTAAGCTCTATTATTTTTATTGCTATGAGAACAAAGCAACATATTAAGTTTTTCAGTTTGGGGTTTTAAGTTTGTGTGTTATATATAACAGTATATGCTTTTTTGATTTATTTAAGCATTTATACTATTTATAGTCAAGGAAAAAGGTAAACAACATAACATCAATTTTGTTAAAATACACAATTGAACCTTTTTCCTTAAATTTATTACTATTCATAGGACTGGTTTCATTGTTTTATGTTCTGTACAAACACTTAAAAAGAGACAGCAATTACTCCAAAGCACTTGTAATCACACTTATGTGTAGTTAATTAATTAAATTAAATCAAGAAGAAATCATTGTAAAATAATTTAGCTGAATCCACCAAGGCTTTGCACCCTTTTAGCCTCATGTGTTTAAAAGGTAATTTTGTTTCACTGACGCAGACTGTTTAAAAATAAGATTTAATCATACAATACGATAAGGCTCCTGCAAACCTCCACGTTTGTACATAACATACACTAGAGGAAGAAGATGGGTCACTATACAAAAATGGGTGTCTAAGTCTTCAATCATTTAAACATCTTGTCTAAAGAAGGCAAGTTCAAGTTCAAAGCAGAGAACAATGGAAAGTATCCCAAAACAGGAAGTTTCTGTTACAGGCATTAGAAATGCAGTAGATGATCCAGGTGCAGTCACATACTGACCAGGAAAGCATATTAGGCTTTGTTGCACAGAATAACAAATCCCCAAAGCATTCAGCTTGATATGCAGCTGCAGAGTATAAGACAAACAAAAATTATTCCAGCAATAAAAAAATACAATAGAAATCAAAGGATATAGTTGTGCTTCTAAAAATAACACTACTCATTAGACTTCACCTAACAGGCAATATGCGGTCTACTTACCATGATTTAGAGATGATGTGAATATAAACTACACCAGTGCCTGAAGGCATGCAGTGTTTGGCAGGAGGGATATAAATTTTGGTGTTTATTAGCACCAGGATTAAAGAATAAAGGACTGAGAATGTAATGAGCCAATATAATTATTTCTTAAATGTCTCCATTTTGTGGAAAGATTGTTATAGAGTGCACAGCAGTGACTAGGAGCAAAATAAGTTCATGTAACAAAAATGAAGAAGGAAGATACAGTTTACCAGAAGGCTTCCAAGACTACTGGATCAATTGTATTTGCATGTTGAAAAACGCACACACAAAGCCCTTTCCCCAAAGGCAGGATTAAGATCTTGCTCAACATTTTGCCTAGTTAAGAGCAGTCCCCTTTCACCAAAGAAGGTCAATCAATCAGCTTCTCACATGTGGTGAAAAAAACTGTTTTGGGAAGTGGGGATCCAAATCATGAGGGAATGAGCTGGAGGAAGAGTGATGAGAGAGCACCCTGAATCCCCACCCTATGGTGAGGGATCCAGCAGCCACAGGGAAATGGGTGGCTCAGGGGGTATAGGCAGCTGTGGGACTGCCAGCCAAGCACACCCCTGTATGCCAGGAGTAGGTCTAAACACACAACCCTGCTTCATTTCCTCCTCTTGAATTCTCAGAATTCTCAAAACACTAGTGATGGCTTCATGCCATACCATCCTCTGCAAGCCAATAATAATAATAATAATAAATAATAATAATAATAAAATGCAGTACATGTGCGTTGGCCATCACCAGGGTTGCAGAAGTGGAAGGATTTTCTTCTGATGCAGTGATGAAGTCTATCTATGTAAACATTTTCCTCCAAACTAGGGACTGGTTGGACAAAGCAAACTCTAGCAAAGTAATCACAAGGCTGTTTCCAATAGATAGGGAAAATGAAACATGGAAAATATTACTGAAAACAGAAAAAAAAAAAAAAAAAAAAAATCAGCTACAATCTAACTTCTTTCTCTGAAAAGACAAATGAAAGCCTTTTCTGTTGGATTGACCTGATCCTCTTGTGAGAGGGGTTGAGTCAGACATAATGCAAGAGCAATGCCAGATTGTCATATGAGAAAAGCTGTCTTTCCCTCTGTGACTGGTCATTATGAGCCAAAATTCATCAAAAGACTGAGTGAGTTTGAAGTTTGTCACAGCTGGAATAAAAATATCACACAAGGTTTCAAAAACAGCAGCCTAAATATAAATAGGTTCCTAAATAAGTATAACCTGTTTTCAAAAATGTGCTGTTCTGTCAGCTCCCACATGAAAATCAGATCAAATCTACTTCATTGCTTCAGTAGGGATTCTGTAAGCCAAGTAAAAGCAGCAACTTTTGAAACTTCATCTCTGCTTTGATTTCAGTAGCTTTTCCCTTTCAAGTTAAGCACTTCAAATTCAGTCTATGAATACAGTAAGTGTACATTCTCAAGTAGGTACACAGGAGGAAGATCAGTTTATGTTATCTGTCAATAAATGTCTCCTACCACAAAGGCTTACTTGCTCTAGCCAAACTAAGTGGGGATCTGAGAGTTATGCTTATCTCAGGCTGTGTCCCACCTCACCTTGTCTAGAAAGCACTTGGGGGGAAAGATACCCAAGCACCAGATTTACCAGAGCAATTTTGGCAGATGAAAAAGCTCTTCCTCATTTCTGTAGTGATTTGCAGACATTACATTAAACAAGTTGAAAATTAGAGAAAATGGATAACAAGTGCTCATAAAGCCCAAGCAATCACCCAATTTTGGACTGCAGTGTAAATTTTGATTAATTCCCTGAAGCCAGCAGTGTTAGTTCTAACACAAGAGTTGGTGCTTCTGATCTTGCAAGATGCCAAATGGCCTCAACTCTGTCTTCAGACCACATTCTGGTAGTCAGTACACTGAATCTGGTCTTGTATTATTTGGAAAACAGGAAATGAAAAGGAAATTTCAGAGAGAATATTTCTTCAAGGAAGGGAGATTCTGAAGGGTGTGGAAGACAGATTCTTCAAGGAATGTTTGAGCTAGTGCCAAATTCAAGAAAATAGACATATTACTTTGAGCTAAGAATGAAAATTAAAGTATAATTGATGTAGACACCATTAATTACATGATAAAAGTTGAAATGATCAAACCTATTATAAACAAATTAATTAATTACTGCTTATAACCCCAACGTCACTTCAAACAAGGAAAGGTACCTCATGCTTCAGCCTTAGATTGTCTACGTATTAGTTCTGAATTAATTTCTAAATGATACACCAGGTTGTCTTTACTCCATCATTAAATCCACTAGCTTTGTTGTGCACAAACACTGTATCTTTAGCTTTGAATAGAGGTTGCTATTTTTACAACTGTGTCAGGAATATTTTATTTCTCTAAAATATAATTTGTATTTGACTTCATTTACTAGATATAGTATCAGTGGATGATGTCTTTTTAAACTAGCCAGATTTGATATTTCAACATATAGTTCTGCAGTGAAATTTCCATGCATGGAAATATAAAAGTGAGGGGTTCCCAAATCTGCCTGCTTTTCCTAATCATTCAAGATAAAGCTAGGACAGAGTTTACAGAACTAACCCTTTAAAACATTTTATCAGCTCTTTAATGGTATTCACATTGGTTTGCTTTAGAATTCACCAGAAAATAATCAGGGCTCACAGCCAGGACTGAATGCTTGTATATGCATAGTAAATATAGTTATTTGTAACCCAGAAGTACATGTGTATTTATATTGTTTCTGCTAGGCAGAGAACAGACACAATAGCATTTAATAGTGTCCATAATTTTAGACCTGTAATTCCAGTGAAGTCAATGGGTCCTCGCTGGTGCTTAAACTAAGATATATGCTGGAATTACTTCAAACGTGAAAAGAAAACAATCTTAATATTTTAAAAGACTTAATAATTTCTATATTTAGAAAAAATTACTCTAAGGGAAAATTATCCAGACAGAACATGCTCTTAAATACTTAAATGCAGGTTTATTTTTTGTAATTGTTGACTGACTTCTGGGAAGATATATCAATTACTAAAAATAGACCTAAAGTAAAACATGTAGGAATAAATTTGACTTTCAATAGCAGTTTCATTTCCATAAAGACAGCACCATCCAGGGAATACACCTAAAATTAGGCAATTTATTTATGATTCCTTAAGATGCATTTGCGTACTACAATATCAGCTCTGTTTGCTCCTGTTAGTTAAAACTGCATGGTAATTTAGTCTGATTTCGATGCATGAAGTGCAAAAGCCAAATTCAAGTTTTGGCACCTGGGAATTTTCTCTTCAGAGGTATTTATGTACCTTATTCTCCCTGAAATATGTGGAATTCAGCAACTAAAAATGATCAAAAATGTGACTTCATGGCAAAAATGAATTACTTCTCAGGAGTGTTGAAAATGCACTAGTTAAGTTCATAAAAAAAAAACATGCACAGCAATGGGTTTCCAGCACAAATGCAGAGGTGTAAACTCAACCAATACTTTTAACTATTTTTAAGTTTGTTTTATTTTGGGGGGTTTGGTTTGGTTTGGTTTTAATCCAGACTTAATAATTCCAAGAATCACGGAAGCACATAATAGTTGGGGTTGGCATGGACCTCTGAAAATCATCTAGTCCAACGACCTGCTCCAAGCAGGATTATTTACAACAGGTTGCTCAGGATCACATCCAGTAAGATTCAGAATATCTACAAGGATGGAGACTGTACAACTTCTCTGTGAAACTTACTCCAGTAGCGTTTGACACCCTCATCCCTTACAGTAACATTTTCTTCCTTTGTGTAAATGGAATTTCACTGAGAAGAGTCTGGCACCCTCTTCTTTATACCCTCCCAAAAGACGTTTATACATAAGGATAAGATGACCTTTACCTTTCCAACAGTCCCAACTTTTTCAGACTCTTCTTGTACAACAGATACACACCTTTGTAGGCCTGCACTGTACTTAGTCCAATATGTCCAGGTTTCTCTTGTACAGCTGAGAACAGCACTGGACCAGGTTATCCAGTTTTTTCTCCTCAGTGCCGAGCAGAGGAGAAGGATCACTTCCCCTGACTTGCTGGTGATGCTCTAAATCCAGTACAGAAGGCTGCCAGAGGGACACATTATAGGCTCATGTTTAAAATGGCGTCCACCAGGTCCACTAGGGTCTTTTTTACATGGGCTGGTTTCCAGTCGGTCAGCTCCCAGCCTTCCTAGGTGCAGGACGTTGTCTTTCCCTTGGTTGAACTTCATTAGGTTCTTGTTTTCCAATCTCTGTGTCATAGCCACCAAGTATATCAGCCACTCCCAGTTAGGTATCATCTTTTCATCAGTGCTGAGTGTGCTCTATCTCAACATCCTTCTCTCTGTGACCGCAATGAAACTGTAGCCCTGCAACTGCATGCAGACCTCTAATTCATTTTGTTTGTTCGTCCATTCTGTATACTGATTTTGCAGTGTTCCACCCCATAATGTTCCATTCCTGGTAATTATTTGTGTTCATGCAGGTGGATTAAATTGCTTTCTTCCCTGTTCTGTTGATTTTGAAGTCTCTCTTTTCCACAACATCATGTACCCTTTGTTTCCCATCCCACTTAGAATCATAGAATAATAGAATGGTTTGGGTTGGAAGGGACCTTAAAGGTCATCTAAGTCCAACTCCCCTGCCATGGGTAGGGACACCTCCCACTAGACCAGGTTGCTCAAAGCCCCATTCAGCCAGGCCTTGAACACCTTCAGGGATGGGGCATCCAGAGCTTCTCTAGGCAACCTGTTCCAGCGCCTCACCATCCTCATTGTGAAGAATTTCTTCTGAATAGCTAATCTAAACCTACCCTTTTTGATTTAAAACCATTACGCCTTGTCCTATAACTACACTTCCTGACAAAGAGTCCCTCCCCAGCTTTTCTGTAGGCCACCTTTAGGTACTGGAAGGCTGCTATAAGGTCTCCCCAGAGCCTTCTCTTCTCCAGGCTGAACAACCACAACTCCCTCAGCCTGTCTTCATAAGAGAAGTGTTTCAATCCTTTGATCATCTTTTGGACCCGTTCTAATACATCCATGTCCTTCTTGCGCTGGGGACCCAAGAGCTGAATGCAGCACTCCAGGCAGGGTCTCACAAGCACAGAGTGAAGGAGGAGAATTGCCTCCCTTGATGTGCTGGCCACTCTGTTTTTGATGGAGCCCAGGATACAGTTGTCTTTCTGGGTTGCAAGTGCACATTTTCAGCTTATGTTGAGCTTTTCATCCACTAACACCCTCAGGTCCTTCTCCTCAGGGCTGCTCTCAATCCATTCTCCATCCAGCCTGTATTTGTGCTTGGGATTGCTCTGACCCAGGTGTAGGACCTTGCACTTGGCCTTGTTGAACCTCATGAGCCCACCTCTCAAGCCTGTTCAGATTCCTCCCCTCCAGCATGTCAACTGCACCACACAGCTTGGTGTCATCAGCAAACTTGCTGAGGGTGCACTCAATCCCACTGTCCATGTCACCAAAAAAAGAAGTTAAACAGCACCAGCCCCAGTACGGACCCCTGAGGAACACCACTCATTACTATCTCCACTTGGACGTTGAGCCTTTGATCACTACTCTTTGAGTGCCAACATCCAGCCAATTTCCTACCCACTGAGTGGTCCATCCATCAAATCCACGTCTCTTCAATTTAGAGACAAAGATATCATGGCGGACAGTGTCAAATGCTTTGCACAAGTCCAGGTAGGTGATGTCAGTTGCTCTTCCCCTACCCACCATTGCTGTAACCCCGCTGTAGAAGGCCACCAGATTTGTCAGGCATGATCTGCCCTTAGTGAGCCATGTTAGCTGTCACCAGTCACCTCCTTATCTTCCACGTGTCTTAGCACAGTTTCCAGGAGGATCTGCTCCACGATCTTGCCAGGGACAGAGGTGAAACTAACTGACCTGTAGTTTCCAGTTCTTCCTTTTTTTTTCACTTTTTTAAAAATGGGGGTTATGTTTCCCCTCTTCCAGTCAGTGGGAATTTCACCATACTGACATGACTCCTCACATATAAGATGATTGTGGATTAACATCTCCCTCCCACATTTTTCCAAATTTCAAACCCTCTGCAGGTCAGGTTTAAAACTGTTCTGCAGGCCAACCGGCCTGCTGGCAAAGATGTTCCTGCCCTATTTGATCAGGTGGATCCTATATCTTCCTAGAAGTTCTTAGTCCTTGAAGAGGGATGTGGCTTTATAAAACAAATCTCTATCACCAACACCAGCTGTGCAACCAGTTGTTGACTCTTAGGGTCTACCTACAACAGATGGGCATGAATAATCTCACAGATTAAGCAGATACTGCTTAATCATAATACTGTTTTATGGAATAGGCAGTTGGGGGTGATCCCCACTCTGAAGCAGTCCCTGGTGATGTGATTCTTAATACACAGTACTGGGCTGAATTCACTCTGGTTGTAACAGAAAGTCAGTCTATACAAGTAGAGATTTGCAATGTAAATCTTGATGTGCTTGCCTACTATGGAGGAAAAAACTGTTCCTGGGGATTCTTTACAGAATTAAGACAATGTATATACAAAGTGATTTCATGAATATCTGTTAACAATTTTTAAAAATAAAAGAATCTAGATTTGTCAAGCACTTAAGCCCCAAGACAAAAAATTCATAAGTCAAAACCCAACCTGACTGTAACTTTGTCTATTTTAAAAAGAAATCCCAATCCCAAACTTTTAAAACTAGTTTTAAAATTGTTTTTTTTAACTAGTTTCATCTCTGCTAATTATTGTGAATTTATTGTTATTACTAATATTCATATTGTTCCTAATCTGAATGTAGCTGAAATGACAAAACAACTGTAGAACTTCAAAATAATTTCAGCCATTATCATGTTATCAACATTTTTGCAAGCAGTTTCTCTTTCTCTTTGTGGCTACTCATTTATTGGGAATGAACAAGCAGCAGTAAATTCCCAGATGCCTGTGTTTCACTAGAAATAACAATTACTCAATGCCTAGTAATATGAATTTCAAATTTGTTTGGTGTTCTTTCAATATTCATTGATTACTGTTATCAGCTCAACAAATTAAAATGCACCAATAGATATGAGAAGATATAGAATTTGTCATACGGTTTGAAATCCTGGTTATAGGAAAAAACCATTGACTTTCCCACTGACTTTAAAAAATGTCAGTTCAATGGTCCTTCAAGTCAGGTGTTGAGTCTCTGTCAGTGGTCAATGAGTGATGGCTTCTTTTCCTTTAAAAAGGAAAAGAAAAAGAACAATGTTCATTTATTTTGGTTTCAGTAAAATTCTGGCTTTCACTATTCTTCCCATAACCTTCAGATGAACTAAGTACTGATATTTGCCTGGAGTATTCCTAAGTGATCTTAGATACAATTGCTAGTTCACGACATAGCGTAAAATATCTGTATCATGTATCCAATTAATGGGGGAAGCAGCTTACCCTAAAGCAAAGAATTTAGCAAAGAATCTGAAGAAATACACATTCTGCTGTATTTCTTTTGCCACTTGACCAGTCAACCTTGGAAAAGTTAGCTTGCCTTTCTAACACAGATGCTTAAGAAAAAGTTTCCATCCTATGGAACCCTAGGCAATGTAAAAAGCATTCCTTTCCCGCAAAGAGGTGAAACCAATGCCTTTCAATGTCGTGCTGCAAGTCCCAAATGATCACAATATGCTGATGGGAAGGGCATTAACTGGTAATAAACACAAGTTCAAGATGCATTTTAATCACTTAAGCAAATATCCAGCAAATGAAACTGAAGTAGGTTTGAGATTTTTTAAAAACGTAGACTGGGATTCATCTTTTCTGAATGTAGATGCCTCCACTGAGACATCTAATCAACTGGTCTACTCACTCTAGGAAGACTTTACAGCCAACGTAGACTGAGTCAGGGAAGTCTAAATCTGACTTGTCACAATTCAAAAACCCTATAAATATCCACTTTTCTGTTTTCAAAGAAGACTGAGGATGGCTTGTTTAAATGTGCATGTGTATATCAGAGGTGTTTTGGTTAAAATTCCCTGAGATACAAGTGAATAAAGTCCAAGCTTCTTGTCTAAATTGGTCAGTTTAGCAAACAACATAAATCATTGACTGTTCAAACAAAAGCCCCAAACGTTTGGTGCACACTGGTGCACCTTTGGTAATCACACTGGGATAAGTCTCTTGCAATCAGTAGACAAGTTTCATTTAGAGAAATCACTGCTTAAACTTTTTTTTTTTTTTTTTAAATGGAAAATTCCTGCCATATCTACCATGTGTGCCTCTATATTCCATTGTAAACTAGGAATATTGGTTGCAATTTTCTGGAATATTATGAGATCAAAAGTGTGTAAGAAGAATTAAAAGAGTATTATGGTTCTTAAGTTCTCTTAGAATCAGTAAAGTCAGGTAGCAAACATCAAATTAGAAATTAACTGCCATTGCACATCTGGGCTTAAATAAAGGAAGAAAAAAACCTATTTCAGTCAAGCCTGAGTTTCAGTCCTGAAAAATGTCATATTACTCTTTCAACATAAGCCTGGAATCCTCGTGGGCATTTTTGGCTACTTCGTGTATTATGCTGCTGTCTGGCTGAGTTTACATATGAACATATTGGTTTTCTCTTCTCCCTTCTCCTGCATCTCTCCCTCTCCAATACAAACAGCATGGAAGTATCAGCACTTAACAGAAAGAAAGAGGACTTAAGAGTGGGCCAGCTCCTGGCTCATGCATAGGGAAAACCTTTTTGGCTTCTGACCAGATGCTCTAGAAACATCTACTTTTTATTTCAAGCTTTTCTGTGACAAAAACAAGCTCTTTCTGCGTCTATTAAATCATTTCAATTTGAGGCCACTGACATGTTACATTTTTCAAATGCCCTTTATTGTCAGCCTTGTTCATCTCGGGAGATGTTAAAAGTAAACATTTACTTTTAACTGGTGTCTCCTGTGGATACCAGTCAAATGTTTAAAAAAAGAAGTAGATTTGTGTGAGTGTGGCAACTTTTTTTTTTTTCCCCAGGAAATGCGGGTGTATGGTTAGATTCACTGAACTGTGGGGCATTTAAATCAAACCACATCATTGTTGCTATTTTAGTGTATGTCTCACTGTGACAGTATGTAAAGGATCTAGTCAGTCTCATTTTACATGGATCTATGAATGAGTTGTGCTTCATCTAAATTTCACCATCTAGAAATTGGGATCTAATTTAGTGCTTAAAACAACCCCTTAGTTTTCCTTTAATGAATGAAGTTTCACCAAATTGTCATCACAAGACTTTGACACCTTCAGAAGAAAAGTTAATATAAGCTTACCTTATATTCTGTTTAGGGCTATCGCCTATCTGCTGACAGAAGGCAAAGAAGATGAAGCTAAATGAAAGTCAGTAGTTACTTGGAAGCATGAGGAACGAGTCCCTCTCCCTCTTAAGTGCCTAAGGAGAGCAGGAGCTATGAAGCAACTGGAGAAAGGGTGCAATAGTAGGCATGTCTCTGGCTGTCAAACCCGGTTCCCAGAGCTGGATAGCTGCAAAAGAGAAATATTCCAAACTTCAGTTAGGCTACTACAAATAATGTTTCTTTTATTGCTCAGGTTGAAGAGCTCCAGGGACAGGTGCTTTTCTGAAGAGTAATGTCAGAATTCTCCATGTAAATTAATAGGTCCACGATCTATTCCTTGAACAGAACACTTGAAAGTAGACCTGTGAATTTATCTTCTACTTCCCCTAAGAGAAAATATAAAACTTAGGTTTGCATTGTTTCCCTGGAAGCAAAAATTAAAGAGTAGTGCGTTTATCCCACACCTCCCACCCCACCTCCAAAAAATCATGGTAAATCTTTGCTGCAAGGTGAAAACATACAAAGGTCATGTAAGGCTAACATCAACTTCAGTTGGTTGGGGGTGATTTTTTCATTACCTTGGGTTTGAGTCCATATGTTTTGTTATTACTATTATTTAAATTGGAAAAAAAAAAAAAAAAAGGTTTTTTTTTTTATAGCACATAAGAGTAGACATGGAAAAAAAAAAAAAAAAAAAGTCTGACAGGTGTCTATGCTGTTAAGACACAGATGTTCCTCTCTGTAGATACGCTAATACAACTATCTCTAAATAATCATGAGACTGTACAGTGAACAAAGTAAGTTTTCATTTTATTTATCTCTGAGCTGACACTCAGGTCAAGCTAAGAATTTTGCTTTCAGCTTTCCAAAACAATCCCTCTCATAGCCAAATTTGGAGATGTCTCCAGAAAATATTCCCACTGGTTGCAACAGCAATACTTGGCTAGTGGTGAAAACTATGAGTAGATGTGTAGGAGTCTGACATCTAGAAAAGATAAACCTAAAGTCTGAATATATGAGGACATTCTGAGGGGAATAAAGAAAATGTCTACCCTGAAATTCCAAACTGTGATGAGCTTATGGCTGCTGAGCTTCTGAGATCATGGCAGCGTATAACAAGCAGTACAGCTCAGAGAGAAGTGTTGGAGACAGGAGTGGATTTCTGTTGGCCTATCCCAGAAATTAAAAGAGAAGGAAAGATTGCAAACCCCAAAGATACATCAACATAAACAGTTAAAAATATAAGTACCACTAGTCTTTAGCTGGGTTCAAAAAATAATTTCCAAGGGGAATTACAGCTGTACAGGCTTCCTACATGCATAGACTTAACATGAAAATCATTACAACTTTAGAAGTTTCCAGAGCAGAGTAAATTGTAGCTACCTGGAGCTCCCCTCTCCCTCTTGTCCAAGTTCATTTTGCTTCCGCAGCTTGCCTTAGAGCTTGGCAATGTTTAATCCTACAATTCCACCTGTAGTTTCTTTAGCTGCTGCTGCAGAGCATCCTCTATAACATTCCCTGGCAATATCCCCAGAATTCAGCTTTATTATTCATTCTGGCTTGCCACAAGGCTTCTGCTTCTGAAGCATCCTGCTTCAGTGGCTTCAAAATGAAGAAATAATTTGGAGACAGAAGAAAGGTAAGATAAGAACAGTGATTTTCTGCTAAGAAAAATTCACCATGATTCCTGTGAAAGCATTGGTACCACAAAAGTTCTGATATTGAGATTGAACTGATATAATTTAAGATTACTTTTCAGAGGAAAGGAACCTACAGGACAGCAGGAACTCCTGTGTTACAAGGCAGATGTTGATATGTTGATATGTATGACTGTTATTGTAATAGCAGTTAGGGTATTTCTACATTGCACGACATCATTCCATATAGAGATACCCCAGTGATCTGTAAAAAGGCCCTACTGAGAAACTAATTAGTCAAGGCAGAACTCTGTGTTAATTCTACTCTGCTGCTGGTGGTATTGCTCTAGATCTTTCAGAGACAAATAAAAGGCACAGTGAGATGAAATAACTGGCCTGAGGATACAGAGGGTGGGATTCATCTCACCTGACTTTAAACATCAACAATGTAGACATTTAAAACCAAGTTAGTCCCTGGGGCTCCATTTATAGTCACTGGAGATAAATATGCCCTTTTAGGGTGCCAATCATCTGCTGTATTTCTGACGTCTAATTTAGGAGGCAATGAATTGCCCCCTGGATTCTATTGACTAGTTTTTCGCTGACTATCAAGAGGGCCAGAAGCCCAGTGCAGATGTCTTCAGTACAGACATCTGCATTCCATCAATATAATTCCACCTGCAAAGTCAGTGATGAAACAGGAAACAGGCCATGTTCCCTTTGTTCCCAGTCCTGTACACTATTCTCTAGATCATATCACCACCTTGTTGCCTCCAGTAGTAACAAAACGACTCATAGTTTTGCTTTAGGATGCCTGGTGATAGTTCAATCATCATATTAATTAAAGTTTATTTATTAGACTAGTCAGTAAACAGTTGGCTGGTATCAAAAACTAACATATTAAAAAAAGAAACCTAATTTTAGTATAATTAAAATCCATTCTGTGGTTTTAGTTACATTCTCACTAGTCAACATCAAAACAGATTAATAATTTAAAATTTTGATTCAACTGTGAAAACAGAGATGTAGTCATGCAGTTATAGTGTCAGGTCTTGTCAAAAGAAAGGACACCACATCATGAGATATAGCCCAGTCATTAAGGGTGCAGAAGGAGATCCATTTCCACTAGATCTGAATTAGTACCAACAACTCAGCAAGTATGGGCCATGCTGTGAGAGTAAGGACTATCAGATGAATGAAAACGCATCTGTGGTATCCTAGCTTCAATTTGCTACAGAAAACAAAGTGAAGAAAATTCTCTTAGAAGAACAGAAACTTATCAAAGAAAGGATAAAGGAAGGATACGGCAGAAAGTATAGCATCTCATCACTAATACTGGGGAGGGGTTTGGCTGAAGATTCAGGCAAATAAATCAGTTGTCTGCAAGCTAGGTGTCTATACGTGAGCTGGGTGTCTACGTTCCCAGCAGAGCTGAGACTTCAGCAGCACATAGCTGAGGGCTGGGCTGATCAGACACAGATGTATCCCATGTAAGGTAAACAAACAGCTCTACAGTCTCTGTTGACAACAGAAGAAACTTGGATGTCTATCTCAGCTGTAGACACATACGGTATAAATCTCTATGTTAAGATGTTTCGATACAAAGCCTTACTTAACCCTTAATGGCATGCAGGACAGTTATATCATCTTCCTATCTCTGCCACAGTATTGTTTGGATTAGAGCCAGACACTTACAATTAGCTATCAGTTGTTAATTTTTTTGTTCCCTGTTTTCTGGGTGTGATTTGCAAAAATTCAGAGGGCTAAAGCACATGGATGTATGACTGGAATGTAGATTCCCTCTTTAATACTATTGCCCCTGAGAAATTACAGGCTAGGTGTCTAAAGTTGGTCATCAAAAATTAGCATAGAGATCTGACAGCTTTGGCTATAATTTTTCTTTTTTTTTTTTTTTCTTTTTTTTTTTTTTAGTTCTCCATCTGTAAAATAGTGGTAATAATGCACCTAATCGCTAGGGCTGCTGTGAATGTAAATTCATGATTTTTGTGAAGAACTGACAAAATGACAAAAAGAGCACCATAAAAAAAAATAAAATAAAATAAATAAAAAATGAAATGAGGAACTTAACATTGTAGTCAGCTGAGGTTTTAGGTTGTGATTAATAGGATCTGGAGCCATACATTGAATAAAGGAGATATAAACAACTAATTAATAATTATCCACACAGAAAAAAATAAAAATAATAGATAACCACGTAATTAAAGTCTGTGTCAAAGCACACATGCACAAGGGACTAAATGAAGGTTACATATGAAAATGCTAACATTTGTAAAGCAATGTCAGTGAATGATAGCATAAAAATCTCTAAGTATGGTGCAAATATTGTATCTCATTGAAGGAGGTAAAGGTGGTAAATCAACTTACAATTACCCAATATTGTGGGAACTCGCTGAAGAGACATAATGTTGTTTGACACCCTTTCTTCATCACCTCTATAACTGTGTTCAGCCACCATAACTGTTATTTTCTTAACTCTGTGTTGAACCTCTTCCCTCAGTTCGATTCATTCCCTCCTTGTTCCCTATTTACGCTGCGGTTACAAGGATATTTCCTGTAATGATTCCACCTTCAGCTGCTGGATGCTTCTTGCTGCCCACAAAACTGGCCACGGAACTATTTCAGCAGCCAGCAGATCTTTGACTGGATCCAGATTTATGTCAGAAATAACTTTTTCTCTCCACTTTTTCATTCTGTGCTACTTTCAGGATTACTATAGCTCAGCCCAGCCCCTGGTCTCGTTCAACACAAGTCCCTACAAACCCTATCATTGGCAGGGCTGAAGGAGAGATGTGGGGGGAGAAGGAACATCTCTGCGGGGAGAAAGAACATCCAGGAGGGAGGGGGCAGATGGACAAGGGAGAAGGGCAGCTGGGTAAACTAGTGGGGACAAATAAGTCTGTGTGAAAAGCACTGCAATTGGAGGTCCCTCTAATCACAGTCCATCTTTAAAAAAGCCCCTGAAAAATACAGTTGATTCATGCAGAAAGCAGTTTGCATTTTAATCTTCTTTTCTTTCCCGAATGTGGCAGAAAAAGTGCTATCCTCAGCGACAAGAATTCCCCTGAGAATGCACCTCGCCTTGCAGCTCTTATGTACTGACTTCCCCTGGTGTGAAGGAAGGTTGAAGTACCAGCTGTTAGAAGAAATAATTATTACAGTGCTTCCTGCTAGCACTTCAGATTTTAGAGAGGAGGAGCAGAAGTTACCTGTTTCCATAACTGGTGTTGTGTTTTTTTTTTTTCTTGTTATCTTTTTTTTTTTTACCACTTTTGCATTTTTTTTCCATCTCCTGCTCCCTTAAAGCCTTTGTCTGTAGTCAGTGAATGAGCTTTTACCCTGAGGATTCAACACATTGCTAAGGGCTATCGTTACAGTGTTGTTTCGAATGAGGTATAGACTAACCCTGTCCCATTAAAGACATGGAAATCCTCTCACAATTGAAATCTAAACACACCTTCTAACATATAGGAAGATAGGGTTACTAGAAAATGTTGAGAAATGTGTCTGTACTCCAGATTACAGAATACAATGGCAATAACTGTAATGTGCATTGCCATTGCTCACCACCTGCTTGTAGCTTACAGTTAATTGCATAGATAGGGACCATCATTTACTGCTGATACCTATGCACAATCCATTCACACACAGCAGTCACTGCCTTGTCCTTATGTTAATTGTCTGTCACTAGCACTGTAGCAGGTACCTCTGTGAGGGCATCTAAACATGCTGTTACCCTGCTATCCACTCCGCAGTTACAGCTTGCGGTCCCAGACAGACTGTAGCTGATCATCTCTGAAATAACAGCTATGTGTATTGGCTTTACAATGAGCTGAGAGCAACTGAATTAGCAAACCTGCTTCAGTTGCTTTCTATTATCCTTCCAAGACCTGATTAAAACCTATTTGAATTATGCTGTATCTTCTCCTGTCACTGCTTCATTTCATTTTGTAAAATGTTGGCACTCAAAATAAAAATATAATTAAAATATGGCACAGAAGCAGATAGCTTTGATCCCACCTAGCTTAGTGAAGAAGACAAAACAGGCACATTTAATCCACTGTTTGTTCAGTTACAATGTGCTAGTTTTTAGCTATGCACATTCCAGTGACTGAATGAATATATGAGGAATGCCAAAAATTAACGTGAGTTACTATTATTGCCATACAAAGTCTGTTATAGTATGCACCAAAAATCTCTAAACAATGAGGTCATGTCACCATAAAACATAATGCATGGCTAAATCATAATGCAAAAAGAATTTTGAAATACCATATTTTCACGTGGCCAGCCTGTGATTCAGTAGAGCTTATACATATACATTTCTAGAAAAAGAGATTTCCCCCTCTCCCAGATTTCCCCACACACACACTGATTCTCTCATCTTCTCCCTCTTCACAAAATCTCCCCCTGCTTCTACTGCCCTCTGCCTTTGCCTCTACTTGCCTGCGTATTGCCTGGGGATTAGCTGAGGGTGTTTATTAGCCTGAGGATTTATTTGCATAGGCATAGTTTGTCTGATATGCAAGTATCATGAAACTATGGTGTTCATTTTGTGCAAAAAACACACACACGGAGACACACACACATATCGCCAGGTGCAATAAAACCCATGTTCAGCATTTTTTATCCTCAAAATGCCCTACAAATGTTAACTAATTAATTCTCAGAACACCTCTTTGAGTCAGGCAAATCGAAGGGGGGGGGCGCGGGGGGAAAGGGGGGTGACGCAGAAAATAAAATACTTATCAGCTTTAATGGGACTTGCATCAGGTCTAAACTGATTTGTCTAACACCAACACAATGTCAGGATTAGAGCAAATTTACCCACAAATAAGAGTTTCTGGGACTGATTCTGATCCCAGCGTTGGTTTGTGCCCAGACCAGATGCAGGCAGCCCCAGTGCCTGCAGCAGCAGGATCCGGCTGCTGGCACAGCACCTGCATTTTCATTGCACCCTTTCCCCAGCACCTCTTTGCATCCCTTTCCCAGCTGGGCACAGGCAGACAAAAAAAAAAAAAAAAAAAAAAAAATGAAAGCAGACGACAAGGTGGCTCTCCGTCTGTGACGGGGCACCAAGTCATGCCACACATTTCAGTGGACAGCCGTGGTGAGACGCTTTGCACTCCAGTGCGATGTCCAAGGGCTACAATCCCTCTTGTCTCTTTACAAACAGCCCCCACCCCCTGATGATCTCTTAGTCATGACAGCTGAACAAAATGAAGGCTATTTCTGATTTACAGCTGCAACCTGCAATGAATTATACTTGGGTGGTTTATTAAAATGAGGCACGTTAGCAAGAGTATACTGTATGTCTGTCACAGATGGAAAAACTAACTCTATCGATGACTGCAATCCATTCATTTTTTTATGAATCCAGCATCCTCCAGAGAGCATCACAAAACCCCACTCAGTGTCTCTGAATGTTACATTTTACATTTAGATTTTCTGGCTTAGAGAAAAGAAGTGTAAAATCACAAGCCTGCATAGCATTTCCCCACTGACTGGTGCATTTATGAAGTCTTTTGTGGTGCTATTAGAGTAAGCATATGAAATACGATGTTCATGAATCTAGGAATAGGGAAATAAATATGCCTGTATTTTTTAAAGGAACAAGAGGCTGATATACATGTTTTATCCCACATTTTGGAGTTGGAATATTATCTTCTTTATTCTAGCTATAAATGCACAAACCCTAAAGTCACAAAGAATTAAATCTGGGGTTAGATAGGCCTTTTGAGGTTTTTGCTCAGCAGCAATTTTGAGGTCTCCCCGTGGACCTTGTATATCCAGTCACATGGCTCTGGGAGATCACAGGGGTTCAAGCAAAGCCTTAGTTAGGAATAAAGGCATATGAAGGTGTGTCCAGAGAGATTTAAAGTTGCCTAGGGACTGGTCAGAATGGTTGTAAAAGGTAGACCAGAAGGTAGGCCATGTGGATTGTGTCACTTTTGACCAATTTTCCCCAAGCCCTTGGGCTGTGCAAATATCAGAACCGAGTCCTCTGGGCCTAACTGAAAAGAAGCGTGCATTGACAGGATGGACTGAATTTCCCAACTTTAGACTGCTGGACTTATCTTTCTATAGTATTTGTCATGCATAAACCTATATATCTGAGTGTATTCTTGGTATTATGAGACCCTGAGTAAACACAGACCAAAGGGTTTTGTCCATTCCTTTCTTTTCAGATGGCTTTTTTACACCTGAAACCAACAAAACTGCATGAGACTGAGCTTTCAAACTATGTCCTTTGCAAGACATTCTCCACAATTAGCTGGTTCTCGTGTGATTGAAGAGTGACACATTTTTAACCAAACATCGCTCACATGAAAATTTATCCCAGAACATAAACGAAACCTCACCATGAAGCTTGTGGTCCTCACAGCCTTGCACCTCCACACAATGTTCTCATGTTGAGGTATCTTGGGACAAAACTGCTGCCAGCCTGAGCCTTAGCCCTTCTTCCTGTTCCACCTGCTGGTTGAAGCTTCAGGATGCACTCGGGGACCAAATAAGATGCATGCCTAAGCCTTAACAGCCAATGGGCATGTGGCAAGCCCATGGGTTGGCACACCCATCAGCTCTGGGATCATCACCAGCACCTTACTTCACAGAGCCAGCCCAAATTCTCTAAGTCCACTCCAAGGGTGAATTCTACACCAAACACCACATAATGGACATTTTCTAGGATATTTACTCATGCAAATGCTCATCTTGAATTCTGCAAGTCCCATTTTGCCCACAGGTATAAAGCTATTTACTTACCTCAGATGTAATAAGACTTACTTTACTATGTATGAAGAAAGATTTCTGAATAATATATAAGAAATCAAAGCATTATTATTAATAAGCAGAGATCATAAATAAAGCCCTGCTTTCATACCCTTTATCAATCCAAACTGTTACTGAAGTCAGAGCATTATTTTGTGGAAACAAGTACTGCAAACTCCTTTAAAATTCTCCCTAATTGCTGCAGAAATTTTGCCAGAATTAAGACAATAGGGTTCAGTCTGTTGCAGGAGATTCAGCCTAATACAAGAGATGTTTATACTTACTGAAGCAAAATATTCAACTTATATTAGTTAATAGGAAAACAAACAGTTAATTTGAAGGTTTTGCTGTATTCTGAAATGTATATATATGTCTCTATTCAGAAACATCTAATGTTGCATCTTCCCATGTATGAGAAGAGTGTCTCCCTTGAATACTTCTATTGTTCTTACAGTTCCAGTTTTTGAGACTTCTTACAGACCTTTTAATTTTTGTTTGTTTGTTTTTGTTTGGTTGGTTTAGAATTTACTTATCCTTATAACTTTCTTTCAAGATTGTTTATAGATGAGGTATAAATCTCAGTCACGTGACCAAGTTATTGCAGCTCAACAATTCAATATGCATTATCTGAGACATGGTGATTGTCCATGTGCTAACTCAGCAACTGCAAGGTTAAGCTATTTATCTTAAACTTTCTTCATCGTAAGCTAAGTCAAGCTGAATTTGCTGTGGGCTATGGTTATGAACATAGGCAACTTTTATGGGTCATCTGACTCAGAGAAACTTGTACAAGTAGCTTGACTGTGCATCTGAGCCTACTAGAAAGCAGGAAGTGATTTTCTTGAAGCTGCACAAAAAATCTGTGCCAGAATAAGGAGTCCTACTTCATGTTGAAACCAGCAGATACTTCTAAGCCATGAAATACCATGATGAAAGTAACTGGTGATCCTGAGAGAACATTCACTCTAAGCAAAATATATTTTTCTTTTCAAAGGGGGTCAAATATATGAGTGACCTTGGTTCTAATCACCTAACAGAGCATTGAATACAGTGACAAAAACAACCCTACATTTGTATACAATTCCTCTGAACAATATTTTCCCTTTTAAATATTTTCCTCTTTCTTTTTTTTTTTTATTTTACTTACAGTTGACTGAACTAACATCTCTTATCATGGTTTGCAAAGAAAAGCTGTAAAAAATTAAATTGGAAAACCTAAATTATTTATACAATTTCATGTGTTGGATGTTTTGGTACAGTTGAGCCTTGCTTCTTCCTAATAGCATAAGACTATTAGGAATTGTAATACTCCTCAGGGGATGTAAGATTTATCAGCCCTTGCAGAAAGGGATGGAAGCCAAGGCAGGAGATTAAGGGATACTAGTTAAATTAATCAACCTTCTCTCCATATATCGGCCAGGAGAATGCAGTAAGTTGTTATTCATACATTTTACACAGTAAGAGCACAATTTGACCACAAGCATATGCTGAATTTAATATTAAACATTGGATCTTTCCAAAAACAACTCCATAAAAATGTCAATACTTTTTTTTAAACAGATGACTCTATTCATTTTTAAGGCATTTAAGCACACACACACACACAAAGTGTTTTTCATTATTAGCTCTCAAAGAGACCTTCCATTTTAGCCCTAGTTCAGGACTCTATCATGCTTGTTTATGAGACAAAGTCTAAAGCAAAGATTAATGGAGAAGATACAAGAAATACGAATATTCCTTTTTTTCCCCCTCTATTTTTAACTATAACAGGGTCAAGGAGAAATTTTCCTTGTTAAACTGCAAACCTTGAAATGATATATTTTGCTTTATGCACAACACTGAAGTTTAAGTTTCCTGAAATAAATACAAATTATTCTGTTTCTGTACAAATTTAAAAACAAGGTTATATAAGCAGTTTTAGGAACATATTAAAACTGTGGAAGAGTATTCTCTCAAAACCCAGAAATCTGTTAAAGTATTATAACACGAAGACTTTGGAGATCATCAAATTAGACCATCCTTAATCCTGCACAGTTTGAAGTAATAAAGACCATCTTTGTGTTATGTTTAACAAACCCCACAGGAAATTAATAGAATAGAACACAGCTCTACATTGCAATCAATACCTAAGCCAGTCATTAACACATATTGCTAATGAGGTGACCATAGCTTGCCTATGACTTGTTTTGTAAGAAAGCTTGCTAGTCCAAAGAGTCTTTACATGGTGTTGCATCCCCCCTGTCAGGTTACTTTGTGTAGCCTTACAGATAGGATATACCCGTGCTGAACACTGAGCTATGGCCATCAGGTTTTAGAGGAGAAGCATTTGGTTGCTCAGTTCACTGTCACGGCCACATTGCCAGCTATGAGCTAAAGATGGGTGTGAACAAACAAACAAACAGCATGCCTTGTATATTCTTCGCATGAAGAGACTTTTCTTCAAAGATCATTTAAGCATGTCTACCATAAAGTATATAAACATGTCTCTTAAATTACACATGTTTAGGGCAGTGAATCATGACAGGAAAAGAGAATTTCAAAAATTCTTCATGATAACTCTGACATCAGGGCAACCTATGAAGTCAATAAAGATAAAACATTTGACAATTCAGATATTCAGTTCTTTTCGGTAGATGAAATGAGGGAAAATTTAACATCATTGTTTATCCGTCAAACATGTTTCAGAACTACTTATTTTTCTATGCACTCTGGCACTGGTGTACACTATAGGACTGTAATTTTTCATGCCAATGAGCAAAATGAGACTGTGAAATATATGGAAAAGAATGGTTAGGGTAAAAAAAGGATAAAGAAAAAATAATAATAATAAAAAAGACAATGGGTGGTAGACCTCACAGAAGGTGTAGTACATACTCTCTGTCACATGAAAAAGGGCCTGCCATACCACTCAAAAATCCTCAACTGTATCTGGCTGTATATCAGCTGAGTGTGGAAGTCATCCCTCACCAAATATTGTTCTGTTCACCTTTTAATTGAAAGGGATCAATTACATGACTATGCAAAATAAATAAATAAAACCTTATTAACAGAACATTTCATGCAACAACAGAAAATCTGGGAAAGAAAAAAAAAAAAAAAGAGTCAAAAAAAAAAAAGTCATTCACTGAGAAGATAACAGTATTTGCAATGGTAAAATAAATCTATTGAAAGTGGAATGACTTCTGTAAAATGTCAACAGGAGTGTCTGGTTCACACATTCATATAATGCATAAGCCATTCACCTGATATTGTATCCCCTTGCTGTTATACTTTACCTCAATAAGGGCCTGTAAAAATTAGTTTTCCACTCTATTATGCTATCAGAAGTGTTTGTTGTAAGTGAAACCCTTTCTAAAGTTCATTTATTATAAACCAAAGACAGTAACATTGACATTAAACCAAGTAACCTTATTGCTTTCCAGTTTTTCTCTAGATGTACTTCGCATTCATCTGCATTGTCATAGACCACCTAATCTAAAAGGGAATTATACAATCCTCTCTTGAAGGTACATAAACTATGCCTGAAATAAAGCATGTGGTTCAACAGTCCACAGGCACTATGTTATAGCAACAGCTAGGAAAGTTAGTCATAAACATACATTTCAATATGATTCAAAAAATCACCCATTGGAATTTATTGATTTGAAGACCAATGAGGACTTTTCAGTCATTTAGCCTGACATCTTGTGTTACACACACCATAGAGTTCACAGAGTTACTTCAATATCGAAACCAATGGAGACATTTATTTTGTCAAGATCAAACGCAGCTGTAACATAGGAACCTGTATGCCACCCCCTGAACCGAGGCTTGTGTACCTTTCAGGACTAATGGAAGGGTGGCTGCACATTTAGTTCGCCCCGTTTCCCTCCTTTTTCTTGCTCTTTTCCTGGTAAAGTCCGTGGTTGATAATTTAGGTAAAACTTCTGGCAATAAAGTTCTTCTTAGGACAATTCCATAGGAAGAGAAGAAAGCAAAAAATTGGTCTATTTTCTCAGAGTTTAGGCAGACTGAGAACACAGAGTAGTAGTGGAGTATAGATGTAGAGTTCCCATATAGGAAATGCGTGTAATGCTGTGGTCCAGCCGAATTCATAAAACTGAGCAGCATGAAAATAAATTCCCAATAACAAACAGAGTACACATAGTTAAGACAGGAAATAATTTGCACGAGATCCAGTATTTTTGCATACAGCAGTCAACTAATGCCTGGTTTTGACAGCTGTATTCACTCTCAGCATAAATTTACACCAGGGTAGCCCCAAAGTAAAAAATGATAATAAAAAAAAAGAAAAAAAGAAAAAAGTAAAGTGAATCTTGTTTACAGAGTATTTCTTTAAAAGATAAAGCAACTATATTTAATGAATGTGTTGTGTGCTGAGAATAGTTCTTTCTACTCTGCTTGAGCCTGTACACAATGTTCTGAAATGTACATGATATTGAAAAATCTTCATATGAAAAATAAATGCATTGAATCCAAATGAAGATATATTCCAAGCCTACGTTATGCACTGGGAAACTCTGGTCAACAGTACCAGTTTTTGTTTATCTGCACCCCACCTGGCCATCACCTGGCTTCAAAGCTCTGCAACCAGATAAACATGTGCACCTAGTCCACAAAGGGAAAAGATCATACCAATCCATTCCAGCTATTTCTTTCTTCTCAGCCTAGTAAACAGGAAAAGATAATAATTGGTGAGGTCACATGAATTGTTTTCATAAAATTAAACATTTTCAAAAAATAGGCAGATATGTTTGCTGTCTTGATTTTTGACTGGATAGTTTCTATAACAAAGAAGTAATTTAGTTGCCCAAAGACTCCAGAAAAATAATAATAATAATAATAATAATTAAAAAAAAAAATCTCAATAATTGAGTGTTTGAGCTTGTAACTCAGGTGTCTGGAAGTGACTCTTTGTCTCACAATGGCCCATCTTTTCTTTTCACATCTTCCCAAAATAAAGGCAGTGGTATCCATACAGTTTTGAAACTGCCAACGTTTTTACCAGCCTGATTCATGATGATCCATCCTTTGTATAATGAACTTGGCAAAACTGAGAAGTTTAAAACTGTTTTTCAAGATCACTCTTTAGCAAAACATTAACTGAAAGAGAGAAAATATCTGTATGGATGAAATATAAAAAAAAGGAAGAGCAATACATCTTTCTTTCCAAGAATTCTTAGGACTTCATTAATTTTCCAAGCTAATTTCTTACAGTTTATTAATCCCATTCTGCTGAATCTCCCTTCCTTGTGCTTTTTTATGATCTCTTTTATATTTACAGGTTGGGTCTCCCTTGTGAATCATTAAAATTCACATTATTTATATTTGCCTTACCCCCTCTATTTTTGTAGATAAGTCATGTCTGGGGACTGATTGAGACTGGGGAGTAACAGCAATGTTTTCTGGGTGCATATGGTATCACTGATTGCTTGTGATCACTGACCTATAGACTGTTATCAAAAAGATCAGTGACATGAAAAGGATTGTGCTATGCTCATAAGACTATCAAGAGGAGTTAGCTATCTAATCTTCTGAGATACTTCTGTAAATCTTGTTTGTCACCTACTGCCTTCTAAGGAACCTCAACAGCTGCATAAATCTTACCTTTGATCTACATTTCTTCCTTCATATTGTATTACAGCAGCACCAACACAACCATGCCCGAGGCACTCTACAAATGCAGTAAAACATATCTCCCATCCTTAAGAGCTTAAAAAAAAGACTTCTTCTACGTGTATGAAAAGGAAAAGAATCAGAGAAAAAGCACAAGGATGACCAGAATTATGGAATGGCATTTTTCCAAGAGGAACCACAAAATACACACTCCCTCCTGGAAAAGGAATCAATTAAGAGTCCCCAGAGAAACGTGATCTATAAAATCATGAGTTGCATAGAGAAGATAAACAGAGAATGATCATTCACTGCTCAATGTTGCAGTACAATGACATGAAATCAAAGTAGCAGTTGGCAGACTGAAAGCAAACAAGAGGACTTGGTTCTCACAAAAAGTGAATATAAGACACAGACTTCAATGCTGCAAGGCACTGGGGAGATCCAAAGGTTTACCCAGCTTCTCACTGACAGAAGAGAATTCTATCAGGGGTGATTGACTACTGAGATACTGCTTCTGCCTGAGGCAGTCCATAAACATGAAATTGCTGGAAGTAGAGGGAGAATTCTTGGCAAGTTCTGCTACCTTTGCCCTGTTCTTAAACTCATCTGGTTTTGTTCCTTGTCAGAGAAAGATCTTGGGCTAAATAAACCTTTAATATGGTCCAGAAAAGACTTTTTATGTTCTTATGTTACATTAAGAAAACAACACAAGTACAGAAAGAAAATTTGGATCAATGTGCATCGCAGACCAGCAGCAGAACTAGTATCAGGTCTTCCATAAGAGCTGTGCACTAACAGCATTTGTATTTGTTCTTGTAAATAAAAGTGACCAGAGAATGTTCTTTGGCCCTGAAGCCAAGTGGCACAATGTGGCATTTTATCCATAAATTTGAACTCTTTTACCTGCTGGAACCAGAGTTATCATATCCAGACTGGTCATTGGAAATGTTCCCTGGCCAACACCAACTCCTGAGAATTATTATAATGCAAAGAAAAGCTTGATCTCTTCTCCAACCCCAGTCTCTAAAGAAAAAATTGAAAAAAAAAAAAAATCCTCTCTCAGTCACGTACCTTTGGAGCCCACTGGTATGAGTTTCTTTTGTTGCAGAATAAAACAAGGATCCTACATATCAAGTGCTTGATGTGACTCATACTATTGGCCCATGCCTGCTGTCTGTCCTGGAACACAATGCTGATAGTAATTATTAACCAGTGTCAGCTAGTAATGATGCCCTGTTCTATCTTTCCTATCCATAGTTACTTCTATTACACAGAAGCACTCAGAAAATGTATCTACATTTCAGTGTCTTTTGAAATCCTGGTATATACCCAAAAGTGACAAAATGCTCTTGTAGTACCTCCCTGGGGATCCAGATGCTGAAATTAATGTCTTGCTATGGAAAGTGTGTGTGAGCTCTCAGAGAGCTGAAGAACAGTGAAGAATGGTAATCCTGTGTCATTTATGCTGCTTTTTCCAGACTAGCTTAACTCCCTGTTATGATAGCTTCTGTTATTGAGTTAGAGAAGGGAAGATAAAGAATCCTAGCTTTTTGTTTTCCTTCTTTTCTCAAAATTCAGCATCTTTAGTGAGCTAAGAAATATGGTTATCATCTCTCTCAGTTGTATACACACACTAGTGTTATTTGATATTCCTGACACCAGGAATATACTGTTTAAAAAATGGAACAAAACAATGGGCATTAGTCCCCTCTCTCCATATTTTCTGCTTCCCAATCAAAGAAAAGTACTTGAAAAGCGTGAACATTATGTTTAAAAATAGTTCTGCTGAAATATGCCCAGAGATCAGAAGAAACTTCCATATTTGGAAGAACCTACAGTATGTTCTGCCAAAGTATTTGGCTTTTCTTTAGGTCAAGGCAACCCTGGGCTTTGCTGCTGTTCCCATAATGTGCTATAGACGGGGTGAAAGTGCTCTCCTGTCATTTCCAGTTTACAGTACAGTTTGTGCTAGCTGGTATGGGAAATGCCTTCACAGTCATTTCTACAGCAAAAACCTCAATAATTATGAAAGCACGTTCTCCCCTGCTGTACTTGTATTTCCTGTGGGTACCCATGGAGAGCAGTCAGAATTTTGTTCTGGAAAATTGTAGGATTTTCCCCCCCTTTTTTTTTTCTTGTTGACCCCTCCTCCAGCCATCTGTTCAAAAATATTCCCTTGATGTTATAAAAGCTTTTTCTTAGAAAACTTGGAAGGAAGTAGAGCAAAAATTACATTCATTGCATCTATTTAGATCCTATTTCTTCCCTTCATTTTGTTTTATTTCTCAAGAAGTCAATTAAACTATTTCTTAAACTCCAGGTTTCTATTGCATATTTCATGTCAGGAACATTCCTGTTACCAGCAGTCATAGTGAGTAAAAAGTATATTTATGTTAAATTGGATTCAGCCAACAAACTGAGATTTTCTAATTTTTTGCCTACTGACACTCCTTTGTGTATCTAAAGAATCAAGTGCCTATGGAATGCTTCCAAATACAGTGATGTATTACTATGTGATTAACTCAAGTATGACTTTATATTCCCCTTGACCTACTCTTTGGGTAGCTAATTACCGTACTGGTATAGTATATTGCTTTGTATTTTTTTGCCTTGTTTTATATTTTCCATCTTTCCTGACTCTGCCTTTCATGCTCTACTTGACACTAGCACTCATTTTCATGTTATAAAGAAGGTTGTTGCCTAAGCTGGAGGGCCAGAGGCATTACACATCTTCAGTTTTGTCGTGTTATGGGAGTATTTAAATCTTGCTTTGTTAGCATATGGATCCCAGGCCTTCAGAAAGCAGGTTCAGTCATGGTGTTACCTCTGATCTCCTTTGCTGTTGTTCTAGTAAAACAGTCTGCTCCATTGAATCAGTGACTGTCTCCTAGGCAGCCCTGGCAATAAGAATGTGCCGTTTATCATCTCAGTACTTCCTGTTGCTCAGTCTGCTTGGTAACCCTCCCTGATCAGCCCTTTTGAACCCATGGCATAGGTATCTCAAAGTCAGGGTGAAGTGACCTCTTATCCTCAAAGGGTGGCTGAGTTTGTCAGTTTTATTCAGTGTACAAAACTCTATGCATTGAAAATAATAATAAATAAATAAAGTGCGCAGGGCAGTTGGCAACAATTAATGTCCAAAATCAATTCTTCAGTGCTTCACTGTAGCTCAAGCCAGCATACATGATAAGTTTGATTAGAAATAATAGCAAGCAGACAAAGCCTCTTAATTCTGATCCAATTACATTTGCAATCCATTTCTCTACCACTCTTAGTCCCACCACTCCTGAGGTGCTGCCTGGGCTTGTGGGGCCTTTTAGCCAAGGCAGCTCTAATGCAAAAGAAGCTGAGGCTCTGCTCTGTACTGAAGGACTGTGATGAGCTCATACTGTCTCATAAAACGCAGTATAAAGTGTTAAAGATTTGCTTTCAAGATGGAAAAAAAAATGCAGCCTCTAAATCCTACATCTGGGTTTATAGGGACTTTGTTTTGTGGGCAATATCAAAGTTAGGAAATAAAATTTGCTTCAAGGATTAAGCCTCTAATCCTTGGCTCTCCTTTGGCCAATAAACCATCTGATGGATAGTGTAAACCTCCATCAAATTCTGCATCTCAACACTGACTTCTCTAGTCCCTAGAGCAAAGAAAACCAGAAAACTTTGCATGCTGCTTGGAGCCATGTCGCCAAGCAAATCAGTAAGTTCAAAATATGACTTCAGGAAGATTCATATTTTTCATGACAATTGACTAGTTGATAAGTGTTGCAGAAGCACCAGGGGCTTAATTAATGATATGGCATGTCTCTAAGACCATCTCTTCGTTCAAGAGGATACTACGCAGGAAGTCAACATAACCATCACAAAACTCCTCAGCAAGCCTTCCCTTAAAATCCTAGTGAGCACACGATATAATTTGTGAATTTGCCTGGTTTGGGGATCTTAGTCATTTAGGAAAACTGGAAAGGTACTCTTTATCAGGGAGCGTAGTGATGTGACAATGGGTAACAGCTTTAAATTAAAAGAGGGTAGATTTAGATTAGATATTAGGAAGAAAATCTTTCTGATGAGGGTTGTGAGGCACTGGAATAGAGAAGATGTGGATGCCCCATCTCTGGAAGTCTTCAAGACCAGGTTGGATGGGGCTTTAAGAAACCTGGCCTAAAGGAAGATGTACCTGCCCATGGAAGTTGGAATCTTTAAGGTCCCTTCCAAACCAAACCTTTCTATGATTCTGGGAGAAAATTGAGGCCTGTGCAGCAGTCAGTGCAAATGTTGGTCTTCGCTCTATTGTTTTGGTGTTTTTGTTTTATTTTATTCTATTTCTGTACTTAGAGAAAAGCCAACTGAGGTAAGGATTCGAATCTTTTTCCAAGGGGAAAAATTATAGCTGCTTGGTATAATGACTTTGTGTTAGCTCTGACTTGATGACTGACGACAATCCAAATGTAAGAAAATAAGGTAACATCTTATCTGTCAAAAGAAGTGAATTGCTTTCAAAATCTTAGGTAAACTATGTGTTTCACTGGAAAAATATATATATATATATATGGGTGAGGCTGAACTGGGACTTGGTAATATTCAAATATTAGAATTTACACCACCAATATCTATGTTTTTTTTTTCTGAGCCCTTTATAATTTGATTGGGGTTTTAATCTGTTAAACATTTAATTTGCACTGAACTTCAGTGCACTCTAGACATTTCTTCCTCCTTATGCTCTTCTGACAATCTCCCTTCACCTGGAAGTATGGCTTATATACAGTTGTGGAGGAGACATGAAGTACATGGACAGAATGGCAAATGTTTCTGATTCAAAGTGTGTGTGACAACACTCAAGTGTTGCAGCAGTAGTGACAAGCAAGATAATGTTGGCTCCAAAGCAGCAGTCATAGCAGCTTAGATGCACTTAACTCAAATCTTTTCTACAGTGGACTAAACTGTCTCAACTCACCTGATTTGTGCCTTTGGCTAAGACGGCTCACAGGAGTGTCTGTCATGGCTCATTTGATGCGTGGTAACCTGTTACTTTGAAGTCATTTGACTGAACATCTGACTCTACCTCATCACTGTCTCTTCAGCTCTCACACCTGAAAGAGTGAGCTGGGAAATTAAGGAACACCTTAAAGGGACTGAAGGTTTTCTCTTTCCACATTCATAATTGAGCCTTCTGGTTAGTCTTGTTGGAGCTGATGAGCAAACACTGGGTGGTTGTATGCCCTCACATCCACCAAGACTTTCAGTAGTGACTTCTTCAGATGCTCAGAGGACCAGGAAGGACTCCAGGCTGGTCAACCAGCTGCCATATTCCTTCTGGATTAAACCCACCACCGGTCTGTTTGTTCCAATGGCAAAAATGTTTGTCTATTGTCTTATCAGTCCTTCCACCTTTACTCTTTACATGAAGTACATTGCCAGCTGCAGGCTGGCAGTTCTTTTTAGTGATCCTTAATGGGAATATTTCACAGAGTTATCCTTTGTAGTACAGGAAGTATTTTAATAAACACCATCACTGACAGAGGCTAAGCCAAGGAACATAATACATGAACATAAAGCATTGCCATTTGTTACAGATTTTGTCTAGCTCTTGTGGAATGGCATTTCCCATATTTCTTTTCTCCTCTGATGTGGTACCTACTATTAGTCTTTCACATCATATTAACTGAATGTGTCCTTACTGTTGCGGTGGTTTTACTCGGGTGGGCAGCCAAGCTCCACCACAACCGCTCTCTCACTCCCCCTCCTCAAGGAGGAGCGGGGAGAAAATACGATGAAAGGGGTTCAAGGGTTGAGATAAGGACAAGGAGATTGCCCAGTAATTATTGTGACTTGCAAAACAGACTTGGCATAGGGAGATAGTAAGATTTATTGCCTTTTAGTAGCAAGCTAGAGAAGTGAGAAACAAAGGAAAGAAACCAAAAGCACCTTCCCCCCCCAACAGACCCTCTTCCACCTCCTCCCCCCCGAGCAGTGCAGGGGAATGAGGGGATGGGGGTTATGGTCAGTCTATAGCACTTCTTCGCCACCACTCCTTCTCGGTCACTCTCGTCCCCTGTGCCGTGGGGTCCCTCCCACGGGATGCAGTCCTTGCCAAACTGATCCGGCATGGACTTCCCACAGGCAGCAGCTCCTCAAGAACTTCTCCAGATATGGGTCCATACCACAGGGTCCATCCCTCGGGAGCAAACTGCTCCAACCTGGGTCCCCCACAGGCAGCAGCTCCTGCCAGGTCACCTGCTCCTCCGTGGTCTCTTCTCCACGGCCTACAGGTCCGGCCCGGAATCTGCTCCAGCAGGGGTCTTCCACAGGCCGCAGTCTCCGTCGGTGCAGGCCCACCTGCTCCACCGTGGTCTCCTCCACAGGCTGCAGCGTGGAACCCTGCTCCACCGTGGTACTCCATGGGCTGCAGGGAGACAGCCTGCTTCACCATGGGCCTCACCACAGGCCGCAGGGGACTTCTGCTCCAGTGCCTGGAGCACCTCTCCCCCTCCTTCTTCACTGACCTTGGCACCTGCAAGGCTGTTCCTCACTCCTCTCACTCTCCCAGCTGCTGTGTGTAGCAGTGTTTTTTTCCCCTGTCTTAAATATGCTCTCACAGAGGCACAAAACAACATCACTTATTGCCTCAGCTCTGGTCAGCAGTGGGGACCTTACCAAACATGGGGCAGCTTTTAGATCCTTCTCACAGAAGCCACTCCTATGGCCCCCTGCTACCAAAACCTTGCAACGTAAACCCACTACAACTGTTGACTTGCTTTCCTTTTCCTCTTCTTCTAAGAAATGCTGGTACTAGCACCACCTTATATTTGATCACTACCAGTGCATCAGAGGAAATATATAGTGCATACTGTGCTCTCAGTTGGGTGGATAGGGAACTATACATAAAATTCAGTTAACAATAATATGACTAATGAATATGCTGTACCATGGGTTTCCAGCAAAAGAGCAACTTACACAACCCAGACTTTATCACATTGTTTTTGTTAGCCATCGCTCTTTATTTGCTGTCACTGAGACTGGGAAAGACGGCTTATTTTCTCAGCATTGTGCATATGCATCTGTGCTGGAGCTGGCAGTACAACTAGTTCTTCTCCATTTTCCTGCATGTTTTATAACCTGTTTTTATTTTATAGTGCTCTAGTAAATTATTCCCTCTATATTGAAGTGGAATGTCTGTACACATTCTACCTAGCACATTGTATTCTACTTTTAAGAAAGCATAAAGGATTATGCTAGACCTTACACAGCTCTCATCAATATAATGAAGATCCCAGAAATGCAGGGTTCTTAGCTGGCTTATTAAGAGTCGGAGGTTTAATTCCAAGGTGTCAGCTCACTAGAGGCCTTGGATATGATTTCCAAACCTCTATAAAAAGCACACTGCTTGTGTCAGTATCACTTCTATGTGCTTATGCAGGGGACAGATTTACTAGATGTCCAGGAAAGCTGTTGCTCCCTCCTTTGTGCTTCCCCATCAGTCCATGTGCTTTTGGAGGGTTAGAAAATGGCTGCATCACTGCTCAGCCTCTCCTACCCCAGAATATTTCCACTCTGTCACAAAAGCTGTACATTTGCTGCCTAGGTGCTCCTACTTTAGATTCAGGATAGAACAAATACTTTTCTGACTGGATTTTATAACAATTGTTGTAGTTGGGTCCTCAGTGCTTGTTGATGTGAGAGATGAAGGAAGAGTACAAAAAGTTTGGCAGGACTACCTAGTCTTTAACACCTTCCTTTTCTCTGGGTTTGTGCCACTTCCTTATTTAATCTCTATGCTCATTAGAAATGCAGTCATTGTAGCAAGGAAATACTGAATTTCAAGGCAAATAAAATGTAACCCACTCTCAGAAAAGATCTACAAGGGAAATCTCTGAGACATGATTGTCCATTTAGATAGCAAATATATATCGTAGCAGAACAGTTCAAAAGCAAGAGAATGGCCATTAGAGTCATTGCCATTTCAAGTGAATGCCACACAGCATCTCCATTTCAGATCATTCATCCATCTAAATATTTAATTGTTTCTCCTAATTGCTCTTTATTAGTCCCTTTAGCCACTTCCCCAGTTGTACTTTACAGTACAGAACCAAGTAATTTGCAAAAACACAATTATTCATATTTCAGTAAAAGTATCTCTTTCAGACTGAATAGGGGAGTATGGTGCAAAATGTGTGGGGTTGGTGTATACTCAGTTCAATGTTTCTTCTAGTGATTAAGCCAAATCTCCTTCAGAGTTTAAATATTGAAAGGAAGAATTCAGTGTTATTCTTGGAAAGCTTACTATTTACACAAAGGAGTGGACTCTACAAAAAAATCTATTCCCAGGCTGTGAGAGGCAGCAGCCTCTAAGGTTTTGTGCTTCTCTGACTCAGACAGATAAAAAGACTTCATGTCACATTTTGTCTCCTCAGTGAAATCCTTATCCTGCTTGTTTGTTCCTCTACAAAAGGTACATGAAATTCTTTTAAAGTCTTATACTCAGCCGAGGGCTGATCCTTGGGCTATGGAAAATGAAGTGACTTGCCAGTCTGCTGTACCCCTCACTACCAATGGAGCACAGACTTCTGCATGACCAGTCTGGAGCAGGTGCTACAAAATATTCATTTTTGTATCATTACAACACACCACTTTTGCATACTGTCCCCCTCCCAACATCTTCCCCCATGACAGGGATAAGATTTTTATGCACTAATAATATTGTGTACATCAATTAAGGTATTTAAAATATTTCTTATTCTTTCTCAGAATGACAGGCCACCATAAGGTATTTTTGTCTAGGAACTAAAAATGGAAATATCAAAACTAGTAGGTACTTTTGGGAATCAAATACAAATCTCTAAAACAAGACAACCCAATACTGTGCATTTTTAAAATGCATTCACTTGTTGTTTTCATTTTTTTTTTTTTTTCCCAAATACCCCAGATCTACAGAGAGGTGAAATAAACATTAGATATTGTACAAATGTGGAAAAAAAAAAAAAAAAAAAAGAAAAGAAAAGAAAGAAAAGATATCTCAGTATTTTGGAACTGCTTAAAACAGTGGGAGACCTAGCCTGCAATCCTTATGTAGAAATTACCCAAATAAAGCTCCCACTGAAGCCAATTATTTTACTGCCATTTATACAATTGTATAAAATGAGCTACATGCTTTACAGAACAAATAAAGAAAAATCACATGGTGCCTTTATCGTCTTTCCTAGTTTGTCTTACTCTCACAATTCATTGCATAACAGTAACAAACCATAGGAGCAGAATAGAAAAGAAACACCATAAATGGCTATAGAAAACTATAAAAACAACAGCTGGAAGGGAGCAAAAGTTCCTCTGTTGAGGTCAGATGGCTACTTATTTTTAAGCATTTAACAGAATAATTTGCTTTTTGATTGACTAGCTGATAAATCAACTGAAGTTTTACCTAAATGGAAACTGAATGAGGATTTGTGAATAAACCTGTTATAAACGATTAGATCACTGCTGTGTATTATGGCATTATTTTTATCCAAAGCCTTTTACTGAAATAGCACAGCTCTCGCCTGAACTCCCTTGCCAGACGGTGCTGTGAGGAGCTTTTTGGCACTGCTTGCTCCCCTGCTGATTCCCCAGCCCAGTGGGCATTGCAAGGATGTGGGGGAGCAGTAACCCTGCTGTGCTCCTTGCCATCCTCCCTCTCTGCTCCAGAAGCTCAGCTTCCCCCCATAAGCACTGGAAGGGGAGAGGGGAAGTAATTTACCAGAGTTATTATTATTACTATTATTTAGCAAAGAAATCACCTGCAATTTCATTTTTGCTTGAAATCTGACCATTCATATTCTACAAGGCTCTCCACAAAGAGAAGCTCAAAATGCCAATCTTAAAGGGAACTTGGCTTACAAAGATTTCTGATCCTTTCCCTTCCCTTGGTGACTCCAATATAAAATTCCACTGTAGTCGACAGGATTATATTGCAGTGAAATGGAGCTATGAGTGGGAGTACAGTGAGACCATTGTATGAGACTCCCATTACTAATCATTTAATTGGAGAGTAAAAATATTTTCAGATTAGCCTTGGCATTAATAAGAAGAAAGAACAGGGATATCTCTTTCAGGCACATTAGCAGTAGAGCAGAAGAGACTTGAAAGAAATGTGATGAGGACATATGGAAGGGTAGAGCAGAACCTGGAGCTGGACAAGGAAAGGAAAGGAAGTAGAGAGGTATGTCCATGTCATCAGCTGGAGTGAAACTTTATTGTCTTAGGTGTGTTTAAGTGTGTTTATATACCACAGAAACCAAGGAACAGTTAAAATACACAGAAATGACAGTGCACCTGAAAAAAAAATAATAAAAAAATAAAAAATAAAGAAGTTCTTCTATGAGTAACCTGTATCCTAGCTATCTTATAAACACAATGAAAGGTAGTAAAAGAAATAGGAAAAATAATAATAATTAAAAAAAAAAAGATAAATGAGTAGACAATGGGAATATTGCTGTACCCGTATAATAACCTTTCACTGGCTTGGACTGAGATTTAAGATGGTTGTGAGATTTAAAATGTTCTACATACTCTGGCTGCAGTATTTTTGTGATAACGACACATGGCAAGCAAATGTATTACTATATTCTACTTCAGCAGCAGAAGCACTTTTCTCTCTATTCAGGTTCAGCAACTTTATGACACTGTGGAAAGAAAGAGATCATTTTTTAAATATTCTGTTATCAAAAAGGAAGCAAAGTAAAAAAAAAATGCAGAAATGCTTCTCTCCTCTATTTCAGGGCTGAAAATCCCTTCTGCAGTGTTGCTCACCTTTCTATTTAGCATTTGTGAGCCAGTGCTGGGGGAAGTTCCCCCTACTTCTTTGATGAACTGAAAGAACAATAGAACCAAACTGGTTTTGCATGTACACTAGGCCAGATCAGACATGTTTCCTGGGCTACAATTTATTTTGTATAGATATTCCTAAACTGAAAATATCACCCACTAAAATGAAAATGCAACTAATACAGTGACAGTGTAAAACCTTGCTGTGTAGAAGAACTCTTAAATGTGACCTGAGTTCCTGTGCAGCACAGCTAATACCTTATTCATAGATAATGGGGCTCACAGATGACTGAAACTAAAACAAAGGGAAAAGGGAAGCATGACTTTTGGTATTAAAGTTTCAATTTTAGAATTGTTTGCTTCCATAAATCATTATCTGACTGAGGATCTGGTTCTAGTACAAGATCTCTACTCACTGAAGCAGAACTCTAAATAAAATCTGGTGTTTTGACAATGAAGTAAGAAACAGTATAGTGGTAGCGAAAAGGGCTTTACTGGGTATTAAAAGGGCTCAGATCTAATACCGGCTGAGTGGATAAACTGATGCAAATCATGAGCTGAAGAATCACTGCACATTGCTCTGGTGGGCACACTGAAGCCCTACTCTTTTCCACGTCATATGTCATTTGCCTCTCTCAAATGCAGAGATAGATGGGTATCACACAAATATTTTTGTTCTTATATTCTGTTTTTGTGTAAGAGATGATGTGTTGACAGTGGAATAACATGTCAGAGAAGATACTACATTAAGAGACATCATGGTTAAAGGTAGCATCTCTTTTCTGGCCAGCAGGCAGTAGTTCCTCTACATGAAAGCACAGCTGGGATAGGATATTGCTAAAGCCAATAATTTTTTAAGATGTATCGTTTTGTGCTTAGCATTCCAAAACTAGAAATGGATTAAGTAGTAGGGAAAAAACTGAGGCACTTCCAGTGGGACTTAAGTTCACATCAAATTTACTTGTATAATCTATTCTCAGAATTATACAAACTATCTCCACAGTGTGTCCCACATGCTGAAACCACGGCTCGGAACGCAAACGTCACAAACAGTACCCCTGTAAGCAGTACTTATTGGCACCTTCATAAATCATCTTATCAGAATCAAAAGCCTGGATAATCCCAGGGACTAAAACCCAGATTCTTAAAGGTAGTTTAAGGATCTGAGTGTGTCGTGTCTTTTTATGTTTATCACTGATTCTTACAGTCTCTGAAAAAATTGTGCCTCTGACATTTCCTTATCTCACTGACCACACTCCTTCTGCTGCTCAGGTCTCTAACCATCCCTTACCTCTTAGGGTGGAGTCAGACAATATCCCCATTTCCAGCCTGGATATCAAACAGAGCCCCTGTATAGCAAATGAGATTTGCTGCAGAAGGTTTAACTTATGTCCCAGCCTTGCTGTCCTGGTTCCTTTGAAACAGGGTATGTGGTAAAAGCTTTCTTTTAATTAAGAACAAAACTGTTCTTGAGAAAACATATCTCCAAAGCAATAAAACAGATAGTTGACTGATCTATCTTTTCTTCCATAGCTTTGCTAATTCTGACAAATCTCAACTTTTTGCTGCTTACGCTCCTACATTTTCCTCTTCAGGACATACTTCTCTCAATAACAGCTACACCAGGTAAACCAAAGCCAGCAGTCATGTCTCTGAAAGTGAAGCAAATGCTTATTAGCATCAAAGAAGGGCAAGTACAGAGTAATCTTCCTTCTGTCACACATGCAGTCCCTCACTCAGATGTTGCATGAGACAACTCTTTTCAGTATCCAACAGTGGACCTATCTCAACAAATAGCCTTTTTTTTTCTTTTCCTACAGATTAGTCATTTTTACTTCTTCTGTTCTCTTTTATCTTTCTTCCTTGTATTGTTTTCTATATTTTTGTAAAAATAGGGCTTGCAACCCACTAAAAGTGAAAACAGGATTCTTTCAGATTCCCTTGACCCATCTCACTATATCAACTATCAGAAATATCAGAGCTATTTCAACAAATCTATAGTGTGCGGATTTTTTTTCCAGACCACTTTTCACACAGCCGGATGTTAAATTATTTTAATGTTTTTATATGGAACAGTTCTTAGTTCTCTCTGTAATTTACAACTATCTAGCAACTTTTCTTTGTTGCTCACCATATTTATAGTAAATATAATTATCCACAGATGAGATGCACAACCTGCATAATTTTCTTAGTGGCCCTTCAGCATTTAACCATGCCAACTACATTGTGGATATGTCTGTCTGTTGTCTCTAGGAGAAAAAAAACTGTTTTCAGTCTCCACTGCTTTCATTCCAGCACAGATTATAGGCATTTCTTTGTCTTGGAAACATGATAATATAATGGAATAAAAATAAATAAATAATATATGTATATATATACATTTTTAAAAGGTGGAGAATTCAGTTTGAGAGGATTCAATACAATGCTGACATTCACTACTCTAGAGTCAGAATAGCCCTGAGAGGAAGCGAGATAAGAGATCAAAAGAGAAAAGACAAACCCAAGAATTATCACCTCCAAAGAAGTGATGGAACCAACCCAAGAGGACATGTGAGGGCAGAGGGATAACATTGTTCACCACATTTTCTGTGGTGTTGCCTAAGAGTATAAAGAGAATTTTCACCAGAAGTCTATAAGCAATTTCATAGCCTTCTGTGTAGTTCTGGGTATTATACACCCTAATAGTCCAAACTTCTGATTGTAGAGATTTTGAAATATATTGTTAGGAAAAAAAAAAAAAAAAAAAAAAAAAAAAAAAAAAAAGGTCTGTCTCTCTGAGACTTGACTGCTCAGAGCTTGACAGCTTGACTCAGGATAAACTGACTGTTTATTCTTTCTGGGAAATCTAATCATCATTATTTGTGTCTACAGACAAAAACCCCGAGGAAGAAGGGAAGCTGAGGCACAACTACATGTACTTCGTGTGTACATGCACAGGGTTAGATTTGTGATCTACCCAAAGAATGCAAAAAAAAAGAATACAACTTAAAAACTGGAAAACCTTGAGGAAATGCAATGGAGAATGGCAATATAACCAGTCACCAATATGGGAAAGCCAAAAGTTATCATTATAGAAACATAAAGCAAAGCAGAAGATGTTTGGCAGTAGGGTCTGTTTCTCACCACCTTGACCTGAGGATAATCCTAGTAGGAAACAGCTTTCTCTTTTAGCTTATCTTGACCTGCAAGGATGTTTTGTGGGGACAGAAGGCAGTGATGTTTTGTTTTTCTAAGCTACAGAGGCATATCTCATTAAACTAAAGTGCTGTGTTCTGAAGCCTCAGGCAAAATTCTGCAGTATACACTTACACCCCACATGTGTTAAGTCTATGATGGTTATAGAAACTAAGCACAAAGCAAATATTAAAAGCCTGAACCCATTCACAGGTATTCATTATGGTCCAGATCTCACTTCTACTTCACATAAGACTTTTTAATAGTGTATAAATTATGAGATCTTCAAGACTCCATACAAAATGTATCTCATAAAGATATGAAAAGCTATCTTTCAGGTCTCTTGAGCAGTGGCTATAATTAAAACTGTTGAATAGTGATTATAGACTTGAACTATGAAAATAGTGAAGGAGAATCAGTGAAAATAAAGGTCTTGAGTAAATTGGGACCTGATGGGGAAGAGCTCAGAGACTTTTATAAAACATAATCTGTAATAAAATTTTGAAAGTCGGAGATTGAGATTACAACAGGAGAATTAACTTCTAACTAAATTTCAGCTAACACTTATTTTTACTTATTCAAATTCCCTTTGACTTCATTCACAATATAATTTAACAATTGTCACAGTTTTACCAATAGTGGGTTGCAAGAAATCAGCCAAAGTTTAGACCAGATGAACTTGTAAAAAGATTAAAGCTCTGGAATTTGGACTAGAAGTGTCAGATGATGAGCTTTTCTGATTCTAATTGTTTTTGAAGGAATTACTGTAAAGACAGGTTGTGTTTTGGCCTTTCATTTTTGGGGGTCAGGGGCAGAAACTGCTGAGATATACAAAAATATAATGAAATGCCAGTGGTTTCTTTGCTAGCCAACTGCACTTATAAACCTACAAGCTCACTACATATGCAGGCTACATATGGACAAATGATTAGGTAGTTTGCTTCTTAGTTAATGGTCTGAATTAATCAGTGACATGAAGGAGAGTGACTTGAATGGAGGACTTTCTGTGCCAAAAAGCTTTTATGTGGGTACATAGTTAGACATAGCACTGATGAGGAAAGAGGAGAGAAAAAAAAAAAAAAAAAAAAAAAGCCTAAGTGCTTCCAAGCCAAAGATCTGGTTTGTGCTGACCCAGCTTTGAACTTATAAAGGAATGAATGAATTCTGATTAGCAGACTAGTTTTCTCCTTCATCACTGAATACAGAATGGGAGAAATAACCATATTGATAGAACCATAACAATTGCACTCTTACCTGAACGTGAGAAATGAAAGAGACTCGGAAGAGGGGGATGAAAGGGACTAAACGCTGCTCTGCCATGGGTACCCTTGAAATTCCTTCTGAACCTAGTTGATCATCTCCCCCTCACACTGTCTGGAGCCTCCTGTATTCTCAAATGCTTTGCCACCAAATTCTTTACCATCTGAAAGGGTGTGTGCTATGGAAATGCTTGCAAACAAAATAAATTAATGAAGCTGGTGAAACAGGATGTGAGAGGCATTCCTTGTAGTAGTATCTTCACAGTGCACCTTCTTACATGTTTGCTACACCCCGTGTCCGGGGCACTGACTCTTGGATTATGCACCCCCACACCCCCAGTTTACTGGATAGAACTTTTCACATTCTCTGCTTCCATCTTCTGAAAAGTTTGGGAAAAAATAAAAATAAAAAAATGTTTCTGGCTTTGTTTGTAAAAGGTACTGTGAGCTTGAGCTAATATGTGCTGTATAAAGGCATTGGTATTGGTATTCTTTTTTGTTAGCAGCAGGGAGAAATATTTTCCATATAAAGAAACAACCAAAGACATGTTCAAGCTAGCTGAGAAGGCAGTTCTTTGCTCTGCTGAGCAAGAGGCAATCCAGGTGGCAAGCTTTCCCTTTAAGCCAAAAGAAGAATGAAAAAACCCAGGGACAAAGACTGACTCTTTCTTCTCCAGGGACTCGGATCAGCATGCTACTTGTAGGTTCAGGAAACCTCAGGTCCATATCTTCCAGACAAGCTGAGAGCTGCTGTAATGAGATCTAAAGATAACATAAGAAGGAGGAAAAGCAGAATAGGGAATCCCGTGGTAAATTTAAATTCTCTGAAACACTTCAAGAAGAGCATTTAAATGTAGCTATCCCTCAAAGAGGTTGATGGCAAGCTATTATGTGCAGGGATTTTAATGCATGACTTTAGTTTTTCAGAACTTAAATGTGAAACCACCGACTGTGTGGTAAGCTGAGATTTGTCTTCCTAACTTGCAGACTGAGCAATTGCAGTCTTGAGGCTGGGAATGGAGGAGCCCTGACGAAAGGTTCAGATGTTAGAGCTTCCACGAGATCTTTGCAGATTCCCTGTTCAGGACCCAAGGAAATCTCAAATAGAGAAGAGAAAAGTTTTCTTTTCCCCAAGTACATCTGCCTTTACAGAGGCAAATGCATAAACCTGTCTGGATTCAGCCTATCCAGTCTGGGAAGCAGATCACAATAACCCTGCAGTCAACTCTTTCTCTCAGCAAAGTCAAACTGGCTTCGGGACAACAGCAACAAACCATTGCAAATGTGACCATAGAAGATAGAATGTTTTTCTTACTACCTTCACAACATAAGAATGCAGTCTTTCCAGATAGGAATAAAAGAGAATTACAGCTTAACTCAACCTTTGCATGTCAAGGTGACAAAGTGGACAAAGTGAACGTGATATGGTGACATCCTAACAACAGTCATTGCGTCCAATGATAATAACATCTCAAGCAGAAAGAGCAGTTGTCAGGGAACTACAAAAAAAAATCATGCTTCCGCAAATTCCTCACCTTTGATTATGACCACACTGAAATAAAATGCAGTCTATGGCAAGGACAATCGGACGATCTTGACCAACACCTAACACCCAGTTACCAGCTGTATATGAAAAATCAGATCTGACATATCATCATATCCATTGGCATGTTAAGACAAACATCCATGGAGATAAATTAATAGATTAATGACTAAAGTTGTCAGCAAAATATAATTATTACTCCTTCAAAATATAATTAGTACTCCTCTATTTGGCCCTAAATTAAACCCAATGGCTTCTTTCTTCGACCCTGAAAAAGAAAAAAGAAAAAAAAATCAGGAAGATGGCTTTAAGATCAAATGTTATGGCATACATAAAATTCATGTATTCATGGTAAATAGGACACTGTCTCTACTGTAAACCAGACATATCACTCAGGCAAGGGGTGATAAAATGTACAGTTGAGGCACAGAATTTCAAATGTAATAAATTTTGATTGATTTAATTACTTGATGTTATTATATGTTTTTATTTACTTCTAAGGCATTCTTGCCCTCAAGACCAGAAAACGAATACAAAGTGTCAAGGCACAAGTATGATATAAGGTGCAAGTCCCAAAGCAGGAGGAAAAAGCTGTATATTGACCCATTCATTAGTCTCAGAGCTCAGCTAGTCTGCCTTGCTGTATGCTGTTTGTGCGTGAGAGCTGATGAATCTTTGAAAGAGGAGCTCATATATGCCTGTGATAACATGCTACAAGGAAAAAGTCTGAAAAGTTTAATCAAATTATCTCAATATTCAGTCAAAAGACTGTATGTCGATTTGAAAGATCTCAATAAGAATCTAAGGCCACTGACAAAACAGGAAATATTGAAGGAAAAATCCATTTAAATACTAACATCAGCAGAAAATCACTAGGAGCTGCTTGTTAAGCTTAATGTCATTTTAAACTTCAGATTCTTTCCGTTGATACCCAGCAGGAGTAAAATTTCTATGTACTTGTGGAGACATTGGTGTTTAAACAGATGTCAGAAACCTTTTAGGTATAAATGGAAATTGAGTTACAGATTATGGTGGCTTAGGGATTTGAGTGGTGTATAACATCAAAAACTGTATCTGAGAAAAAATGTAGTGTTGAAAATAATGATCTTCAATTTCCAGTATATGGAAAATTTAAAGTTTTTTAAACTACATTTTTAAAGTTATATTATTAACAATATAGAAAACTTCTAAAATGAGAAAGAGAATCAAATATTTAATTTGGTATTCTCCATTTCATCCTCCTATATGCTTTTTCCTTCCAGACTTTTTATTTCTTTGCATTCCTTTTTAACTTATACTCTCCAGAGTGCCTAATGCAATTCCTATATAAACTCAACCTCATAAAATCTGATCCACAAACGTAACAGATAAATCCTAAGCTCCATGAGCTACATAAGGAAAGTTATGTATCCCCCCAAAAGCCCAGCTACCTGCTGGTGTCCAAGCTCATTGGGAAATGAACCCAATGGGTTGTCCAGAGTTTAATAATTTGGGGTCTTTCCTGTCAGGGACCTAGGACTTAATTTTTATATCACAATTCCTTACTGGTAGTGGAAGTCAGGAAAGACTGTACGTTAGGTTAGAAAATGGAGCACAGGGATTATACAGTGGACTGCTATGAAGAGAATGAATACATCTGAGAAAATCTCCATAAATAATGCTGTGCTATGTCTTGAAACATTATTTAAAAAACTAACATGGAACTACCCATATTTCAGAAAGAAACATCTCAAGCAAGTGAAAATTACTAGAGCCCCATTCTTTCCACTATGTAGCTGCACCCATAAAGTCCACTTCAGAAGATTCTTAACATGCTATTTTATGCTACATGTCACAAGTTTTGCAGATCAGCGTCATAAGACTTCTTATATGATCAGCAGCTGAGAGGTAAGAAATTGCTCTTGTTTCTACAGATTATTTAACACACCTTTCTGAAAGGCAGAAGACTCATCCTGATTCCTGTTTGCACTCTTTTCTATTTAGAGCTTCAACCTGAATTTATAGTTACACCTTAATTAATCCATTTTCCATTCTCAGACCTAGTTAATATAAATATAAATCTACCAAACACATGCAGAATCGATCTTTTCCTAAACTTAATCTAAAAAGCCTAAAATACCATTAAGTATTTGAGCTTCTCTTGAGCACTTTTGTCAAGCTGGCAAGGAAACCAAGGCATTCTCTGGAGCTGAAATAAAACTTATTGGTTCAATTATGTGCTCTCAGATGGGACCATCTTCAACAGGTCTTCAGAGAAGTGCTGTTTTTGTTCATTCTAAATGTGCTAATTCAGAGCATGTCTGAATAGAAAACTATTTGTTATTACTCTTCTTTTTTTACTAGGTTCTGGGTTATATCAGTCTGTGCTTTAGAAATCTGTGACAAAGGATTGAATAGGTGATAAACACTGAAGCTTTTTCCACAAATAAGGTTATTTCCCTCACATGGATACTTTTGGATCTATTTTTGCTATTTATTTTTGTCTTGGGTTTGTTGTGTGCATGGTTCCTGTGACTTCAGAGAGAACACCGCATGTGTGTCAAAGATGAATACAGCTTTTTGTTCCACGGGCCACACCACTTTTACAGAGTTCTGATTGTTTCCAGTTCTGAGACTTCTGATTTTTGAATTGTTTCCTAATGCATGCTATTAATTTGACATGATTCAGGTAAACCCTCTAAATGAAGAGTTTTCCTTTTTATGCACAATATTCTACTTCCAACATAAAACTACACATAAAAGCAGACATACGGTGTCAGACTAAAGTACACCGATCCCAATTGTCTCTGCTGGTGGTCAAAAAAAGATATCCAGGCAATTGCACAGTCCTAGAAGAAGTGCAGGATGTTGTCTGTCCCGGAATGCATTCTGGGCCATCAGCTGAGCACAGATCAGGGATCTCTTTGCCTTCAGTAGTCTCAGATGAATTTCTCAAACCACCAGCCCATCCACGTATTCTTTTAGCTATTGGAAACATTTAGCATTCACATCATTCTGTTGCCAGGAATTTCACAGCTTAGCTGTATCTGTATGAAGAATCATTTTCCTTGTTTTGAACGTCATGCATGCTGGCTTATGTCCATGCCTCCTAGTTCTTTGAGAAAACAGTAAACAACAAATCTTTGTCCTGTCGATTATATACCATAGGCCTTTCTTTTATCCACCTAAATCATCTCCTTTGCAGACTGGAGAGTCCTAATCTACATAGCCACTCCTCACAGGGAAACCATTTTATACCTATGATGATCCTTTTTGCCCTTTCTGAAATTATCCCACAGCTTTTTCATTACCCTGCATATTTTCTTCCAGACACAGATGTGCCTTGGATTTACACAGTGGCATGTTGTAGTTGAGGTTAGACTAAATCCTGGTTTACTGTGTTACTCGGGATGGGTCTGTGTTGAATTCAGTCAGAATTGGTCAGAATATAACCCTCAGTAAAGTAGCTTTGTATAAAGCCTACTCTGACATGTGACTTCACTCAAGTCACATCTGCTTTAACATCACAAGAATCCTGAACCAGCCAGGTATACATGCACATTTATCCAAATATATGAAAAGAGTAGGAAGCAATGAAATTTTGATAACGTCTTTATACCTTTCAAATTGGCAGGCCCACAAGACTTGTACGAATCATGAAACAGAATTGAAGGATGATAGAATAAGGCTGGAAAGGACATCAGGAGTTCTTCAGTCCAACTTCCTGCTCAAGGCAGGGTCGACTGTGAGTTCAGACCAGGTTGTTCTGGGCTTTACCCCCTTAGGTGCTAAAAATGTGCACTGGGTTACCTTCATCACGCCTGACTGTCATCATGGGTAAAAAAGATTTTCCTTATATCCAGAACTTTTTTTTTTTCTATTTCTTTTTTTTTTTTTTTTTTTTTTTTTTTCAGTTTATGCTTTCTTGTTCTCACCATGCACTGCTGCACAGATCCAACTCATCTTCTCAAAGGCCTCCCCTAGATGCTGGAGAGCTAGTGTTAGGCCCTTGCAGAGCTCATTTTTTTCCCTAAAGGTCCTGTCCCCGGGCTGACCAGGTCCAGCTCTCTCAACCTCTCCGCACAGAGCAAGTGCTCCAGCCCTGATCACTGCAATGGCCTCTGCTGAACATGTTCTAGCTTCTCAGTGTCTTTCATGGGAAACCAAAACTGGACAAGGTACCTAGATGTGGTCCAGTGCACACAGAACAGTGGGAGATTATCTCTTCCCTCCTTCCTCTAGCTGTGTGCTGCTCAGACATCTTGGGATGCTGTGATCCCACATTGCTGGCTCCTGCCCAGCTTGCTGCTACCCAGGCTCCATGGCCCTTCTCACAGAGCTGTTCCCCAACCACTAAGGCCCAAGCCTATGTCACCTACGTCCTTCCCTGCTGCAGGACTAGGCATTGGAGTTGGATGAATTTCACATAGTTACTGCATGCCCATTCCTCCAGCTTGTTCAGGTCCCTCTGCATGGCAGCCCTGCTCTCAGGCATATTGACTTTCTCTCCCTCCCCATCCTCTAGTTTGGTATCATCTGAAAACTTGATCAGAGTTGCCTCCTTAGGACATTGATAAAGACATCTTTTGAAAAATGGTGTAACAGTGTAGAGAAGCAGGCCTGTTGTCAGCTTCTCAGTTCACTATGGTACATTTCTTATTTTGAATATTTTTGTCAAGTAAGCTGTAAATCAATTGTTTCCATGTATTCTAATGCACCAGCTTATGTCTGCATTTACCTGTGTAGTTAATACTACATAAAAGATCTAAACATGGTGGTTTGGGTTATTGGCTATGGTTGTTGTTTTTATTTATTTATTATTATTATTATTTTATTTTACTTATTTCATTTTTAGTTTTTTAATAGCAATAATGCTTGCAGTGACTGTTTTCAGAATAATATATTATCCTATTATCCCCACAGCCTTGAATGCAGGTCACTGTCTTTGTGCTTTGCATCTGAGAACCACAAATACAGTCTTCTCACTTTTTTTGATCCTCTCCTTGGTGACACTGAAAACAAACAACTTCCTCAGAGCACAGAGCTCAAGCCACAGCAAAAACCTACAGCCCCATGCCTACAGCCCCATGTAAGATTACTGCTTTCCTCATGGAAAATAAAGTTGCTTGTGAGTTGCACTGATTACAGGCTAAAATCAAGTAATTATATTGTGAAATAACTGTATCTTTTATATGTAGAATGGAAAAATGAGACATGCAATGGGTGGCTGAAGGGAAAGTAGAATACCGTACAAGAGGAGTGATAATGAGAAAGGAATCCTGCCATCCCACTCTTTGCAGCATCAGCCCTTAGAAATTACAGGACATGTTCAATAGAATTTCATCAGGAAGGAATGTGGCTGTCTATTATAAACACAGTAGCCATAGCAATGAGGATCTACTTTGAGTTATTCTAGAAAGGAAGAAAGAAAGAAAGAGAGAAAGAGAGAAAGAGAGAAAGAGAGAGAGAAAGAAAGAGAGAAAGAGAGAAAGAGAGAAAGAAAGAGAAAGAGAGAGAGAGAGAGAAAGAAAGAGAGAAAGAGAGAAAGAGAAAGAAAGAAAGAAAGAAAGAAAGAAAGAAAGAAAGAAAGAAAGAAAGAAAGAAAGAAAGAAAGAAAGAAAGA
>CM021698.1:12182572-12207979 GCA_011074415.1 Stictonetta naevosa | reverse complement strand
AAGAAAGAAAGAAAGAAAGAAAGAAAGAAAGAAAGAAAGAAAGAAAGAAAGAAAGAAAGAAAGAAAGTGACCCCAAATCTGTTCTTGGTAATACACATTCAACCCTCTTGACATTATGTAACTGAGAAAAGAATTTAGTCCAATTAATGTATTTTTTTTTCTTTCAAATATTCTCAGTGTCTACAATAGTGCTAGTGCTCTCTCCAAGTTCGTTATTTTCTGTCAACTAATGACGAGCCAGGCAAAGGGCTCTCAGCTACTTCTCAGGCACTCAACAGGTCATTAAATGCCAGGAAATGCCTGTTCTATCAGTCATTAATACTGAAATAGAAGTTTCTGTTAATAATAAATGAATATTCTTCTTCCAAAAGAAGATTGGTCTTTTTGCCAGTAATGTACTAGATTGTACTAGACTTTTCCTTAATCTTATGCACTAACTTATAGCCACAGAACAATAGAATAATTTATGTCAGTACAGACCTCTGAAGGTCATCTGGGTTCATAATCAAAATGGTGGTAGTTTAAAAGTTCTCTCAGTTTTCTCAAGCTCAAATCCAGTTGTCTTTTTAATATCTTTGAAGATGGACATCCCAAAATGTCTCTGAACAGCCTGTTTTCATTGCTTAACTACTCTCAGTATGACTTTCTTTTCCCTATATCTGGTCACAATTTGCCTTCCTCCAATGTGTGACCATTGCCCCTTGTCTTTTTTCTATACACCTCTGAGAACAGTAAGGCTCTGTCTTGTGTATAAAGACATCAGGACAGTTAAAGATAGCAATTAGAGCTTTTCCTTCTTTAGGCTGCACAAACCACACTTCCTTGGACCCTCTGCACAAGCGCTCCATCCCCCTGACCACTGTGGTGTCCCTCTGCTGAACTCATTCCAACACATCACACTGCTCCCAATTGGCCTTCTACGAGTTGTATAGAGGAGAAGAAACTCTTCCCTTGACCTGCTGGCTACTCTTTTGCTAACACAGCCCAAACTTCTGTTAGCCCTCATGGCAGCAGGGGCACAATGTTAATTCTTGTCCAGCCTGATATTTACCAGGACACCCAGGCCCTTTTTGCAGAACCACAATCCAAACAGTCAGCTCCCAGTCTGGACTATTGCACAGGGTTGTTGCATCCCAGGTTAAGGCATTCACACTGATCTTTGTTGGACTTTATGAATTTTATATTTACCTGCTTCTCCAGCTGGTTGAGATCCCTTTTCTGTACTATTATTCTTCTTCTTTCAGTGCCACTTGAAAACTTGCATTTTGTCCCATCATTTAAGTCCCCAGTAAAGATTTTAAAGAGTATTACATGCTGCAGGGAAGATACCACAGTTTTCCTGTCCAGTCTTCTCCTCCCCCAATTGCCCACTCATAATCTGTCCAGGAGAAAAAAAAAAAAAAAAAAAAAAAAAAAAAAAAAAGCAGCAAAACCCACAAGAACCCCCTGATTTACATGTGTGTATCACGAGGTAGACTGTGCTATCACAACAACATGCATAAATGTGGAAATTTAATTTATCTAGCTCAGCTGAAAGTGACCATCCCCAACTCAACTCTAAATAGGGTGGAATTTACCTTTGTACAAGTTGATTGCTTTTTTTTTTTTTTTTTACTATGTTTTTGCACAATGTTCATAACAGTGGAACATGTTTTCTGTTTTGGAACATGTAGGTGAAACTATAAAGCCAGGAATAACAATAGGAGAAGGAAAGCAGCTCAGCCAAAAAGCAAGTTATCCTTAAAAGGAGGTTAGATTCATAAATACAGACCATGTGTTAAGTGGTGAAACAAATTTAATGCTTACTGAATAGTGTCACAGATATAAAAATAGAACATGTTGCCTCACGCTTAATGGACTATAACAGATTTAGAAGAAAGTTACTAGACACGAGTTAGTTGAAAAGAGCTGTATGACATAGAACATATTCACATTGCTCTGTGTTAGTAAACAATAAGCAAAAATAGTCTGTTTTTAATAAAAAGCAGCAAAGTCAAATGTGTTTTTAATATCAAGATCATGATGAACTCAATATATTCGATCTTCTCCTCTGAGACTGAATAACATCCTACGTGGCAGAAAGGAGAATTGGTACTTTCCTAGAAAGAACAATCCCACCCTATGCATGCATTACTGACCACAGCTCTGGAGCTTCTCAGCAAGCTGTAAGAGCACTGTCAGCATCTTACTCCACTTTGCTTAGCTAGAGTGGGTTATTTGATGATGCTTGTTATGTAGTCTCTTGGTCTTAGCCAAGATGTGTATCCTTTGCTGATTGATGCCAGTGTTGTTGTTTTGCATCAAATTCTTTTCTCTTTAACTGTTATAAACTCTGACTAAAAATCAGCTGTTTTTCAGGTTAAAATGGGAAGAAACTCACAGCCACTGACTTAATTTGGGAGGTATGTATAGGACAGGGAGAAGTAAAACTTAAATCTGCCACTCAGCTTTTCCTACCACACTCAAGAATTTCTTTACAGAATGAGTCCAAACTGTATCTAATCCACTTCCTTCTCCAAAAAATATCTAGGGAAAATCCCTAAAAAAAAAATAAAATGCTCTCTTTACAAACTCTCGTGTAGGTCTTTACAAACTCTCGTGTAGGGTAGTGTAGGAAAGATTATTATATTACAATGGTGGGAAGCATAAGAATCCACAGATAGTCCTCAGAGGCTATTGCATAAATATTGAGGTTGCCTAAAATTTGGCCAGGAGTTCTTCTACTCAGAATCTCTGTAATGAATACTGGGTGACTTTGATATGGAAACCTTGTTTTCTGGGGAAAATGCAAAATGTCATTCTGTAACAGAACAAATATTTACAGCTTGCGTCCTATACTAAAAGTTAGAGGGAGAAACAGTGAACTGTTAAAAATAATTAAAATTAAGAAAAAAAAAAAAAAAAAAAAAAAAAAGCCTTCCGTTTAAGTAAACCTTCTGTTTTTAAGTATAAAAATACAAACTTAGAAGAATATCCAGCAATTGATGCTGGATATTTATTCTGTGTTAGAGACTCCATAGCTTTTCCTGTGTTCACAAAATAGTTCTTCAAGCAAGCTGTTATATTTAGCATGTGCTTCAGTGAGTTCCTCAGTGTGAGCGATCATTTACCGTTTCTTAATGAAAAGCAGGATCCAACATAAAATATGAATAGTGTCAAGAATGAGATGTATTAAAGCCTCATGCTCTGGTTTAGACCTCTCTGATACTAGTATCACACTGTGACAACTAACTGGTGCAAAAGGGGGGAAAATTAATCTTGGCTTTTGTCCTAGGATTTTAAAGGATGGTGAAGGAACATCTACTTGAGAAGCTATGACAATTTGCAGTGTCTTTGGTCAAAGGAAACAGGACTTGGTAAAACCAATGGTGTCCCATATTTGCTCTTTTAATTCTATTCATTGTCAGTGAAATCTACTTAATTTCCCTTTTGAAATGGGATTGTAAATCCTGAACATATCTTTCCAAGGCTCAAAGCAGCTCTGAATCTTCAGCTGAGCTATTTTCTTCAAGAAACACTAATACAACTTGTAATCATTCATCCTGGTTCTGTGTCAGCTTACTTGGCAAATGCACGGATTTAGGCAGTTCCTTTCATCCAATTTGAAGTTTTGCCAAGGTTGGTTATTTTTATTATTAACCTTCTGTCATGCCTGCTGTACAACAGTCCAGAAACCTCTTGAGTCTCTGGCAAAAGCAGTGTGGGAGACTCTCTGGCAAAGGAATAATAAGGACTCAAAACCAATGGAATCTGAATGATTATAACGAATAGTAAAACACTAAGTGACCAGATTGCTTTTAAAATTTCCTGAAGACCCTGCTGCAACCAGCAGTGAGAATTTAGTGCTTGCTGAAAAAGAAAGTATTTTGTTGCTGTCAGGATGTTTCTGTGGCCATGCAGAGATGAACTTGGTTTTCACAATAACATGGTAGATACTATTCCCTACCCAAGTTCCAAATATCTTTTTTGGCTTATGTCTAGTTACTTCTCATGTAAATCTCCCCTGCTGAAAGGCACATGAATAGGTCCCACTTTTGGTCTAAAATCCCATGATTTGTTCATGATGAATTGCTTAGTTTGGAGTTACATGAGGAGTATTTTTTAACAAAGAAATTGACAAAATATTTTGGATAAAATATGATTCCTTTGAGGAAAATGAGGCCAACCAATCTTTTGCAACAAAGCTTTATGGGGATGCATGTTAGGAACTTCCTAGCCAAGCACAGTTCTTTATGGGTAGCCAACTTCCAGTTCAGAATTTGATTTATAGGCTCAAGCATTCTCCATGCAAAAAAAAAAAAAAAAAAAAAAAATCAGATGGGCCTGCCCTAGAATTGCTTATCCTACATCCTACCTTTTATAAACACGCAATTCTGCTTGCCTTTAAAATCTTGAAATCAATAGAAATATATATTTGAGAAGACTAGGTTTCATACAACACAGTAATCTGACCAGGACTTTCCCTCTTAATGGTTAGGAATTATGCTTTATTAGGAAAAAAAAAAAAAAAAAAAAAAAAAATCATTATAGGATGATTCAGCTTCCCAAAGCTGAAGAGCTACCTTTACCCTTAGGAATTTGAAGTCCAAATCTTGCTAATTCATAGAAATTGTCTGGGGAGTTGTATAATAAGGGAGCATTTAAGGAGGTATTAGTCAATGCCAAGTTAAGCATCTTATTTTTTAAATTCTCTCTCCTTTTAACTTTACATCAAGCAAAGTGCATGCTCTGGTGGATTAGACCTTTTCTATCTTAAGTTACATTTAAACAAGAATAATAAAATTTATGGGAAACAGCTTAATAACATCAATGTTAACTAAAAGAGGCTCTCAACACTGGCAAATGTAAGGAGTTTAAGGGAATTAATATAGGCACCCACTGCTCTCAGTCCTTTGTGTTTTTTTCTTAATATTTCTCTATCACCCCTCACACCCGGAAAAAAACAAACAAACAAACAAACAAACAAACAGTCCTTATGAGGGAAAGTTACCTCACACACATATTTCTCACTCTCATATTCACTGTAAGATTCAGTCAACCCTTGTCACACCACTAGGAGAATGCATTAACTGACACGACAGCAGATTATGGCCATTAATAAAATTCACTGCACAACCAACTTTCCAATGAGAATGTACCCTGTGGTGACAGGGGAACTGTCAGTAGTAACTAAAAAGGAACAGCAAATCTGCAAAAGAAAACTAATATTCATCTAACCTATGTAGTTTTCAGTAATGACCTAACTAAAATGATTTAACTAAATAATACAATGTTTAACTTCTCTCAGTCAGGAAAGGAAAGCACAAAGGCAGACATGCTAAGGGTTTAATTTTAGAATGCTTGCTCAAGGGAATATGATTGTTTGTTATTGCTATTTATTCTTTATTCTTAGTATTACCTATGGGACTAGTAATTTGCCCTTTAACACTTTCACCAAATCAAGCATCAAGCTATTTCATTTGGAGTAGGAAAAAAGGTGGAGGAGGAGGAGGCAACAAACAAAGGTGGGATAGAAATATAGACCTCCATATTTTTCTGCCTTTTTTTTTTTTTTTTTTTTCAAAGATCATGGTCCTTTCATTCTATGTACACAGCCAGAACAGATATTTTCACTTTCTATCAGACAAATTGAAATGGAAAGATGGAACCTATGTGACAACATTAGTTTCTGTCAGGGAGCATTTAATGTAAATCACACTACAAAAAGTTATAAGGAGAGATTTGAAAGAAATAATGAGGTTTTAAAAGAAACACAAAGGTTTATTGGCCATGCAGCACTTATTGTATTAACACTGGAAAGCCTGGACTGCTGAAGCTTGAGCAACCCAAATAAAATCAATGGGACCATTTGTATGAATTAAGCTTACATTATGTGGCATAGGTACTGTACACAGCTCCATGTTCTTCATGGAGTTATTTAAGTAATTTGCTTCTGCAGTATAAAGTGACACAAATTCTGGCTAATGTTTGCAGAATAAGAGAGACTTGATCATCAGTAAAATGGAGAAAATCTCAGTCACCATGATCGTATAATATTAGAGTGTACAATGGTAGAAAAGAAGGAAATGGGAAAAAAAGAAAAGAAAAGAAAAACAAAAAAAGAAAAAAAAAGTGGGAACAAAACATTGTGTTAGATCCTGATTTTCAGCCATAAAATTCAACAGTGTTTTGCCATTGACCTTCACAAGCACTAAATCAGGCTGAAGAATGATTCTGTGATTCTATGACTGAAGGATGAGAAAAGATGGGGGAGGGGCAAGTGGGCCTCTTTCTCATAATAATGTAATTCTGTTCATGTTTATTTTGGCCTTTATAGTACCTGAGTCAGTAATAGTGAAAGGCCATAGGTGAAAGAGTGATACTCTACCAAATCTCTGTCTTCACTGATCTTCTGGTTATATTCAGATGCTTCCTTGTGCAGAAGGTGCTAACCTGCTGCTGCTATGCAAAATGGGGAAGCGACTGTGCAAGGCAATGGGTCTTCTCAGAAACTGTAAATATCACTCTTCAATGTGTATAAAGAGTGCCATTCTTTACCTTATTTTGCTCTTCATGATCCATTTTAGCAGTGGGTAATACTGAAATTTTTGGAAAGCAGAAGACTCCAGGGAGACAAATGTAACAGTAAGAAAAACTACAGATAAGCCTGTGAGTCACATTTTCTGTTGATCTAAATCACTGTCTTCCCAGTTGTCTTCATCAGAAAAACCATGATTTATACAGGTTGAGGATTTTGTCTTGTGTTTCCAGGAATTAAAACACAGTGGATGATTCAAATTTTCACGATAGTTCTTATGTTGTAGTTCTATTTTATTTTCTTGGGGGGAGGAGTATGGCTTTATGTATGTATTGATATATGGTTATCATTAATCGTTTTTTGGTACATGATGCATCTCTTATTAGTAGATGAATTTCCCAGCTGTAAATGTCAAGATAAATTGATTGGCCAGCTGGTACTTTGGAGATACAGTATTTCTCTAAAGTATGCAAAGCTTGAAGTGGAGGAGGGGAAAGGAAAATATTTTTGTTTTAACCAAGATTCACTGTTGCCTAGTACAAAAAAGGACTGATAACAGAACAAATCTGATTAATTAATCTAGGTTAAGAAAAAAAAAAAAAAAAAAAAAAAGGCATTTTCCTTTAATTGTAGATTCTGACTTGCAAAACATTTCCTCTCCTCCTCCCCCCAACACACACAGAGTAGATGTACCTTTGGTTTACTTTCCCATATTTTATAAAAAATGCATTAGCTGAAACAGTAACAGGCAGGCTGCCATCTGCTGGCTGCTGCTCTGCAAAATAATCTCATTAGCTGAGGCAATTGCATTAACCTGAGAGAAGTGTGCTGTATGTTGACATTGATTCAGACATTTCAGAGGTTACTATTGCAAATCAAAGTACATTTGGAAAAACAGAACAATAAATCAAAATGATCAAAATCTAATCTGGATACAGTCTTTAGGATATGCCTCTATTCACACTGCAATTTGATGGCAGACTTACGGTAGTCTCAGCAATCCTGATCAAAGAACTTTGGTTTGCCTGCTGGAAAACAGAGGACTGAACCTGACACCATGTGCCCCTAGCAGGAGTCTTCAAAACTGTGTCTTCTTCTTTACAAGCTCAAAGGAGAAGTGATGAGGGAAGGAGAGAGGCTGGATTTCTGAAATTCTTTCTTTGTGAATCAGCAGATAGTGCTCCTGGAGATGTGAATGTTTCCTCTTGGACTGACTCCATCTCCTTTTTTGGTCCGCAAACCCTTGAGGTTAATGGTTGGGGTTGGAGAAGTTGGAGCACATGGCAGTGCTTTGAATATGAAAAGAGGAATTTGCGCAATATGAGTGCATTAGTCATTTGCAGTTCACTAATTATCTGTTTTATGTTCATGCTAATGCTCCATGTAAGTAAAGTAAATTAACACCATAATATAAGAGAAGCAATTAATGGAATATATAACATTTGTAGCTATAATAAAGCTGATTTCATTCCACACACACAGAAAGTGCCTATTTAGGTCTCTAAAATAAATGAGGAGCTTGCTGAGACCTTGCTGCTCTAAGTAACACCAAGGACAAACTCACATGACATAATATTGTTGCCATGGTAACAGGGATGTGCACCAGTGGAATCATGCTCATATATCATTAATTTAGTGCTCTGCTAAACACAAAATAATACCTCTCCTAATTATATTGTGCCTTCGATTCTTAAGAATGTAATGTCACAATTACCTGGAGCCAACAGTGTGAAATGTGAGGTGCAATGGCTCTCCAAACCCATAACTACCAGAACATAGAGCTTGTGATACAATTTCATGGGGAAGAAAAAAAAAAAATGGTGGGGGGGGTGAAGGAAAAAAAAATGAATACACATTCATAAGTCTTCCACATCCACCAGTCTCCCCTAATTGTCCTAAATATGCCACTGAGGAAGCTAATTGGACATGTGCCATTTGGCAACACCTTTACAGTCTTCCTGAGGCTCCGTGATATCAGCCACTTCCCAAAGCTCAGAGGCTCAGCTTGATTTAGAACCGCATCTGGTGCTTTTGGGAAGCACACTTGATATCAGCAATCACACTGCACACACGCAACTTCCCGAATATCACATCCATACCCAGAGTACTCATAGCAGCAGCCAAAAATGGGGGAAAAAGCTGCATAAAAGCTATGAGTAAATTTACTGATGAGAAAACACTGATGTTGATGAATCTACAGGATGATTTGAAGTGTTAGTAATGCTATTAAGTCACCCTAGGAGAAATTGCCCTGGAGACTAATATAAAGAAAGGCTATTTTTTATGACATTGAGTGTTTCATTCAGGTGATGCATAGATTCCAGAGGATCTGCTAGATCCACAGGCTGCTCCCAGTCCTGACTTCTGTCACTTGGTCTCATTCAGTCAGGTACTTCAGTGCATGCAGTGGAAACACACCACGTGGTCTTGCTGGAAGCAAAAGCACAACTTATCTTTATTAATGCTCCCCTGTGAAAACACCTTCTGGATTTGGAGTCGTGTTGTTTTATGTTTCTATACCTTGATAGTGAAGCACATCACACTGCTTCTTTCTATGCAGGTTTGCATGGTCTGCTTGTTTATTTTAAATATTGGCCTCTTATTTGCAGAAGGCTAGCAGAATTGGGCTAAATGACAGGCTAAATTCATAACTAGGTTATTTGAATGGAAGGAAAACATCTGAGAACCTGAAAGTCCCCAATATTGTTTCCTAACTCTCCGGTATGGATGACCCAATTTGCAGGACAGCAGCCAGGTGCATCTCCTTGTTGCCATATTCTGATATTCTAATATAACATAGATGCATTTAATTTTTTTTTATTTTCTGCTTCTTCTACTAGGAAGGGTGGGTTTGGAGGACTTTTCCCTGCCCTCAGTTTCCCCCCCCCCCCCCCCCTTCACTTAAATAAGTTTATTTTTAAAAAAAATATATAGTGAATCTCATTTTATTACAGTATGCTTTCCTAATCCGAATTCAGTTCCTAGCCTGAGTTCACTGCATGGATTTCCTGAGGTGCAGACATAATTACCAGCACATTTCTTAGATATGTTCAAGTTCTATTTTTAGCACATTTAAAACTCCCAGGGTTTTGTTGTTGTTGCTGATTTGTATTTGTGTGTGTGTGTGTGTTTTATTTTTTTCCTGAAAAGACTAAGTAAGTTACATACAGTTTTTCTAGTTATCATTCCGGGGGCGGTTTTTTTCTTCAAACGATGACCACGGTCCCACCAAGGCTCATTCCTTGCTCCCGTTTCCCAGGGCGCGCGGCCGATTGCGAGGAACACACTGACACCCAGCGGCGCGCCCGGGAACGCGCCTCGGCCACCGCGCGCGCCGCCGGGTCCGCAACCCCTATTAGCGCAGCTGCCCGGGTGCTTCATCCCTTGCTGCTGTGCCTTTGCTTCTGTACAAGACAATAATAATAATAATAGTAATAAATAAATAAATAAATCGCAGACAAGCTGAAGAAAGCCAGTAGGCAAAGTCTGGGACGGTCTGTTGCTGTTATCTCTAGGCAACTGAAAGCATCACTTCTACAGTTGTCTGTTTAGAAATATGTTCTCTGAGACATGGACTTGTGTCATTCGCAGCACTATAAATAAGAGCTGTATGCATGAATGTATACGAGACTATCTCTAGACCTCTAAACGAAAATCCTCTGCTGGCAAATGTTATATAAAATTTAATGCAGTGTACTCTTGCTTTAGATGCTTCCTTCCATTGTATATAGGATAGAAACAGCATGTGACAGAGCAAAGTAACATGTTCTGCTCTTATCCTCTTCTAAATTTGATTACACTAGCTTTTATATTATTGAGGCTTAGCAGGCACCTGATTTATAATCTGATATTAAAAGGGAAATTACTCCTGCCCTTAGTCTTAAGTAGCACTTACTTTTAGCCTCTGCTTCTTCCAGACAGGAGCCTTCTGACAGATCTGGGATTTCAAGATGGATTTGCCTAAAATAACCTCTGATTTAATAAATCAGCAACAGGAATAATCAGCAGCAAGAATAGGACACATATTGTACTTTGGACCAGACCTTCCAATATTTGTCTAGTTCCACTGCAGTCAATAGAGATATGTGGTGCTTTTGTCTAAGCATCTGGTTGTGTATTTCTTAAGTTGGATCCTGGCTAATGTTGGCAAGAGTAGAATGCTGCAGCTTTATTTTTGCTGCCCAAATACAGGGGCTGTACCTGAGTCTGTGCAGCTCTTAGTAAAAGATAGACTTGCTTTCACTGATCCCCCCAAAACACAGAAGAGTTGCAATGTTCAGTGTCAGTAATGTCCCCTAAACACCCTAAAATCCCTTTAAAATGCTCAGCCAGGCTCAACCTCTCATAAAATATTCTCTGGGGCCACTTTTGTCTTCTTTAAAGCCCTTCTACACTTTCAGGATGGCACAGAGAAGTGTTTTTATAGCAGATCATCTGTCCTTTATCTGTCTATGCTGGACATATCCTGAACAGCAGAGTGCTGGGTGTTCTGTGTCTTCTGGAGTCTGCTGGGTGCAATTCCTGTGCAGAAGGAAAGAAATTCAGTCACTGAGAAATGTATTGCAAATAGAAGAAAGCAGAATTTTATAGTCAGTTTTTCATATGTTAGAAGTGCTTCATAAGGTAGAGTTTAATAATTACTGTTTATTGCAATTGTTTAGGTAAATGTGACTGTACTAGGCATGTAGCAACACATCAGCCACAGCATGGAGAAGCTGAACTTATTTTTTTCCTGGAAGTGGGAGGTTAGACAAAATTACAGAAGACAAAGGGCCAACTGCCATAAATTTGCAAATCTTCAAATTGTGCCATCATGCATAAGCTTTGCCTTGGCGTGCCACATTCTTCTCATTCTTTCAGTACCCACCAAGACTGCAACGGTGACTTTTATCCTGGAGTCCAAAATAATTTCTGGATCTTAAGTACCAAAACACTAAATTCAAAAGACATAATGACATGAACAGTGGCTTTCATTGCTCCTTGTAACATCACAGTCATGCAGGGGTTGTACCAGGTTAAGCCACAGTCTATGTATCCCTGAGCATTTGTTTGATGGACAAAAACTGAGTTATCTTTTACCATTACCATTTCCATTCAGAGAACCCTCAGAATGCAGTGTGAATGCCTGGAAGAGAGACTCACCAAGCAAGCTTTGTAACAGACACTGGAGGACATCATCATCAAATTGCAAATATTGCTGTCAATAGAAAGAAAGGAAGCTCTATTTTTCAAATCACACGCCCTCTACAAATTACTGCCTCAACTGTAATTAGGAACATGCCTTTCAGTATAAATAAAACTCACAATAGAATAAAAAAAAAAAAAAAAAAAAAAAAGATTTTCACTCCAACATTTGACAGGGGCACTTTGTGAGATCCCAATTAGGATTCTTTGTACTTAAACTAAAAAAATGAATCAGATCCATGCTGTTGAATACTGACTCACTGTAACAAATTAGCCACTGGGACATGAAGGCTTCCTATTGTAACCTGCTGGATATCGCCATCATATTTTGCATTGCTCCATATGAAAATTATCTGCCTCTTTTCACACCCTAACATAGATCTTTTCTTCTTTTTTTTTTTTTTTTTTTTTTTCCTTCACTCTCTCTTAGCCCTTCTACATACACAGAACACCTGTTAATTGTCATTAAAATTGAATATCACTGACTCAGGACAGATCATGTCTCTCTGCTCTGTCGTGAAACACGACAGTGCTGCATGAATGACTCTCAAAGACTGCTGTTCACAAATATTCTTTTTAAGCCTGTTCCAGCATCCTGTAATGTCAGTGGAAGTCCTTCCTTTGATTTCAGTGGGAGTTGGATGATATCCTTAATTCAAAAATTACGAAAGCAGCTGGAATTTGAGACAAACCCTCAGATTGAAATCTACAGATGTGTAGGATAACTTAAAACTACAGCATATGAGGAAGGGTAACATAAGATTTTATTGTGTAGTATTTCCCCTAGGAACTTATAGTGAATTATTGAAATAAGACATATGGTTTTGAACAGCTTTACATTCAACATTTCATATTCTGAACGTTTCCAGGTCTCAAATAAAATAATATGACATTAAGCAGACATGATGTCTTTTACTGGAGGGTCCTACAATGCTTTAGAAACAATAATTAAGCTTGCAAGGTATTTAAGTGCTGCTACAGATGGTCACTAAGGCACAAAGACATTTCCAAGGTCACTCAATAAATCAGCGACAGCAACAGAGCCAAACCCCAGGAGCTTCCCTTGCCCCACTGTTCGAAACACTGCAACCAAATGCAGGACCAGCATGTGCCTCTGCTCCGTGATCTCACTATTCCATGCATTTTTATTCCTTTTCCTGAAGGTTTTTTTTTTTGAGTATTGGGTGTTTGGTTATACATAGCAGACAGGTTAATATGCTGATGTAAATTGGCTGGGTTTGATTGACTTCTGTGCACTGTATCTTGTGCAAGAGCAGCATTTGCATTTAGCTTTGATATAGAATGATGTGAAATATGACAGTTTGATGCAGTTGGCTGCAGTCATCCTAAGGCCCTGCAGGTCTAATTTAAAAGACATTGTCACTGACTTCATTGGAGCTATGACAGTTGAAACCAGCTGAGGATATGACCCAGAAATTTCATAACACCTTTGAAAACAGAGAAGAAGCTATAAGTTCATGTAACAGGAATGACTGGTAGATCATAAATCATATTGGGGCACTTTATACATTCCACAAGCTGTTTATTGAAATGAAGTCAAGGATTTGGTATGCAAATACACAGGTTTGCTTCTTTATTCAGATGTAAATACACAAACAAACACAAACTGAGAATTAAGAATTTCAAAGAAGCCAGGAGTAAATGACTCTTTGGTACTACATGTTTCTATTTGCCCAGTGAAGGAACTCTGGAACCATTTTCACAATGCCCTGCTATGAGGCAATTCTCACCACCCATAATAAATGTTTAGTTTTAAACTTTAGACTTTTAGAAGGGGAATAAACAGAGTCTGAGAGCTAACGATCTTTCCTCTGGCCACAGAATAGGTCAATAGTGGAGCAGGGTTTAGACTTCAGCATTCCTCAAATCCCCTTCCCGTATTCACCCTTCTAGAGCTGAGTCTCCTAATTTGGGAGGAACACATTTAGTGACATACTATCAAAACAAGTCATAGTTTTTCTCAGGGAGAGATAATGGGACTGGAATTTACAACTACCAGAACCTTTGCCATGTTTGATCATCAACATAAAACTCTGTCTGACTCCTATAGCCTGATTTCCTCAAACTTGGAACTTTTCCACTAAGTGTAATTGCACAGCCCAGTAAGTCACCATTTCCTAGGTTAACTCGTCTGAGACACTGACTAAACCTTCATTCACCTTCCATTTATTAAGAAGAAAGGGAATGTCTTTCTGAATTTATTATAATCATTACTCAGATATATTCTTGCCTTTAAACTCAAACCAAAAACATTTAAAAATCACTTTTAAAAAGAGAAAGACTACCGAAAGATTATGGCTTTTCACATTCATTTAGAAGCTATAAAAATACATATTTTTTCTCTCTTGTGACCAATATACAATATTTGGCCATGTTCTGAAGGGCAAGAGAGATTGTCTGGACAGTAACCAAAATGTTATCTCATTCTCTGACTACTTTAAAATATTAATTAGGGTGAACCTAAACTTGTAAAATGGAATAATCATTTTAGCACATTTATCATAACTTATGAGTATTGCATGCTAATGAACAAGAAGTATCATCACTGCTATAAAGTACCTGAGAACAACTACAGTAACTTGGAACTGACTCATTTCAATGAAGACGCGTAAGACAGACTGGAAATAAAACAGAAGGCATGTGACAGTTAAGGAAAGAAAAAAAACCCTTCTTGAAGATTTCCTTCTTGAAGATTTATATTCTATTAAAGTCATCATTATGTTCTTAACACCTCATTCAGAGAAAACAGGGTGATTTATTCCACTCTGAAGCCCCTTGACCTTGTTATGGTAGGAAATTGTTTCATGTTAGAAAACCCATAAACATCTTTTAACTAATTTGCTGCTAAGTACATCTGGGCTTCTAGTGTAGACATCTGTAAAGTAGTAAAGTCCAGTTAAAACTGGAAGTACATGTAGGGTTAACCATGAAGACGTTGTTCACTGGAACAGGACTATATTTATGCTTATTACCATTTTACTTGAAATATATTGCCGTATTTGTAGACATGGTATGTTTTCCCAGGAAATATATGTTTTCTGAAACCAAGTGCCCCTTTTAATTCTCCCTTTTAATTCAGGTTGTTGATTCTAGATGCTGTGGGAAAGGAATTCTTGCAGCAATTTTAGCAAGTGCCCAGCTCTCATGTAAACATTTATGCTCCTACAAGGGTTGACACTATTTTTTTACAAACATTTCCATTTCTTTTATTTTCTTTGGTGCTAGGTTATTCAGTCCCATTTGATCTTTCCCATTTTCCCTGATGCTGCAGTCAATTTTTTTAATTATACATATATATATATATTTTTTTTTTTTGTAGCCAGCAGTTCATTTGATTTGTGGGGTCAATGCTCTTAATGTTTGGGGTATCATTCCTGGATTTAGAATTCACAAAATATAAGCAGAACTAGGCTTAATTTATTGTCTCTGGAACAGAATTTCACTCATTCTTAAAGGGCACAATCTGCTAAAGTGCCAGAGATACATTAACAAAACCTATCTGAAGAATTTCAGTTAAAAAAAAAAAAAAAAAAAGAGTTAATCTATTTGCATAATTGAAGTACGATCTCTGGGTAAGTCTCAGGTACTGAATGGGCAGGCTCACCAAGGATCCTGTGTATGCTTAGGAATACATTAGTGTGGTAGGAATGAAAGGTTTGAAGACATTTTCTTTCTTGTAAGAAGTCCTTCTGTAGAATTACTATTCCTTTAAAAGTCAAATATTTTTTGCTAAATTCTCAAGTTAAACTGCTGAGTTGGGTCTATTTGGCAGATACAAATGACTTTTCAAAACCAAGAACAATTGAGAAAAATCATGAACACAGAGAACTGATGGAAGCTTTTAAATAATAATTGGTCTAGGTATAATGTCAGATCTACACTTGTTTGCTTGAAGGTTAGTCAAACAAAGAAGTAATAAATGATGACTAGTCCATAACTATAATGTGAATCATGACCAACTGTGTGTTTGAAGAACCTCACTACGTACAACTTTATACTGGGCATTTTTCACTATGTCATGATAAATGTGGTGTTTATTTGCCTTCCCTGCTGCCTTTGATCTATATTGACTTCACTTCACTGGAAGTAAATTTACATCTGGCACATAGATAATAATGAATGGTCATCAAACTTTAATTATCACCTGAACCTTAATCATCATCTGTTTATAATAAACACTTTTGGACAAAGCTGTGCCTATAATCCAGGATGTGCCAATATTTCAAGTCTGAAGACCTGTCTTGGATTAACAAGTGGTTATGTCTACTGTTCAGTCTATCACTGTGCCAAGTGAGTGGTAAGCCATTTAAAAAAAAAAAAAAAAAAAAAAAAAAGGAGGAGGGGAGAGGAGAGGAGAGGAGAGGAAAGGAGAGGAGAGGAGAGCAGAGCAGAGCAGAGCAGAGCAGAGCAGAGCAGAGGAGACGAGAGCAGAGGAGACAAGAGCAGAGGAGACGAGAGCAGAGGAGACGAGAGGAGGTATTGCAGTATTTAGTAAAAAGAGAGGGAGAGAGGAAGAGACCATGATGTCATTTAAAAGTGATTCATGAACTCCTGGAGGTCTTTGCCTATTGTTCAAATGCCTAGAAGAAAATTCCGGGCATTAGGCAAGAAAATGCTTAAACTGTTTTACTGCTGTAGGCAAAAGTTATGAATGACCAGCTTGTAAATTGTGTAATTAATGTACTTAATCCTAGTGAAAAAATAACAGAAAATGAAGACTTCCCAAAGGTGTGTGTCAAAAAGACCATTTAGTACAGGAGCAGACTCATCCTCAAAAGCTAGGCTTTGTGTCCTCTAATTGTCAATATCCATACTATTTACATCCAAGGTTGTTGTTTATATTTATTCAGATGAATCTGATCCAGGTACTGAATGCGTGTAAGCCAAGTTTGTGAGGCCTAGGAAAGCACAGCATCCAATCAAATGCCCAGAGGCAAGGGGCTGGAAGAGTATAGACTGCCCATTTGAAATGTCTCATTGCTGATAAGAGATTAAAATAATTCATCTGTTAATTAAAGTGAATAGGAAGCAGCTAATCCCTCTGCGCTACTTTGCAGATCCAAACCTACCTTTCCTTCCACCATTAAATGCTTATAGTTTTTTTAATCTATGTGCCATCTTCCTTGAAATTTAGTTTTATTTTGTTTTGTTTTGTTTTAATCCTTAGAGTCTAGATTTTTTGATCTAGTCATATCCTGGAAAATATGTGATTCACGATCAATGTATTTCATAATACTTGTGTGAGATATTCTGAAATATTTCTGTGAGGTATTCTGTTTAGGCTCTGCATTTCTCCCTTCTTCAAATGAGCTTAAGAAAATCTATCCTGCTTCACCACAAGTCCCCATGATCTCAGTTGCACTGCAAGACTCATGATCATGAGTCAGGTTATATCAGCTGTAATCACCTCTCCGGGATAGGAACAAATGAAGGTTCAGCCCTTTCTAATTTGCCACCTACCCAGGTCCTGGGTGGGGAGGAACAAGAGGAGGTGTGGGAGCAAGGGCTCCTCTCCAACTCTGCACCCGCCTCTAGTCTCAACCCTTGAGTTCTATAAAAATGAGCACTTCACATTTCCATTCTGAGCTTCTCTGAGAAACACAAACACTTTTAATGTCAATGCTTTAAGGAAAAAACATTTCTTCTCATAGGAATGTCAGTCTCACTTGCAGCCCTTTCCCAGGGAACCACCAAAAGTAGGTGCTTCACATAACACATAAGAAACATCATAATTCCTGTCAGACACATCTAGAGTCATGATAGATAAAGATTGTTATGAACCATTGGCATGAAGATTATTAAATCTTTCAGAATTTATTAGCATTCACTACTGTAAATGAGGATATTCTTGGGTATTATATAAGCATCCAGCTACCTCTACATCTCAGTAAGTTTTCATCCTTAACAGCATCTTTTGCAAGAAGTTTTAATATTTACCTGTTCTATTTGACAATATATTTCTTTTTATCTATTTTGAATTTACCACCTTCTAATTTCATAAAAGTCCCCACATTCTTGTGTTATGAGACAGGGAGAACAGATGCTCCTGATCTACCTCTTCTATACTGTTTATTATTTTGCATATTTTTATCACATTCACTTATTCATCTTTTTTTCTCCCAGTGTTTTCAATTTCTCTTATATGAGTTTTTGCACTGCTCTATTCATTGTATACCTGAAGATGAAAAAGATGAAAAATTAAATAATTCTAAAATAGTTAAATCAGATAAAATGGTTGAAGCTTACAACAAAAAAAAAAAAAAAGAAAAAAAAAAGAAAAGAAAAATAAAAAAGATAAGAAAAAAAACTCCTTAGCAAGACCAAGGACAGAAAATATTAGTGAAAAAAATACGTTATTTGAGAAAGGCCCCAGCAGTAAAGAAAATGAGTAGATTAAACATGAATATTATTTTTAATATTCACTTACTCACATACACAGCCCTAAATATTTAAAGGTATATAAGCACATACAACACATTTGACTTAGATGGGGGAATTACAAGTCCTAGGTCAACGAAATAGTTAAGTCAGAATTGTGACAAAGATTCGCCAGTTCATGATATATCTCAAAGTGGTCTGGCAACTGAAATTGATTTGACATTTATGTAGAATGGATATTAATATGATAGAATTCTATTTAAAATAAAATGTTTGTGGTATTACAGAGCAAACAACATGGTGCCTACAAGCTTGTTCTGTTACCAAGGAAATTAAAGATGGGTCTTACACCAGCTGCTGAAAACCAGCCTTGCAAATATTCACAAATAAGTAACTTCACTCAAACACATTTATTTCGGCCATGTTAGTTTTCTCATCTTTAGTCAGGGTCTCTGTTTCATTTGATTTATTACAATCATTTCCCCCTTAAATCACAGCCTGAGACACCTTTCTGAGCTGAAGTAGATAAATATTCTAGTTTTCTACAAGTAATGCCATATATTTATCTGTTTTCCTACTCTGGATTTGTTCTTTTACATTATAAATGCTAGTGAATGCACTGTATTTGAACAGTAAAACTGTAATTCAGTCCAAAATCCTAGCTTCTGTACAAGCCATGGATTATAACATAGTTTACAGTGATAGAACAATCCCTGGAAGCATTAATGCCTTAATTCAACAGTATCTTCCAACCTGTCTATATTTCATCTATATTTGACTAACACATAAATGAATAAGTCATAAATCATAAATAAAAAGAAAGAAAGCAAAGACATAACAAGCATGTGCCAAAACTTTTTGTGAACATGCCCACTTAAAAAAATAGATAAAAGCAAAACCAGCAGTGAATGACATAATCTCACATGATTTAATCTCATCTTCAATTACCACTCAGCAAAACACTTGGTGTCAGAGCATCCACTGCGTTGCACCAAGTTCTTAATTGCTGAAGCAGAAAGGAGCCGGGGAACTGCAGTGACTGCCCAAGCTAGCACTGATCGTGACATCTCCACACAGCCCCAGGAAAGCTCAGGAGGAACAAAGCTCCTGTAAAGAAGAAAAGGGAAGACTATGTTTTCATTTATTTACCATCTTGTCTAAATCAAAGGACAGGTCAATGGATTCTGCTCACTTCTGAGTCATTTGGGCATTGTCCTCTTGACCAGGGCATTAATATTCTTGTGCTCTGCTGAAGTCAGGGCATCCTTTTCCAGAGAAGGAAAAAATCTTTTATCTCCTGTTCTCCTGCTTTTGGCTGGGATGGAGCTAATTTTCTTCCCAGTAGCTGGTATGGCACTGTGTTTGGGATTTAGGATAAAAATATTGCTGATAGCACACTGATGTTTTAGTTGTTGCAGAGCAGTGTTCACACAAGCCAAGGTCTTTTCAGCTTCTTGTGCTGCCCTGCCAGCAAAGGTGCTGGGGGTGCACCAGGAGCTGTGAGGGGATACAGCCGGGACAGCTGACCCAGACTGGCCAAAGGGATGGCCGTGTGGGGTCATGCTGAACAACAAAACTTGGGGAGTTAGCCAGGGGATGGGGGGAACAGCCACAGCTCTGGAAGGGGCTGGGGAACAGTCAGCAGGTGGTGAGCAATTGCATTGCGCATCACTTGTTTTATCACCATTATTATTGTTGTTATTCTTATTATTGTTGTTATTATTTGCCCTTCCTTTCCCATCCTATTAAACTGTATTTATCTCATCTCATGAGGTTTTGCTCTTTTTGTTTTTTCCTGATTCTCTCCCTCAGTGAACAGCTGCATGGTACTTAGCTGCCTGCCAGGTTAAACCCCAACTGTTTCTCTGTTCACTAGCACCAGAATCAGCATGGTTTGGTTAGTCAGCAGCATCTGTCCACTGTCTGTCCAGGCAATAATGCTATACAACAGCTTTAACTGGAAAAAGATGTGATCTTTTCAAGTCCAATGACAGTGAAGATAAGGCCAATTTCTTAAAGCTGCTAGTGAAGGATGATGTAAAATTGGTAATTTTCTGCATTGCATTACATTTCTTTGACAGATAAAGCTCATTTTCCAAAATATAGTGTAATTTATACTGAGACCCTGTCCAGGATTATACAAGATCTAAAAAATAAGAGTGCTAAAGGGTGATAAAGAGTGCTAAAAAAATGTTAGTGCTGTATGAATTCTGAATATTTCCTATTGACACCTGGAGATTTTCATTTCCATTACAGAAGAGAAAGTAAAAAAAGTGGCAATTTTTAGGAGTCAAACAGATGCACAAAGTCAAATCTCTCTTTTAAAAAAAATGAAGATAGTTTAATTTTGTTTTTAAAATGTAACATGATATAATTACATTTTTGAAAGTTCACATTTCTTCAAATGGAAAATACACTAAAAGTGATTCCTTTAGCAATTTTAATTTTAGTTAAAAAAAAAAAAAAAAGTTGAAAAATTCAAGTTCAGCTGTGGAGATGATAATGTTGATTTATCCCTTAAAGAGCAAATGGATGAATTATGGAAACCCAATTCAATGTTTCAACTTTGATGGGTATGAATTCTAGAATCTACAGGTCTAGCCTATATTTATATTTACCTTATTCACTGTTCTTATACAGCCAAATATTTCTATTTGTGCAAGGAAAGCAGGTGTTTGGCTGTGTGTAAGGAAACAGTGTATGCATATTCTTCCAAGGTCAGTTTTCACATGAAGTCAATACACTTAGTATCAGAGGAGTTGAAGATTGATACATCCTTGCTTGCAGATTTTGGGGACTGCACATTCAAGGTATGTTCAGCTCCACTAGCAAGGTGCTTGCCAGCTGCAATAGCATGGCAGAAAGACCATTATTTTGTATATGTGATATAATGAAGAAAGCTTGAATCTAAAAAGCCAGTACTTGTGTAGCCATTTCAGAGCAATTTTTCACACGGAGGATCTGCAGCAAAATTAACTCATAGCAAGAATCTAATTCTAGTTTGACTCACCCATTCCCATCCACAGATGCTCAGCAGAAGGATTATCTGAATGTCTGCTGGAAGTTCAGAGTCTGATCCAAAGCCCATTAAACCATCAGTCCTTTGGGCCCCTAAATGAGAGTGAATCATCCACCCTGCAGCATTTTCACACTTACGAGTTTGCTCAATTGATAATAACTGATCAAGACAAGTAGCCAAATATTTATCACACATTGCTCTACCCAGCCTTGATGCCTGGTTAAATAATATGTTTGTGCTGTATAACAAAAACACTAAAGCCTGAGAAGTTATTTGAATACAGGTTTCTGGTAACTCTTCGCTAAAACGTTTGGCAACTGTTATTATAGAACCTGACAACACATCACTCTTGACAATGAAGAGAGAAAACCTGGGGGTTCTACACAAGGACCTGTTTAAAACAATGACAACAGACATTGAAACCACGCATTTAAGAGGTTGCAACAAAGACTGACTTGGTAATTAAAAGAACTTTCTCAATTCAACAAATGATATCACTTTGAGCTTCAGTGTCAGCTGTTAAAATTCCTTAGAGGGACGTTTTTAATAGGAAATTTTAGTGCTTTTAGTAAGCGGCAGGGCTGGCTACACAGGAGACCAAAGTACAAGACCAGCACAAGCTGTATCAGAGCTGGCCCCTCTCAAGCCCTGCTCTCTCTTGACCAGGGCAGACAGACGACCATTAGAGATGAGAGCCTCCATGCCTATCCCGCTCTTGGTCTCTCTGTCTGCTGACATTGCCAGAGGGTCGTTTTCAGATAGAGACAAGGGTGCATCACTAATGCATAAACATGTCAAAACTAGACTGTTTAAAACTCTGTTTTATTACACTGGAGCTTGCAGCAGTGATCTGGAATGAGTGATGAGTCTGGGTTTCGGGTTTGAGGATGGCCAAGTTTTCATTAATTTACATCATTTTTGGCCTTGACCATTCACTGTTATGTTTTTTAAGTTTTTTTGCTGGCACAGTTCTGATTGGTCCCCATCCAACTACCCATCTCAAAATGTGTTTACCTCATACTTTTCAAGAGAGGTTTTATTACCATTGTCTAGTAGTGAGAGAGGAAAGCTCAAAGAGCCCAATTTAGTTTTTAGTCAGAGAATGCCATGCCGCTGATGTATTAAAAATAACCATAGTAAGTCCATTAAACAAAAACAGAGGAAAATAAGAAATAAAGGTGATAAAAATAAGAAATGAAAGAGGAGATTCTTCCACAATTAATAGAATACAGGACTCACTACTAATCTAAATCCAGTTCAAATACCTCTGTGTTCTAGACATATTTATTCTACGTATACAACATTTTTTTCACTGTTAGCTGTTCTGTCATGTCTTTATAGAAATGTTTTCTGTCACAGACCTATCTTACTCCATGTCCTATATGAAACACTTGCCCATTCTAGGTGCTGAACAGATAATGAAGTCATCTATTGCGGTTTCTGGTCCACTCTGTTGTAGAGTTTCTCAGTTTATTTAGCAGAAAAGTGGCTTGTGGATATAGGTGCCACATTCTTGCAGCCCTTCCTGACTGCCTGTATTTTTGACAATGAAGTGCACAAGCCACATTCCTGTTGGTGACTCTGTATGCTGCCTATAGGCTGCACATGCTATCTACCTAGGCAAATAATTATGCAGACACTCCAATAAACAGTATCCAACAAAGATACCTGTTCATGTCCCCAGGCTAGATGGCAGTGCTCACCGGTCAGTTCAGAGTTTAGGGTCCTATTCTGTCCATCTTTTTCAAAGGTATTTTTACAGAGATGTGTTCCTAATGCTTTCCCACAGTCCTAGTCTGGACCCTATTTCATATGGAAATTTTGTCTTCTCACAGAACAGATCCATTTTTTTTCCAGAGTCCTTAAAAAATGTCCATGCTGTGTTATAAAACCCAGACAGGAAGCCCAGCTATGGAAGAAAATAGGAAAAAAGGATCCCAGAAACCCTATAAAATACTACCCCTGTATTGGCACATGTAGTTTGATGTTTAACAATAAAACAAAACCAAATGGACTCATTTTCACTTGTGAATGTCAAGATTTATATATTAGTCTATATAGAAATAGTCTGTGGAAAAAAAAAAAATTATAATGATAGTTAAATTTTTGGATTTAATTCTTTCTTTTTTTTTTTAAGCTGATATGCAGGAGCTTCCCAAACGAAAGAAAATCTAAATTTCATTTTTGTTCTAATCTCAAAGCTTACAACTAAATCTCAAGAGATTTCTATCTGGCATAAAAGTCTCCACAGTGTCTTACTACAGGATCATATACTGTTGTTTTTTGTTTTTTGTTTTTTTTTTTTACTGGCTATAAGAATTAAAAATAGCTGACAAATTCAAACAGCTTCATAACAAAAACATATCACTGCAGGTTCAGAACATGACTGAAGAAAGCAAGTAAATGTATTTAGAATTTCAATTGATGTTCAGGGAAAAAAAAAAAAAAAAAAGCATTTAAGTATGTGCTTAGCTTTCAGCAGGACAAAGCACGAGCTTTAAGTTAAATTTGGTTAATATGCTTTTCTGAACACAGATAATTTTCTGCATCAGGTTGTTAATGAGCAAATGGTAAGTGATACATTTTTTCCTTGCTACAAGTACAAATGTATCATGATAATTTCAGACCAGCAAGTAATAAAACTATATTGTGAGAAATACCTTACTAAGAAAATCTACTATGAAATGTTATATAAAAATAACAGATTGTTCTGCATTTGATTTCTCCAAATGATCTCATTTAAATGTAAATTTTAACTAAGTTATGCTTCCCTTGGTGGTATTACTGTTTAAACTAATTGCTGGCTGTTAGAACTCAAAATCATGTGTGTATGCAGCTGTGAATAATGAATTTCTATCATCTTGCTAAAAAGCACAGGTTTTTCTCTCTTGATATCTCTTTGTCTTTATGGTATCTATCAGAACTAGTTTTTACACAAAATGAAATTAAAGAACCATATAAGAAACATTTAAAATACATTTTGGAAGAGCTTAGGTGAATCTCTTCTGAGGGAAACATTGGTAAACTTGCAAAATTTGTCTTAAAAGTCATGTTAAGATCATTCACTTAGCAGAAAATGAACTCTAACAAATATTTGCTGTCTTGTTTTTATTTTTTTTTCTTAGAGATAATCATTTTGTTTTTGGCATAATTTACAATAGAGGGAGCAGAGTCATCTTCACAGATTTCAGATAAATGGTATTACTATATATCTCATGATGGTGGGAATTTCACAGATTTGCAGTGGGGGAACACCTCATGTTCATGGCCCTGGTCAGATCAGTCCTTAGGTCTGTTTGTGCCTTTCAGGCGTGACCATGTGCAAAGACCAAGATCTGCCCCAGACAAACACAAGTGTAAGTCCATTTCCTTTTGTGGCTTTTGCAGAACTGTTCATAGTCTGACAAGTGTACAGCCATTCAACATCAGATCCAGATTTGCTTGTTCACTGCATACCAATGCATGAGATTAACTGGATGTCCAGTGTGCTGTGAAAGGAGAGAGCGCGAAACACATGGTGCAAAACGTGTCCTCTAGACAGTCTGAGTGATGGGGAAGGAAGAGATGGGGCTAAACATGTTGCAGAATTTATTCTCTTTCTCTCTCTCTTTTTGTTTTGTTTTGTTTGGTTTGGTTTGGTTTCCATAGTACAGTGATTTATTTCCAAAAGAGAACAGCATCTATTACCAGGAAGTATAGTTGACTGCATGGGATGTATGTTCATAGTAAGTGTAGACCCACTCTTGGGATCCCAGGTATAACCCTTCAGCCATTCTTATCCTGTATACCAAAACCACACTGCTGTGCAGGCTGACCTTGGAAGCTCTGCCAAACATCTGGACATGAGCTGGGTTCCCCTTTTTCTGCCTTGTAGTCCTTCCCTTTATAATGTGCATCTAAAACCTACCTTGATCTTCCACTGCTCTGGGTTTACAAAATCTGCCAGCACTCTTCTTGGCTCTTCTTCTCTCTTCTGTTTATAAGAAAAACATCAGGAAAGAGAAGCTGTTGGTCCATCACTAATTTCTAAAAGAATTTTAATGTTGTGCCTGAGAAAGAAAAAAAAAGAATTACAATCGCTATGATATTGGAATGATATATGATACAGGCAGTGAGTGGCAATGATATAATCTCTTTTAAATTTTTTGGTTTCACAACATGTGCGACCTTAGAGATTTTTGATCTGCATTCCAATAGTATATTTGCAAAATTCAGAAAATATTTCCTAATAGGATTGTTGTTAAGTGTAAAATTCAACCTTGTAAGATTTATGGTGTCCATTCTCTGA